>OX123195.2:13342932-13942932 GCA_944739405.2 Euclidia mi
AACCCCTAAATTATTGTTTTCATCAAATCAATTCACGTCTGGAGTGTATTCGTCACTATTGTGATATATAAAATAGTTCAGCTTAATAGAGAGCTCGTCAATTCGTAACTATTGCTGACATTGTGATGTTACATTTTGATTTGATTCTAAAATGGAGGTTATTTATGTCGACACGTTTTTTAAACAAAAGTTTATTTTATCATATTTTGACTAACAACCTTAGATAGCCATGAGATGAAACCCATTTTATTTTAAGATCTTGAAGAATATTATTGTCTTCTAATTGTACTAATTTTATGTTATATTTTGACTTTTTATGTTTATATTATGACAATTCATTGCCGTGTGTTATTAAATCTAATGAGGACAGCTTCCCCATCATGATTTAACTAAAAAAACTTAAATAACCAAAAAGCAGGCAACGATAGCCACTAGACAGTAGGATATACCAACAGACTGCCGTGCGGGGAGTTCGAAACCACCGCGCGCGCTACTGACTTTTCGGAGTTATTTGGTATTTAATTGTTAATTATCGCTCGCCTCGTGCCTCGGCGAGCATGTTAAACCATCACTCTTGGCTCTCGTGAACAGTTGTTGACAGTCGCTACGCGGCGTCAGTACCCTTAAATAACTGTTGTTATTGGTCTAAACCATGTAATACCGCTATCCCTTTGGGTTGCGTAGGTCAAACGGCAGTCGCTCTGAGGAAAAGCTGATATTAAGTCACATCTGGTTAGACTAGTAAGCGGAGACCGGTCGCTTGTCCGCTTATCTAGACCAGTTTCAGTTTATTTAAGGGTACTGACTCCGCGTATGAACGTGAGTGGGCGCGTATGAACAACGTGGAAATCAAAGGCGTTCCTCAACCAAACAACGAAAATTTGTTCAACATGCTCTCGAGTCTTGGTTATCAGATAAGCTACTAAGCTGTTAACAAGACCCAAGTCAACTTTATAACAAGAGTACCGACCCGTGAAAAGGAGCGTGCGAAACCGATTATAGTGAGTTTCTGTAATCGCTACGTGAAAGAGGATTCTATTGCAGCAGCTAGACAAGCATCCAAAAGCAGTCCTTTGACAGTAAGACGCATAGGTTTGACGGGCAATCAGAAAATACATGTCAATGATCACCCCACACTTGAAAATAAATTGCTTTTATCGAAAACAAAGAAGGCAGCCGCAAATAAGGACTTTCGTTACGTCTGGGTCAAGCACGCCAAGAAAAAAAAAGAAAACCGATTCATCGCACGTGATTATAGTGAAGTCAGAAATGGACCTTGCAAGAATCGTATGATTATTTGTCAATTATATTACAATCTCTTAATAATGTTCTTGTGCGAGATACTATTGGTTGAGTTGTGCTATTCACGTATTCCAACTAAGTCTATCGATGTACATACTGCCTTGTTATTTTTCTATTAAAAACATTTTACTAACTTTTTTAGACAGATATAATTTAAGCCACATAGTGTATATAATTCTGCGCATCGTATTGCCCGTTATGACTAATCACTGTCCGGCCGTACCGGCTTTTGTCACTCTTCGTATTTGTATGATTGAAGTGCCCTGTGTTTGACTGTGTCCATTTGAAAAATCGTATGTTTTTAAAGTTGCACTGGTGCAAGTAAAGCTGAAAGAAAATCGTCTATCCTGGTATGGGCATGTAATGAGGAGGGATGAAAATCATGTGACTAGAAAGGTGATGAAGATGAGAGTTGAGGGATATAAGGCAAGAGGAAGACCAAAGAAAAGATGGATGGATTGTGTGAGTGGAGACATGGATGAAAAGGGAGTGAATGATGAGATGACGTCTGATTGGAGAGAATGGAAGAGAAAGACATTCTGCGCCGACCCCAAGTAATATGAGACCAGGGCAGGCAGAAGAAGATGTTTTTACTTAATACCCGCTATAGCGTAATAAGTGACTGCAATTATATTTTAATAAGTATATTTTAGCATTTATTAGTAAAACATTGTAATATTATTATAATGTGTAATAAAACAGTTGTGATTAACTTGATCTCTGACTTCTTAAGCGTTGCGGAGTGCGATGACCCGTTGGTTATCCCCGTAGACCCGCACCATAAACCTTTGATTGTGGAGGTAGGTTTTGTAGAAATTCATCGGTTTGCAGACAAAATAACTTCAAAATATCTTGTCCATAAGGGTAACTACGATGCAATTAAATCTGCTCTTAATAAAACAGACTGACATTTATTGTTATGCACTGAGCCGTTGGAACAGTCAGTTAAACATTTTTACGACAGATTATATTCTCTCAGAGATAAATTTATACCTATGACATCTATCAGGCAAACTTCTCATCCGCGTTGGTATAGTTCAGGCCTTATAAAAGTGGTAAAAAAATGTCAAAGTACCACCGGAGGTTTAAATTGTATGGTAACATGAGTGACTATCTAACGGTATCTTCATTACGCCGGCGAGCTGTGGACTTAGAACAAACTTGTTTTGACGAATACATTACTAACGTAGAATACACAAACCTAAATAACCCCAGGGCCTTTTGGTCTTTTATTAAAAGTAGATAAAATACCTCCTCACTGCCTAGTACACTGTACTATATAATAAGAATGTATCAGCTAATATGGGTCTAGAAATTAGTAATTAATTCGCAATATATTTTAGATCAACTTTTCAGGAACCAGAAGTAGACAATATGCCTTGTCTACTTGAGTATAGTACTTTAAATGGTAACAGCAGAAGCACAAATTACATCAGTACAATACATTTTTCTCCTGGAAAGGTTATGAAATATTTAAAAGGTTTGGATCTTACTAAATCTGGTGGGGCAGATTACATCCCTCCATTATTTATAACAAGTTTAGCCGATAGTTTGGTTTTACTGCTCTGCATGCTTTTTATAATAGGTCGGTAACAGAAGGTTTAGTTCCATTAAAATGAAAATCGGCGTTCATTACACCAGTATTTAAAAAAGGTGATAAATCTAATGTAGAGAATTATCGTCCAATCTCAAAGTTATGTTTGTTTTCTAAAGTACTAGAACGTATTATTTATATTATCATTTGGTGCTGAGCAACATGGGTTCTTATGCGGCCGATCCACTACATCAAATCTAATCCTATCTCATGATTTTATATCTAAAGGTTAGTTAGGTAGATTGTGTGTGTAGTGATCTATACAGATTAACAAAACTGTTTTGACCGAATTGACCACAAAATACTGTTACAGATTTTTTTGCTGCCGGCATACATGGTAATTTGTACCGCTGGTTCAGCTCGTACATAGAAAATCACTCTCAATTCTCAATTCTCGGTTGGTGTTCAATCCCATCTGGAATTTCTCAGGGTTTGCTTTTGACCCCACTATTGTTTACTCTATTCACTGGAGATATAAATTCTTGTTTCCTAAATTCTTATATACTTCTATGTATACGCGGATGACATGAACATTCACAAAATTATTAACGATGCATCGGATGTAGGGAAACTCCAAAACGACCTTGATAAATTTGTAGCATACTGCACAGTTGCACACTTAACAAACTACAGTTAAATATCGCAAAGTGTTGTTACATAACATTTAGTCGTCAAAAACTTACCATAGGATCGGATTACAAACTTCATGATAAGTTTATTAGGAAAGTTGACTACGTTAAAGACCTTGGTGTTATCATGGACTCAAAGCTTTTATTCGATATGCACATCAATCACATTACGAACTCTACTTACTCTCATTACGTCTTCATGTTTTCGGTCTCTTAAGACAGTAATCGTTTTGTACTGTGCCTATGTACGTACGTAGCAATCTAGCATATGCGCCACAGGTATGGAACCCTCAATACCAGGTATATATATCATGCATTGAAGGTGTATAAAGAAAGTTTTTGCGATACTTAGATTTTAAAGCGAATCAATATTCTATTGACTATAACGAGCGTTGTAAACGGTATCATATTTTACTTCTGGAACTCAGAAGAACCATTATAAACATAGCCAATGACACGATTGATTGCCTTGAGTTGATGGGTAACATCAAGCTTGGAATGAATCAATTAGTTTTTCGACAACGTCCGATCTTACACGTTCCCTTTGCTACAACGAAATACAGACGGAACTCTTTTCTTTTACGTTGCGCCGAATCATTTAATCAAATTCCACGGAAATTAGATTTGGATTTATTCTGCACTAACTTGACCAAAAATAAAAAAAACTTATAAATTGTGACTTCTTTAGCAGCGATCGGCATATATAGCCTAGATTGCGGTTTTTTTCCTGTGTACCTTTTCATTATTATTTTCTTGACTTTTTTTGTTATAATAATATATAATTATACTAACTTGTGTATTATGAATCTCATTTTTAGTTACTTTTTTATGGCGGAACATGGCTGCAACATTGTATTTATTGTATGATTTAGCAAGTAGGTATACTTACAACAGTAACTGATGTAATTAATCTTTGTTACATTGCATTTATATGTGGTAGCTTGTAATTAGCAACTTCTTTTTTATTTAATTAAATGTGTTGTTATTAGTCTGTAAGCTTTCCTAAATAAATAAATATACGGACGTTATAATGTCTTAGAAGTTTCAAAATATCTGTCATTTGACGTCCAAGATGTCAAATGATTAATAGTTTGTAACTTTTACGATATTGCCACGTCCGTATACTCGTATGTATCTAAATACCTGTAAAACTTGCAAATTATTACAGATATGGAAGTTTGAGGCTAAGCGTATGCTTTTACGTAGATATGCGTATGACTTTGTAACTCAGTGCAGTTGATGCAGTGTATCTGCATCAACTGCACTGAGTTACAAAGTCAGCTTCTGCCAGAGCAGAACAGACGCATGTCCACATTGCACCTGAGCCGCAGCATACGCAGCTGTAAGTATGTTCAGGTATTAAATAATCGGATCTACCCTGCGTGGCGTCACCCGAGCCTCAGCATACGCTTAACCACAATAAAATTTCGTTACAAGTTTGACACTATGTATCATTTGACGTCCAGGGTGTTAAATGAAAAAGGGTTGTATTTAACTGTTAGTCAAAAATACTAATTTTCCACCAAAAATACTAATTGCACGCATAAGCTAAGTTGACGGAGCCCTGCTGCTTCGCAGGGCTCCTATTTTTGGGAGCAGGGTCACAACAGAACCTAACATAACCTATTAAGTTTTCTGAGTGGATAAGTTTCCCGAGCGGACGAAACTTTTCATATCAAATGATATTTTGTAAAAAGATCATCATATTTGGTGTACAAATAGTATTTTAGTGTGCAAGTCAGTATTTTAGTGAAATAATAAAGTTTTTTTGCGTAACTCACTTTAGTGTGTTACATAACATTTTTGATACGCTGTTAAAAATATCCCAATGAAAAATAGTTTGAAAATTTACGATATTGTAACGTCCGTATACTCGTAGTATACGACTACGAGTATACGACTACAAGTATACAGTCGTATACTAGTATACGAACATAATATAAAACTTCAAGTAAACGAACGTTACAATATCGTAAATTTTCATGATTTTAATTTTGTATGTCTAAATACGTATATAAAAATGTTGTTGGTTTATGATGCTTAATTATACATACATACATAGACTCACGCTGGTTTCCCCGAAGGGGTAGGCAGAGGCATATTAAACGCCCACTTTTCGCCAGTGTTTTGATCCCACGTAATAGGTAGCGAGCCTATTGCCGCTTATCGGGATATTTTGTTTGCCAGAGCCTCGTCCGTTGATCGGCAGGTGCACCACTTGCAGGTGAGGTTGGCTTGGGCCCTAAGATCTTGGTGGAACCCCTATGCACCCCTTAATTAGGCGATGCTTAATTAGGGTACTGCTAACCTAAAAAAAGCCACCGTTTTCATGCTCTCCACGTAAAATGGTGTAATAATAATAATAACAGCTTTCAAACATCACCTTCATCGAGTAATATAAACAAAAAATGTATTACAAGATGAAAAGAAACCTTACAACCGCAGGGCAGCTTTGTGGCGAGCTGAATGTGTGTGGCGACACTGCGGTCCCGAATGCTTTGAGAGAGTCGGTCAGGGCCTCGTCTCCAGCTTGCCTTTACTGGCTGGTCGGAGTGGATTTCCAAGAGCACCCGCAGGACTCTCAACACTGGCTTGCCTTGGTCGGCCGGCCAGAGGGATCCGCAAGAGCTACCAGCTCGGGGGTGGAAGTGTCATTCTCAAGGGCGTAACTACGGGGAAACACGCTCCGAGTCTCCGTTGTAACGAGACCCGCGATGGTGAAACCGGTGCCGCTGCCGCACCGCTCACCACCCCTAGCCACTCGGACCGGTGTTTCCCTCTGGCTGCCTCTATGGCAGAGTTTGTTTGCTTTGGGCGGCTGTTAAGAGAGGGCCCATCCAGTGAGTTGGCGAGTCACCACCTGCCATCCGGACGGATACTATTAGAGTATTACTGGCAGGTGCCATTTTTCATCCATAAAAAATACAAGTCCATCAAACACCCAATCCCATAAACCAATTAAATAAGGCTCCACATATAACAATAGTCTTACATATGCTGCGGCTAGTCCATAGCTGTTCTCAGTAGTGCAGTTGTGGAGGCTCCGCTGCATGTGTCCCATCCCATTTTAGATTAAAGCTCTCTACGGGCCTCTGCGCATTGGATCCATATCCCCGTGTAAGCCTCCCAAAGGTCCGGTTATTCTTTTAACACTAAATGTTAGAAGAATAGCCGTGTAACAGAGACACTTACGAATAATAATAATAATTCATTTATTCGCAAGAAAATGGTACATTAACAGGTGTTTATAAATGGTTGGTTACAGCATATTCTGCCCCTTGGAGCGTGCGAATTGAGTGCAGTAAACGGGTACTACATGGGAATATAAAGAACAAATATATTAGAAACATAACAATGAGTGGCACATGAAACAATATAACATTTTACTAATATGCATCGGTGATAATATTAGTTGCCTAGGGCCTTATCTTCTAGATATTCCTTGACACTATTATAAGTTTTATTTAATAGTATATTAAAAAGTTGTTTTTTAAATTGGGATATAGGTAACATTTTGATACTTAGCGGAATATGGTTATATATTTTAATTGCCATACAGTATGCATTTCTTCTAAATAATTCCAATTTAATAGATGGCAGTTATGTATCATCAAATTTTAAAAACTATTCAGCATGATGTTTTACTAGTAAACCTATTTCTAATATGTATAAGCATGGAACAGGTAAAATCTTGTGTTTTTTAAATAGAGGTTTACAGCTTGTCAGTGTATCGACTCCACATACTGCTCGAATACACTTCTTTTGGGTTATAAGAACTCTGTCAACTTCAACCGAGTTACCCCATACAACAATGCCGTATCTGAGCAGGGAGGATACGTAAGCATGGTATGCAGATAGTGCAGCATTAATGTTTACTGTCAGTCTAACTTTTTTTAAACATTTATAAATCGATCTATTTTATTGACTAGTTTTTCTAAATGAGGTTTCCAATTACAATATTTATCGACCCTGATACCAAAAAATACGCAATTATCAACAACGTTTATGTGCGTGTCATTATGATTTAATTTAGATTTGTTGCATATGTTTGGAACTGAATAATATTTTGTCATGTTTATCTTAAGGTTGTTTTAATTAAGCCAGCTTATGGCATTATTGAGTGTCGCTTTTATATTTATTTCTAGATTAAGTTTATGTTTATCTTTAATTAGTATTGTTGTATCATCAGCAAATAGTATAATTTCCTGGTTGATTGCATCCGGGAAATCGTTAATGTATAACAGAAACAAAAGAGAGGCTAAAATACTCCCTTAGGGCGTACCATAATTGTTTATTATGTACATCGATCTGTATTGCTTTTGTTTATTTTTATAAGTTCTGTTTAATTCGACATATTGTATTCGATTTTCTAGGTAACTCTCAATCCAGTTATAAACATTTCCACGTAACCCATAATTTGAGAGCTTTGAGAGCAGTTTTTGGTGACAGACGAAGTCAACAGCTTTTGTCATGTCTAGAAACAGACATGCGACTATAGATTTATTATTTAAGGCTTCTGTAATATGCTTTATTAAAGAAAAACATGCCAATGCAGTGGAGCTTTGTTTCCGAAAACCGAACGGTTTTTTATTTAAGATATTACAAGAAGTTAGAAATGTCTTTATTTTGATGTACATAACTTTCTCGAATATTTTTGATAGTAGGTATGAGTGTAATTGGTCTGTAATTATTGATGTTAGTTTTGGCTCCTTTTTTGTGCATTGGCTTAACAATTGACAGTTAAAGACGATCAGGGAATTTACCTTCTACGAGTGACAGGTTAATGATATAGGTTAATGGTGCTACTAAAGAGTGTGCGCAGGTTTTTAATACCTTTGTACTTATATCATCATAGCCAGTAGAATGAGTATTTTTTAAGGAGTTTATTATCTTTAATGTGTCAGAGTTGTCTATTGGTGTGAGAAATAAGGGTCTTAGTATTTTGAGATATTTTGGTGATATGGTTAGGTGGGCCTGTATCTTCGTATTTTTTAACATTGCTGCACTGTGATATATAGTAATTGTTAAATAAATTACAAATTTTAATAGGCTTGGTGTTGATCTTTTTGTTAAATTCTATTGATTCTATGTGTGCGCTAGTTATTGCTTTATTATTGTTTTCTTTAATAATTTTCCATGCAGCTGAGCAGGCATTTTTTGCGTTTTTAATGAAGTTTAGATTGTTTATTTGTTGCGCTTTGTTGATACATTGTTTTAATATTGTTGTATAATTGTTATACCTTGTCTTATTCTGTCTTTTATTGTGTCTATCAAGATGATATTTCAAGTATAGTATTCTTTTTCTTATACAACATCGTTTTATATTTTTAGTCAGTTTTCTATTTTTTACGTGTTTGACTACACTTACACTTTTTATCGTTATTTTGGGGAAACATAAAGTATAAAACATGGTGATAGTGTCATGGAAGGTGTTAAATGCTTCATTTGTACTTTGTTGTTCGTATACCTCAGTGAAGTGCAAATTATTAATGCAGTTTTTGAATTTGACCATGTTTTCCTGGCTAAGATCTCTAATGGTTTTGTATTGATAGTTATAAGATTTGTTATTTACACTGTAGGTCTCATTGTTGATAGTCAACGATTGGGCAGTTTCATGGTCAGATAATGCTAGGTAATGAATATTAGATTTACCTTCGTGAACGTTACTTACAATTTGATCTAAACAAGATGATTTTCGCGTCGGTAATGTTATGTGGCTTTTTAAGTTATTGTTTTAAGTATGGATTGTAATTCACTGGATACCTTTTACCTACTTTAATGTATCAATGTTCCAATCTACACAGATAATAACGTTTTATTAGACTTTTTGCATAGCTTATCAGTGAGTTTTTCAAATTTATTTAAGAATATACTTGTGCTGGATGAGGGTGTTCTGTAAATGCATACTATTACAAGATTAAAAGTAGTGATTTCTTTAGCACTATATTCAAAATGAAGGGGGACTGAAGGTGGTAAGTTGCTAATATGTTTGTATGCCAGGTCATGCTTTATTAGTATGCATGAGCCTCCTCTGCGTTGGTTAGGGCGTGAGAAAAACAAAGCTAATTTGTAATTGCCTATTCTAAGGTTGGGTTCAGATCCTTGTTTTAAAAAGGTTTCTGTTAAGCAGTTAATGTCAATATTACCTATATTATTCGATAAATCATTTATGGCTACCTCAATAAGCTCTTGTTTATTTATTACGCCTGCTATATTTTGGTGTATTATTGTAGTAGTTCTTGGCTTAATTTTATCTGCGAAAACAAATAGTATTTTGGACCTTTTTTGGTGGTTGTATAGTTGTAAAATAATCAGTTATTTTAGTTTGTTTAGTTTTTGTATTAGCTGGTACATTTGTTTGTGTACAGTGTAGTGGTAAGAGAGAGTATACTCTACTTTCATCTTTGTGGATCATGTAAAATCTTATCTTGGTATATTTCATTGTGTTAATTCATATATATTTTTTAAATTTATTCTTTATGCACAAAAATAGTACACAGGTGGACTTAATGCCTAGTGGCATTTTCTGCCAGTCAACCTTTTGGTGGTGCAGAGATAGATGAGGTAGGCACATTAGCCATGTGGTGAAAATAGGATATCTATTAAATACATATTAATAATTTAGATACATATTATTAACCATAAATATACTATAGATATATATAATTATTCATAGATATGATACACACATAAATATAATACATAAATATATTACATACATAAATACATAATTATGCTATAGCTGATGAGAGTGATGAGCCAATTCCTTCAACTTATCAAAGAGAAGATTCCGTAGTTTCGTTTTAAATGCATAACGGTTGGTGGCAATTCTAACTTCAGGAGGGAGCCTGTTCCATAGCAGCGAGTATTGTGAACTTAAATATTATACGGATGTCAGATAGATAAAATATATTTAAATCGTGGGATATTCGACGTCCGTTTATAATTTGAGTCAAATTTGATTACTGACGTCCGTATATTCGTTTTATAAACGTAGTTTGGTGTAGGCCACTGTGTTCATTTTGAGTTTATTTGATATAATTTTGTATTTTCTCAAGTGACCTGGTTATTACTTAATAGTAACTATCATAACTACCTCATTAAAAGTGTTCCTAAATAATGATAATTTTAAAGTAGAAGTAAGTAGATAGGTAACTTTAATTTAAGTAACTATTTCTTGTGTCATGATTTATGTCCCTAATTTTACACCATAACAAAATGTCAAATGCGTCTAATTACAAAAAAACTACCTAAATGTTATTTTTCAATCGGCGCAGTGATTTAATTTGTGTTAGATTTTATTTTTTGTTTATTGTTTAGCAGGGTATTTATACAAATCACTTGTGCGAATCACAGTTATTTAGACATATATGTACTAATACAGACGTTATAATGTCGTAAAAGTTTCACAATATCTGTCATTTGACGTCCAAGACGTCAAAAGATTAATAGTTTAAAACTTTTACAATATTGCCACGTCCGTATACCCGTATTTATCTAAATACCTGTAAAACTTGCAAATGATTACATATATGGACGTTTGAGGCTAAGCGTATGCTTTTACGTAGATATGCACATGACTTTGTAACTCAGTGCAGTTGATGCAGACACAGGTAGTCAGCTTCTGCCAGAACAGAACCTGAGCCGCAGCATATGCAGCTGTCAGTATGTTCCGGTATTAAATAATCGTTGCGTCACCCAAATCTCAGCATACGCTCAGCCACAATTTCGTTACAAGTTTGATACTATCTATCATTTGACGTCCAAGATGTTAAATGACAAATAGTTTGAAAATTTACGATATTGTAACGTCCGTATACTACGAGTATACGGACGTTACAATATCGTAAATTTTCACGATTTTAATTTCGTATATCTAAATAGGTATATAAAAATGTTGTTAGTGTAAGATGCTTAATTAGGGTTCTGCTAACCTAATAAGAGCCACCGTTTTTATGCTCACCACGTAAAATCGTGTAAAATCTTATCTTGGTATATTTCATTGTGTTAGTTAATATTGCGAACTTTAATATTATACGGATGTCAGATAATGGAAATATATTTAAATCGTGGGATATTCGGCGTCCGTTTATAATTTGAATCAAATTCGATTACTGACGTCTGTATATACGTTTTATAAACGTAGGTTGGTAAAGCCCACTGTGTTCGACTTGAGTTTATTTGAGATAATTTACTTATCAGCACTTAACTATCATATCTACCTTATTAAAATTGTTCCTAAATAATAATAATTTGAAATTAGAAGTAAGTAGATACCTTCAATTTAAGCGACTATTTCTTGTGACTGTGATTTATATCCCTAATTTTACACCAAAACGAAATGTCAAATGCGCCTTATTACCATAAAAATCTAAATGTTATTTTTCAATCGGCGCGGCGATTTAATTTGTGTTATATTTTATTTTTCGTTAATTGTTTAAGAGGGTTTAAACTAAGCACTTGTGCGATTCACAGTTATTTAGACACATATTTACTTATACGTACGTTATAATGTCGTAAAAGTTTCACATAATCTGTCATTTGACGTCCAAGATGTCAAATGATTAATAGTTTGAAACTTTTACGATATTGCCACGTCCGTATACTCGTATTTATCTTAATACCTGTAAAACTTGCAAATGTTTACATATATGAACGTTTGAGGCTAAGCGTATGCTTTTGCGTAGATATGCGTATACTACGAGTATACGGATGTTACAATATCGTGAATTTTCATGATTTTAATTTCGTATATCTATATACGTATATAAAAAATGTTGAAAGTTTATGATGCTTAATTAAGGTACTGCTTACTTAATGAGAGCCACCGTTTTTATGTTCACCACGTAAAATCGTGTAAATCTTATCTTGGTATATTTCATTGTGTAAGTTAATATTGTAAACTTTAATATTATACGGATGTCAGGTAATTGAAATATATTTAAATCGTGGGATTTTCAACGTCCGTTTATATCGAATTGGATTACTGACGTCCGTATATCCGTTTTATAAACGTAGGTTGGTATAGCCTACTGTGTTCGACTTGAGTTTATTTAAGATAATTTTGTATTTTAAGAGACCTGATTATTACTTATCAGTAAATATCATATCTACCTCATTAAAAGTGTTCCTAAATAATAATGATTTTAAATCAGAGGTAAGTAGACAGGTACCTTTAATTTAAGTTACTATTTCTTGTGACTGTGATTTAAATCTAAATGTTATTTTTCAATCGGCGCGGCGATTTACTTTGTGTTAGATTTTATTTTTTGTTTATTGTTTAGCAGGGTTTAAACAAATCACTTGTGCGATTCACAGTTATTTACACATATATGTACTTATACGGACGTTATAATATCGTAAAAGTTTCACAATATCTGTCATTTGACGTCCAAGATGTCAAATGATTAATAGTTTGAAACTTTTACAATATTGCCACGTCCGTATACTCGTATGTATCTAAATACCTGTAAAACTTGCAAATGATTACATATATGGACGTTTGAGGCTAAGCGTATGCTTAGATATGCGTATGATTCTCTCCAATACTACGTTAGTACTATTTTTTATATGTGCCAATACTTCTCATAATTTAGAAATAAGTAAATAGGTACTTTTCATTTAAGTAAGTATTTCTTGTGATATTATCGTAATAAATTGCATTGATCTCAATATTTGTTTTATTTTCATAACTTTAAACTTCACGCTTACGCTAGCATACCTGCACTATAACATAGAAATAATATGTATCCACCTACATCCACCTACTTATTAAATATTAAAGAAAGAAGAGCGGCAACGTTGCACTGTTCATAGGAGTTGCGATAGATAGGAAAACGTAAATTAAATTATGTATATCACGGGAAGCCA
The DNA here is from genome assembly GCA_944739405.2 of Euclidia mi. NCBI lineage: Eukaryota > Metazoa > Arthropoda > Insecta > Lepidoptera > Erebidae > Euclidia > Euclidia mi. The sequence goes on from OX123195.2 coordinate 13,356,328, forward strand.
GATAATTGATAGTGTTGGCTGGAGTCCAAATTGATTTCACTATGGTTGTTAATATACGTATATTTGTATATCAATATGTGTCAAAATTTCAGAAAAATAATATGCACACAGTATTTGACATTGCCTTAGCGACTAATATTCGCTGTAATAGTTCATATTTTTTAAGTGGAACTAGTGGACGTCATAATAATGCGATGTAAAAGGGCGGCAAATAGATAGCGTGATGTAAATATATATATATATATATATATATATGTATTATATATATATATATATATATATATATATATATATATATATATATATATATATATATATATATATATATATATATATATATAAAATACATATATACACATGAAAATAAATTTTTAATAAGATAGACTGCTAACAAGTTAGATATAAAATGCTACTGAGAAGCTTCCGACAATTTGCTATACAAAAGCTGGCGAATACTTAATTTGAACGTGGCATGGCTACTGGACGTCCTAACTTCGGGAGGGAGAGCATTCCAAAGAAGGATAGGTTGGATATTGAATTGACAGAGAAGAAGAAGGTTATTAGTAGATCGCAAGTTCTTATCATGTTTGGAGCAAAGATAATGAAAATAAGGTACTAGATATGACGGACCGTTAGGAGAGTGAATTAAAGAGTATAAAGTCGTCAGAGTACGCAAATTTCGTCGCTGACGAATCGGCAACCATTTTAATTCCTTGCGAAATTTAGAAACGTGATCGAACTTACGCAGATTAAAAACAAACCGAATGCAATAATTGAGAAGTCGGTCAAGCTTGTTGAGCAGATCTGCATTCAGGTCGAGATAACATATGTCACCATAGTCAGTTATAGGGAAGATTAAAGTTTGCACAAGCATTGCCTTAGTTTTAGATGGAAGAAAATTTTTGAGACGGTACAGTGAGCGCAGAGTCCCAAATACTTTTTGGCTGACGACTGAAATCTGAGTCCGCCAGTCAAGGTTGCTATCTATGTGTAGACCAAGATTTTTCACAGATGTCGAGAATGGTATAGGACACCCGTTAAAATTACAGGCGACAGGCTTGTGAAATCTATTCTAGTAATCATACGCGGACTTCCCACCACGATAGCTTGGCATTTTGTAGGATAAACGTAAAGGCTAAATCTGTCCGATATGACTTTGAATAAAACTGTAAAAGATGGTTATGTTGAGAAAATATAGGGAAACAAAAAACAGTATAATAGATGCTTATTGCTACTGACATTATGAAGTTGACATACATACATACATACATATCGTCACGCCTTTTATCCCCGAAAGGGTAGGCAGAGGTGTATTTCTACACCCACTTTTCGCCAGATATACTTTAGTCCCACGTAATAAGGGGCGAGCTTATTGCCGTACCGGGCACATTTCCAGACTCCGAGCTGCTACTGAGAATTTCGTGACAGAAAAACCCAATAACACTGCCCGACCCAGGCATCGAACCCGGGACCTCCTGATCCCACGCGCATATTTATGCCGCGAGACCAACGAGGCAGTCTTATGAAGTTGAATGCTTCAGAATTATAAACATTAGAGACAGAGTAGTTAGGAATTGTGATTGTTAGGATGAAAAATGTTAGGTAGAACATTTTCGGATTTCCAACTATCGGAGTTGAAAATTTAGGTGAACTTTGGCGCACCCTTATTGTATACATCAGTAATTAAAATGGTGCTGTGCATAGGATAACGACCGTAGAAAAAAAATCTAGGACTTATAACAATAGATCCGAATTCTCCATATTCTACGATATCTTAGTAAACAGAAGAGCTATAATTATAATGTAACTAATAACTAAATAAACTAATAACTATAATGGTAATCTTGCCTGTTTTTTTCTGATTCAACATAAACCGATTCCTAGAAGTTAATTAGATTTTATGCTTAGGCCTCTGCCATTGACGCGTTCGTCGTTTTGTGAAAAGAAAATATTATACTAAATGTAACCGGTATTTACTCAATGTCTAACTTCAATAGGAGTACAGGTTCCATTCTGATTTTGTAAGAAATAATAAATAAGATTGATAAGTGATTATTTTCTTAACATTGCAAGTCAAACAGAGGGGTTGAATCAACTCAGTGCTATTCTACATATTATTACCGTTCATAACTCAACAATGAAACTACATCGCGTGTTTCAATTCCAATATATAATAAAAGCACTAAAATATCTTCGCAATCGGTTTCAGATTTAAATTTCTCGAAAATCCCTCCGTTGAGGGGAAAGTTTTCTGGTGCGGCACAAAGTGGTGTTTTATCATACAACTTATAAATGGTACCGCAAGGGGCATTTAGTTCTGATCTACGACTACATTATGATACGGCCCGATGGTCCGCGAACCGATTGGGAACGGCCAGAATGTGGTAGCCGGGTTGTTAGTTCCTGATTTTTTATTTTAATTCTCTGGATAGTTTTCGCGCAGTTACATCGGTAATAGTGTCAAAAGATAAAGTTTGTTTGCAAAATGTCTAAAATGTTAAGACAGCTATATTACACGTATATCTGACGACGATCTGGTAAAACTGAACAGGGAAACTGGGGCGTCAATGGCGCAATATTGTTTTAAATTATTTTACCAGATCTACTAATTGCACTTAATTTAAAACAATATGAAATTCCATATTTCTGCATACAGGCATGCCTTTGTTAATCATTTACATCAATTGTAAGTGTCGAATATATCTACGTAAACGACAATATTTTTTGTACATAAAATACAATTAAATGTACGACACATTGTAGTCAAATAGATCAAGTTATGATAACATTCGAGGTAAGATACCATATTTACAAAAATGAAATATTCCGTTTCTTTTGACTTAGCAGTTGAATAAATAGCGCTATTTGTACTAGGAATATGAAATATCAAAAAAAGTACCGCAGCCGTTAAACTGCTACCGTTTAGGAGTACATTGAACCGTTGGAAATTTCACCCTCGCAAGAATTATATGGACGAAAAATACGAACCTATAGTTATTGTAACAGACGTTTTAAGGGCAATATTGAATTGTATACTTTATATAGTTTTGTTAAAGTAAAATTGAATGGGAGCATGAGATTGCGCCGTTCGGTTATTTGTTTTGTTGTCGCTGTGACTTTAAAGTACGAAGTTTTTATATTATATACATTTAACTAGAGGATTTCCGCAGCTACGCTCACACATTTTTTTATTTTTTCGTTTCTGCACAATCCCGTTGGAATTTCGGTATATCTTTTCTTCGTGCACCCTAAAGGTCCCTAAAGAACCTTCATGATAAATTTCAGTGTCGTTCGCCCAATAGTTTTGACTGTGCATTGTCTGTCAATGAGTCAGTAACGCAAGGATTTTATATATACAGATAGGAAGACGTTTTAAGATTATAAAGAGATTAGAGGTAAAATCGAGGCGTCAATTGACCTATAGAAATGTTTGGTTAAAAGGTGACATGCCGATGACTTAAATCTACAAAGCTGAGGCTCTACTTAAAGCTAACAGTGTCATAGCCTTAAAGTTCAGGGGGCTAATCGTGCTATTTTTAAACGTTCAAACGTTGACAACGTAACGTATTTGGTGAACGTTTGGTTTTAGTTTGGCTGATGTCAAACATGGTATCGTGCTAATTGTATCATGAGCGTTCGAACCGTAGACGCAAACCCGATGGGCTAACGTCAAACGTTTAGTGCTTGACACCGGCTTTTGAAAATAGTAAGTACTATTCTTATACTAAAGAGGCTGTAGCGACATCGCGCCATGTGCAAGCACTATTTTAAAAAGACAAATGTCATTCTGTGACTGTCATTGAGTGTCAACAAATATTATAATATATGAAATCATGAAATAATTTTATTCAAATTATACGGTAAGTACCGAAATATTGTTTACTGTAATAAGTGACTTATGCAAAAAACAATTAATGATCACACTTGGTCATGTAGAAGTAGTTTTTATTTCACTAGAGTAACGAAGGTGAATTCAAACGATGATGCACCACAACATTACTGCAATTGCAGCTTCTTCTGCTATTTGTCGAGCCCAATACGAATTTTTATATGATCGTTACAATAAAAAACACCTATTTTTCAGATTTGGAATAATATATAGAGCAGAGAAAGATGGTAAACAAAGCCCGAATTGTCAGCGTTCGGCATCATAGTCATCCTTTCTGTATAAAAAGAGATAGACGAAAAGCTGGAGAATTTGAATTTGGCTGAGTTTCTAACTTTTCAGGTACGCATTTCAATTATCATTACGTAAGATCTTACAGTATTTACTCTCATTCTGAACTTGTCTTATAATATGCATAAATCCCCAACAAAATATTGTAAGTATATACTCAAACACAAGATATAGCGCACGTATGAGAACAATTTTTACCTTAAGTTATATGTCAGTGTGTTTAGTTATTTTGGTAAGACTTACATTTGAGTAAATATTTACTAAATAATTTATGTTTTAATTTTGTTCACAGTAGCCGAGGAGAAAGCAGAATAATAAACCACTCGTTAGCACAACCACATGGACAGTACATAATTGCAAGTTAACAAAAATGAGGAATTTGCTATTAGCCAAATCGAGACCATCGTCACTTCTTGGACATTAAACAAGAATATACTATTAATTAGTTCTCTTCCCGTGGGTGTCGTAAGAGGCAACTAAGGGATAACATGATGCTAATACCATCTTTGCGTAGAGACGGAAAACTCGACATCAAACCCTATACGACTGCCTCGTTGGTCTCGCGGCATAAGTGTGTGCATGGGATCGGGAGGTCCCGGGTTCGATTCCTGGGTCGGGCAGTGTTATTGGGTTTTTCTGTCACGAAATTCTCAGTAGCAGCACGTACGAGTCTAGAAATGTGCCCGGTATGGCAATAGGCTCGCCCCTTATTACGTGGGACCAAAGTATATCTGGCGAAAAGTGGGTGTAGAAATACAACTCTGCCTACGTCTTCGGGGTTAAAGGCGTGACACTATGTATGTATGTAGTTTACTAAAATAATGAAAACCAAACCAAATACATAATTATTACTATGAAGTTCACATTGTAATTGTAACAATCAAATGGCATAACAGATGTTGATTGTTTCAACTCTACTTAAAACAATATTTTGTATCAGATTTCATCATCTCAATACACTGAATAAATAATATTGAAATGTGAAATTGGAGCTTGCCTTTTAATATATACCTACTCTATTCTTTTAAATATCTATTGAAGTGGTCCAGCGGCAGTCTGGGTAACACTGGATCATCAGATGTTGGACTCGGTACCCGATTAGAAACGCGCTACGCTTATGTTAGCTCACACAATTGTATCACATCCTGCTGAGTTTGTGGTTAGTCTCCCTTGCAGAACGGCCTATTGGTCTAGTGGTACCTAAACCTGAGTGCTAAGACGAAAGTCAAGGGTTCGATTACCACCCAGAAGAACTCTTTGTGCGATGAGCAAATTACCATAACTATAATACTCGTATGTGTATAAAAGCAATATTTATATATATATATATATATATATATATTAATCAATTGTCTGACTACCATGCCACTAGGTTGTGCCTAGTTTGGGATCACACCGCCAGGTATGGGTTGTCACAGAGAATTAATTTATTCTTATGTTTCTCTTCTTCACGAATATTTTCTTACAATTCACTTAGAAATTCACCCGGTCTAAATGGTCACTAAGGACGAAAGGCGGCACCTACCCTAACCACTCTCATACTAGTATGGGCAGGTGGTACTTGATGGGCGCCTTTATTAGGTATATATTCTCTTAACAGGCTCCAAGGCCTATTACTTTTACTATATATGCAAAGTGGGCAACAGTGATGTTTTGTCATGGCGGGTCTCGTGGCAACAAAGACCCGGGGCAGGTTTTCCCGGGATTATGCCTTTGAAAATTACAACAAGCGAATAGCTCCTGTAGCCTTCCCTTCGCTGATCGGCCAAAGCAAGCCAAATTTAAGAACCCTGAACCAGCTAGTCAAAATAGGTTGGCCAGAGTCTAGGCCATGTCTAGGCTCTGACCGACTCGTTGAACTATCGGCACCCTTTTTTTACGTCGGGAAACTCTTTTACGAGTGCCTCTCCGCGGGGCGGGCAGAAAGGGTATGTTTTGACAGAACCCGGGTTTACCGACTAAAACTACCACGATAGCCGCCTCAGCGCTCAAAAGAATGGGACACAGGGAACTCGGGTGTACTGCTCCTGGATCCCGTTACGTTTGTCCCGTAGTAGGGCTCACTCTCTGAAAGGGCTAGGTTGGTAGTGCCCTCCCTTCGCTACCTCGTACTGTGCGAGTACAGTGGTCCCTCGACTATCCGAGACCGCTGTCTTCTCGGGGTCAGTCAGATTACCATCTCTGATTGCCCACGGCCCCAAGGAAGAGTCAGGCTAGCGGCCATTGCCACCGCCACGACGCGCGACGCCGCCTGCGTCTGCGAGCGGGATCGGCTCTCTCGCGATCCCACTCGGCGGTCTCCTTCTGGAGCATGACCGCTTCACAGAAGGAGATCACATCAGCGTCCCACCGGACGTCTTCCGTCAACATGGCCTGAACTACGGCCCGTGGAGAAAGAACTATTCGGCACCCACAGATTACATGAAATTTTCAATTCTGTGTCGGCACCGCATTGCGCTAACCACGCACGCACATTCAATTCGCTGCCACCCAGCCCTAATCTAAGACTTAGGTCTGTTACCCGAGGTAGTGGATTCCTAACACGACAAATCTTTGTATGATGAGCTACGCTTTTGTCTGTGTCTTGGTTAAATGAAATAATTACAATACCTATCTAGGTACTTAGGAAAAATAATTATAAATGAACGTTTATCAGTCGTCTACTTGCTGTATACAGGCGTCTGAGCGCGCACTGACCGAGTAGGCAGTCTTTTGGCTTAAGCCACCCAAAGAACCTATAACTGTGACAGTATTATGTGTATGGTATACGTATCATCATTCTCCTAGCGTTATCCCAGTTTCAATCTGGGGTCCGCTTTCTAGTCTAACCGGATTTGGCTGAATATTAGCTTTTCCACAGAGCGACTGCCTGTCTGACCTCCGCAACCCGAAGGGATAGCGATATTCCATGGTTTAGACTATTTTAATTTATTTAGAAGGTACTGACGCCCTGTGACGACTGTCAATGATCTTCATGACAACCGGGACCGACGGCTTAACGTGCTCTCCGAGGCACGGGACAAGCGATAATTAACCATTCAATACGCACATAACTCCGAAAAGTCATTGGTGCGCGCCGTGGATTCGAACCCGATACCCTCTGCATGGCAGTCTGTTGGTATATCCACTCGGCTATCGCCGGCTGAAAGAATATTATGGGGATGTATGGTATACGTACATCCCCATAATATTCTTTCAGCCTTTCAAAAGCGAATGTCTAGGAAGGTATCGCGTCAAGATGCAGCCTATTTGATGAGATGCCTTTCCTAGACATTGTCATAAATATAGAGCCAAGCAAGGTTGACGCCAATCTTACAATAATGAATTCTACCGCAACAATAAGCTATAAGAGATATCTATAAAAATTGCCTTATGAAAGAATATTGTTCACTCATATAAGTTGCAATCAAACGTATGTATTTTAAGCATATGCCACCAAATTGATAAATAATACAAAATTATCTTAATAATTTTCTCAAATTTAAAATACTGTATAATTGCAAAGTTCGTCGATAGGAACTTTTGGTTTGACAACGTATGAGACGTCCGCGAACGTAACGGTTTTGGTTTAAAACGTTGTCAAATAATAGCGCGATACCATGCAACAAAAAGAGTTCGCTCGCACGCTGTCACCTAGCTGTCACTGAACGTATCTGCCCTACAAAAACCAAATCTTTTACGTTCAAATAATAAGCACGATACGAAATGTGCATAACGTGACGTTTTCGGTTGAAGTTTGGTTTTGGTAAATACGTTGACGTTTAGCACGATTGCCCCCCAGGTGATGTTTCAAAATAATGTAATGTTCTGGTAGATCGTTTTTGAAAAGTAAAGTTTTAATTTCATAGAATAGTATAGTTACATATCCATAGTTTAGTATCTATAGTGTAGTTAAGTTAATAATACTTTAGACGTTAAACAAATAATCTTGTGGACTATTTAGGTATAATAGTGATTTAGGCTTCAGTATGTTACAAACAGTTTTGCTGTATTTTATAAAGCGAAAGTGCGTGTCATAAATTGTAATATACTCATATTTAATTTTCTAGGTACAGTAACGAGTCTTGTGGCGGCGTATAAACGTAATTCACGTAATAATTTGTAGTGGCTGTCTTAGATGTTTTCGACCTCAATATTAAGAAAGTTGAATAAATTCACGAACACGAGGCTAAATTGGGATCAAGTTGGGAATACGCTGATTAACTGAAAATCTTTTTCTTAATTTTGTGTGCAGTGCATATGTAAGAAATATTATAAAAGTTAGTAGTTCATTCATGATTATTTAATTTTAGTTTTAGCGTAGATTGATCTGTATTAGCTTTACGCACGTCCAGTGTAGGTCGGTAAAATTGATGTTCCATTAGGAATATTTCTCAGACTTACAGGTTCTGTGGCGGTATATTTAATCACACAGTACAAAATGTAATGCACGCTTTGACGCCCACGGGGTTCAATTAAAATTCATCTCTATATCACATACATTGTCTTGTATACTTGTATATTTGCATAGTTGGTCTAAATCTTTCGGTCTGTCAGTAAATCCCAGTAAGTGTCAAGCAATAGTTGTGGGCAGTCAAAGAATTTTGAGTAGACTTGATATGACCGCACTGCCACTGATCATGTTCAATGAAGCAGTTATAGAATATTGTCCAGTAGTTAGGGACCTGGGCCTACATGTAGACTCTACTCTAAATTGGCGTGCTCAGGTGACTCACGTCTGTCAAAAAGTCACCGGTACTCTGCGTGCTCTTTATCGCCTGAAAAACTTTCTACCAACCAGGACCAAGACAACGCTTGTGCATACCTTAATTTTCCCCATAATCGACTATGTTGATGTGTCTTATTTCGACCTGAATGCAGACCTTCTCAATAAACTTGACCGTCTTCTCAATAACTGCATTCGATTCGTCTTTAATCTTCGCAAGTATGACCATGTGTCTACTTATCGCTCTCGTTTGAAATGGTTACCTATCCGTCAACGCCGTAGTATGCGTGCCCTCACAACACTATACTCTATCCTCATGTGTCCTAACCCACCTACCTATTTAACCCCTTATTTTAAGTATCTACATTCCAACCACGACAGAACGTTACGTTCTTCTAACAATCTACTTCTTCTCTGTCCGACACATAAATCTGATTTCCTTCATTCTTCTTTTCCTGTGCAATCTATTCTTCTGTGGAATGCCCTCCCTCTGGAAATCAGGATGGCTACTAGCAGACATACATTTAAATTGAAAGTGCGGCAACTACTGCAGAACGAGTTGGCAGGATCATCACAGAGTTGACATCTCTATTCAAATATATATATATATATATATATATATATATATATATATATATATATATATATATATATATATATATATATATATATATATATATATATATATATATATATATATATATATATATATCATTATATTTATATAATGTATATATATAAGTGCGTGTGTGTATGTATATAGCGTATTCTTATTTGTGAATATTATTTATATGTTTATATATTTTTAGCATAAATTATCTTTATGTATACCTACCTATATATTATCTTGATTAGTTTTACTTAATACGAAGAATTGTACTTCTCTACTTATAGTAACTTCAATTTACACCTACTTTGTTCAATCTCTGCACCACCCAAAAGGTAGACTGGTAGAGAATGCCTTAGGCATTAAGTCCGCCTATACATATATCTCTATAGTGTATGTATGAAGTTTAATAAATAAATAAAAAATAAATAAAAATTGTCAGTAGCTCATTTCATTCATAGGCAGTGATAGCTTAGTGGAAATATCAACAGACTGCCCTGCAGATGGTATTAGGTTCATGGAATAAAAATAAATAGCTACCCCTTTGGGTTGCGGAGGTCAGACAGGCAGTCGCTCTGTGGAAAACCTAATATTCAGTCAAATCCTGTTAGACTAGAAAGTGGACCCCAGGTTCAGACTGGCATAACGCGGATAACTAACGAGGATGTCATCATCCTCAGTCAGGCAGGAGTCAGTAGTTCATTATATTTTTGAAACTATCTGTGTAGAAAACTACAAGTATCCCAATGTATTACATGGGCTGATATCTGTGTGTGCGTCCGCAAGAAGGAAGCGAGTAAGAGGAAAATAATGATGAAAGTAAAAGGCTTATTGGCATAGTTTTCCTGACGTTTTTCCAGCGAATCCGAACCAATTGCGAAGTTTTGTCATGTCATCATTTGGTGGCTATGTGAGATAACTATTGCGTTGATATATCGTTCTATACGGCCTGCCCATTTATTTCTCGTACATATGTACATATTTTTTATAGACAAATGCGTGAGAAAGTTGATGGGGGTGAACGAAGCAAGAGAGATACATCAGGATAGTTGCAAATGGCGTTCTGAAACCTACCCCTTCGGGAAACTGGCGTGAGTCTATGTTTGTATGTATGTTATAAAGATGGCTGTGAGTTGGTAAACAGGCGTGAGTCTATGTATGTGTACATATGTTATAGAGATGGCTGTGGGTTAGTATTGCCTTTTCATCTAAGCTTTCATAACTGCGTTGCTACTAATTAAATGTTTATTTCAAGATCTGTTATAAAGCGCTAGTGTTTTGGAAATACCAATCTAAAGGACATCCTATACAATGTTGTAGGAAAAGAAAAACATCGCTTTCACATTAATTAGGTAAGTGTTTTTTTCTTTATTACCAGGAAACGTGATTTTGTATTTTTTTTCCGTACTGTTTTTTCCACGTAGTTACAATAACATGCATACATGGCGTACCTATAATGGTTCCATTTAGTTTATTGAACCCTAAAAAGGGTGTCTAAATCTTATTTTCACGTAAATAAAACAACTAAAAGAACTTGTGAAAACAGTGATTTTGATGTCACCGATACACTTCAATTTTATTTATGTAATATGTTTTGATATTTCGGTGTATATATAAATAAATACATACATACATAGACTCCAACCTGTTTCTCGGAGGGGTAGGCAGAGACTATGGAACGCCATTTGCAACGATCCTGACATATCTCTCTTGCTTCATTCAGTCTCATCAAATTGCTCATGCATGGTCTTCGGGTGAGGGTACTTGTAACCTTTGCTTTTAGATAGATAGATAGATAAGTCTTTATTGTGCAAATACAGTTGGTACAAATTAGGTATAATAGCTTAAATTTAGGTATACAAAATAGTAAATGCACAAAGGCGGCCTCATCGCGAAGTGCGATCTCTTCCAGGCAACCTTAGGATGGACAGACTGAAAGAGACAAGTTTGATGGTGTAGTGATCATCCCCCCCGTGGGATTTCCACCTTGTCGTGGTGGGGGGGCTTAGTAACCGTGGATTGGTCACCCGCGGTGAAGCTAAAAGGGATCCAAGAGGGGACGCTCCACGTGGGCTTGACGGAGGCCTGCGCAGGATGCGTCCAAAGGGGCGGGTGCGAGGGACAGTTCTTCTGTCCCTTGCAGTCGGGTGCGGTCGCGGGAGGAGAGGCGTGTCGGTGTTGCGTTGCCGCGCGCCCTATCTTCCGCGACCAAATGGGGGCGCACCATCGTTGCATCGCGGTGGGGCCGCAGAGGAAGAGGAGATGCGGTGTTGCGTTGCCGTCCTCCCTATCCTCTGCGGCCGCTGAGAGTTTTGGCGGCGGAGCCCAACACCTTCATCCGCCGCCAAGGGGGTTTTGTTCGGGGTCCGCCTGACCATCTGGCGGGCCAATACCCGTCGGGGGGTAGCGAGGAATGCTTCAGCGATACCCGACCCTCCGACACACGGGTACGTGAGGAACACGGTTTTTAGTCAGTAAGAGTCTAACATTCCCCTTCACCCTTGCCCCAAGGCGAAGGGACTCCAAGAGGATTTTCCAACACGACCCCAAAAAAAAAAAACTGTTTAGTGATCATATATCTATGGACACTAATAATTATTTTAATAGAATATACATACATGTGTAGGTATATATTACCTATACATACAAATAATACATAATATACATACTAACTATACATATAATACATGTCATGGATGTTTGTCTTGGTCTGGGTGTTTTTATGTATAATATATATGTATTTACAAAAAAAAGTATATATGTATGTTTATCCATTATCTAGTACCCATAGTACCAGCTCTGCTTATTTTGGGACTAGATGGTGTTGTGTGAATGTGGTAGAATATTATATTTTATAATATTATAATTATTATATTATATATTTATTTTATAATTATATATATATATATAATATAATTATACATACAAACAATGCATATAATACATATCTGTATAATACATACATATACATATAATGATATCAATGCAAAGTACAGTGAGATAATTTAGATTATAATGACAAGTAGTGCTTCTTTAATTCGTCTTTAAATATATTTATTAAGCGATTTTGCTTGCTTAATATCAATTGGCTTTTGTTTAATATGTCTCTAATCTGTATAGAAAATGTCCGCCTAGGTCATCCCCTTCCTTTTGTCCTATTCACACTTGCCTTACATAACTTCTTGGTCAGTCTTTCGTCATCCATCCTCTTCATGTGTTCAAACCATCACATCTTCTTTAAATAAATAAGTACGAAGGCCTTCGGGCGGTCTGACAACTCCGTTACTACAGTTAGCCACACACTCACACGAAAAACAAATCAAATAAGTACGCAAATCAGATGTTTTGTTACCATAGTACAAGTCCTGCCTAATTTAGGATCATATGATTGTGGATGAAGTTTCATCTGACATTATTCAGTAAAGATATAAGTTTTTCAGAATAAAGACAATTTAAATTTAACTGAAGATATACATATTATTATGGCAATTAATCAATGAATACTGCAGTGGATATCAACAAACGTAATATGTAGCTTAATTGCCTGCGGGAATGGATTGCTCGTTATGCGTAAACGCTATATTAATATACTAGATCGACCGCTGCGTTGTTTGTATGACATACAATTTACACACAACATCGCTTTCTATAAGTACCTACTATCAGTAAAGTTCGTATATGTTATTATTTTCATATCTTCGGTTTTAGTGATTGACGTTAATAAAATTGAACTGATGACTACGTGTTAAAAAATTACACTGTAAAGTTGTCGTTCTGCAGTATGGGAAACTTCAAGAGTCTTATAAAAAAATATATTTATAATTTCTGCTGAAGGCCGTTTCTTTTACTATTCTGATCTAATATTCTAACCACATTCACACAACACCATCTAGTCCCAAACTAAGCAGAGCTTGTAATACGGGTAATAAATAATGGATGTTTATCCATTATCTAGTACCCATAGTAAAATAAATAAAATATATATAAATAAAAAAAGTATATGCATGTTCATACATATATATATTTTTTTGTAAATACATACATAATATGCATAGAAACACAAAGACCAAGACAAACATCCATGTTCACGCACACAAATGTTTGACTTGAGCGGGAATCGAACCCGCGACATTCGGCGTAGCAGTCGCTTACACTCCCACTTTGCCAATCGGTCTTATAAGAGCAAGTGCCTTAAACCGAGATTGGAGCAAGACTGACTCCCGAACTTACACCAAGTTTGCAATCTAATACTTATGTGCTGACGGTGTATTGCGTCAGGGTCGTCCCATACATTAGTGGGATTTAACAGTTCGTTCTGAACTGTTAGGTCAAAATATGTGTGATCTGCAAATAGTTCTTCGTCTGGTCGTTTCATAATAATCTTCACAAACAACATACGCGAGACTCGAACATGCAACTGGGTAATAATGTGAGTCTAACTTACGTACCATAGCTTCTAATTTAGCAATGCCGACTCTGTACATAGTGCTTCTTGAACGCTAGCTAAAGGAAAATTTGTGTAGAAAAGAATTTCAGTTTCAAATTACCTATATCGCAGCTAGGCATAGTAAAGTATAGCATTATTTGAGGACAAATATTTTTAAACCTAGGCATTTAAACGCAATGTTTTTAAACTTATTAAACTTGACATATTGTTTTCAGAAACGTGTAGATATCGGCTAAAATGCATACATTTATTGCAATGCAAAGGAATACTTATTTTTAATGAACCTAATAATCAGATGAGAACTTGGCGGAATTTTGACTGGTTTGGTGGTTTAGTTGTTGAAGCGGCCACCACATTGCTAAATACTATGTCGAATGACGTGTTTTCGATGCCAAGGCATTTCGTGTGATCCAAAAATTGTTATGCAAGTCTAGGCGCACTATGTATCCGTTGGTTTTATGTTTGTAAAGCCCCAGGACACAGGATTTACTCCTTGGTATTTAAAACAAAAGAAATAATGAAAAACTAAAACAGATCTAGGACGAGGCTACACTTTATAAAATAAAGCGAATAATGTAGTGTCAGTAAAACATCTCATAATATAAAACTTCAAAACACGTTAACCTAATCACATTTTACCGAAAATTACACCGATGGACAATCACATAATATACCTAAGTAATTTACGGTAATTGTATGGACTCGTAATTAAAATATGATATAGACCTTAATCCGACCCGGGCGCGACCGATACCACCTGGTCGAGACTTTAATAGCAAGCGACGAGATAAGTGATAGCGACGAAGACGCAATGTGCGCCAAATATGGTAAGATGATACATGCTGCCACGCCAGTTTTCACCTAAAAATTAGCAGCGGACCCAATTATTTTTTTACTTTTCGTGTGCGTGTGTGGAGAACTCCTATGTCGTTTTCAGAGCACCTCTGAATGCCTACCAGAATTGCCTGACATTTCTTATCCTGAGACAAGAATCATAATACAAACGACAAAAACATGTTTATGTGCCCTCCGAAGCTGCCCACCTATCCAAGTGGTGACCTTTGCAAGCGTTGTTGCATGGCTCACTATGACCCTTTTTTTTACGCATACCCCCGCAGGATGACTCCGCCGCTAACACACCCAGCGGCTGCAGAGGATAGGGAGGACCGCAACCTGACAACACCGCATTTCCTCTTCCTCTGCGGCCCCACCGCAACGCAACAATGAATGGTGCGCCCCCATTTGGTTGCGGAAGATAGGGCACGCGGCAACGCAACACCGACACGCCTCTCCTCCCGCGATTGCGTCCGACTGCGAGGGACAGACAGAACTGTCCCCCGCAACCGCACCTTTTGACGCATCCTGCGCATCCCCCTCCAAGCCCACGCGGAGCGTCCTCTCCTTGGATTTCTCTTAGCTTCATCGCGGGTGTCCAAGCCACGGTTACTAAGCCCCCCACCACGACAAGGTGGAGATCGCACGGGGGGCTCACTATGACCCTAACGAACAATGCCCATTTCTGGCCCAGTTTGGAACTCATGAACAGCACAATAAAGTTTCAGTTGTTGAATAATCCTTTTTATTTATAACTTAATTTATAGGCATTACTAAAGGTGTGCCGAGAAACTTATTCAATAAATAGGTTTAAAAAGATGTGTTAACGTCTAAATAGCCAACACGTAATAGATCAGAAATTGCCAGTGAAGAAATCATAATATTAAATCGATTATCACTTCTTCTTTATCGATTTTACATTTTCTCGGCTCAAAATGATTTGAGTTAATAGCAAATCTTGATCCTTAAACATTTAAAATGTGTGTATTTTTAAGGTATATATGCGATGAACTACAAATAAGTTTGATTTTGAACCAAATATATCGATAACCTAAGTCAGAAATCCATATCGATTAATCAATATCATTTATAATGGCAACACTTTTTTGACTCTTAAGTAAATGTCAATAATGTCATATTCAGTTTATTTTATTATTTTGTTTGTTACCTATTTGTTTTGCTGGTGCACATTGTGAATGCTTTTTATGTTTTTGGATCTTTTACGATTTCTGGCTTTTCCTTTCGGATTTCTACCCTTACCAAATGATTAATTCATTCATTGCTACTCAAAACTACAAAATACTTTAACTATCCTAATCAAAGTGGGTACATACTATGAAACTATGAATTTGATGGACCTCTAATTTATCTCAAAATTCTAGTTTAACACTCTTTTATCGAATGCAATAACAACTACTACGATTTTTGACTGTCCACATCTGGGCCGGCGTCTCTAAGGAAAATGGGCATTGTTCTTTATGGAGACATCATAGGCTGAGCTAGACACCTGAGGGCTAATTCTCGTATTTTTATATGACATTGATATTATATTTTATATGCATTCAGAAGCGGTATTCTAATAATAACCTAATGTCATCATCGTATCATTTGAAATAAACAGTTCGTCGTTGACACATATTTTGACACTTGTTTCAGTTACGATTTCGTTACTTTTTCATTCAAATATTAGATAATTTAGAAGACTACGCTTTTTGTGGCGTAAGTATGAAACTGACATTATATCACCTCACTGGTCCGCGCGTCGCGTCACAAGTCACGGGCACGGGCCGAAGCTACATGAGTAGATAAAGCCATGCCTGCGGTGCGGTGGCGCCAGCCAGCGAGAAATTTGCGCGTCTTACTTCTTTGTTTTGTCTTTCTTTAGTTCTTATTTATTATTGTAATTATTGTCATAATATTGTGTTAGTGCAAATTAATTCTTTCTTTCTTTCTTGCTTTCATATTAAAACTGTTTTTATTTAGAATAATTGGGCCCCTGATTGCTGCACTGGTGAGACATAATTTGTATTTTATATTTTTTTGTTTCGCTAGTGTTGTATTCTGATTAGTCGTATTTTTGCTTTTATACCTTCATTCCATTTAATATTGTGTCATCCTAGCGACAAACAAATTATCTGTCATTCTTTTATATAATTATCACTGTACTCAGTCGCCAACGAAGTGCCGCTTGTGTTTATAGCCCTCCTCCAGAATTGGATGTCAAATTGAAGCAATGAAGGCAATTATTGAAATTTGATGAGAGGCGAGAACTTCACAGAAAAAGCACACTACAATCTGTATCACCCGTTATTAGGTTCAGTATAACGTCAAGGACGGTAAGGCCATGATCACCAAGTCACAATCAGGAAAGTAAGGGTAGGAATAGGCAACATTTCAGTATTACTTAAAATGTTTTATTCAAACAACCTTTTTAAATATAACACCATTATAAACATGGCACGGTCTTTGCAGCGCCCGCTGTCGCCTATCGCGTCGCCTATCACTGAAGTCATGGCCCGGACCCCTAAATCGGATAATATTATAAATTGAATCTCATACATACATACATACATAGACTCACGCCTGTTTCCCGGAGGGGTAGGCAGAGACTACGGAACGCCATTTGCAACGATCCAGACATATCTCTCTTGCTTCATTCACTCCCATCAGATTCCTCATGCATGCTCTTCTGTTCAGGGTACTTCTCACCTGTCCTGTTTTTAGGATGTCTCCAATCTGATCAGAGACCGTCCGCCTAGGTCTTCCCCTTCGTCCTGTCCCTTCCACACTTGCCTTATATATCTGCTTGGTCAGTCTTTCGTCATCCATCCTCCCCACGTGCCCAAAACATCTTAGCATACCTTTCTCGATGCTTGTCACTACATCTTCTTTTACCCCACAACACTCTCTTATCACACAATTCTTTACTCTGTCAGTCAGAGAGACACCACACATACTTCTCAGTGCTCTCATTTCTACAGCATTTATTCTACTTTCATGACTTTTCTGCCATACCCAACTATCACTACCATACATAAGAGTAGGTACTAAACCCCTCTATGCACAGCCAAACGTGCCTTTTTGGACACGTTTTGGCTATTCATAAACGCCTTTAGAGCTCCATTCACTCTATTACCTGCATTAACTCTTCTTTCAATATCTTCTACATTCTTACCATCTCTTGTAAACAGCGTACCTAAATATACAAACTCATTCACTTGCTCCACTCGCTGTCAATCGATCATAACATTACAAGCCGTAACGCATTCCTCCTTTTCAAAAACCATAACTTTCGTTTTACTTACATTCACTTTCATTCCTTTCCTCTCTAACGCACCATGCATGATTGTTACCATCTCCTGCAACTCCTCCACTGAAGACGCAAGTATAACCTGATCATCAGCATAAAGGAGGCATTTGACAAGTAACTCATTCATCCTTTATCCACAATCACTATGTTTCAAGTCTTGCAAACAACTGTCCATGAAGAGGTTGAACAGCCACGGCGACGCTACACATCCCTGTCTAACACCTGTGTTGATGGTAAACCAGTCAGTGTATGCCCCGTTTATCCTCACACAAGCTCTAGAATCCTCATAAAGGGATTTCAGAGCTTGAATTAGGCTGCTGTTCACCCCATACATCGACAGTACCGACCACATTTCATTCCTCACCACTTTATCGTAAGCCTTTTCCAAGTCCACGAATGCGCAGTAGACCTTTCGACCTTTGGCCAAAAATTTCTCGGCTATGCATCGCAAGGAAAAGACTTGATCCGTACACCCCATACCCTTTCTGAATCCCGCTTGTACATCCCATATTTTCTTGTCGGTTACTTTCATAACTCTTTCAATCAGTACCTTCGCATACAATTTGCCAACAATGCTCAGAAGGCTAATGCCTCTATAGTTCTTGCAGTCTTGTTGCGAGCCTTTTCCTTTATAAAGAGGCACAACTACTGCTGTGGCCCAGTCATCAGGTACTCGGCCGGTGCTCCAGCACATGTTGAATAAACGCTGCAGCTGACTAACTATGATGCCCTGTCCAGCCTTCAGCATTTCGACTGTAATCCTGTCATACCCTGCAGCCTTACCTAATTTCATACTAGCCAGTGCCTTCAAAATTTCATCCACGCCAATATCGCTTTCATCATTGCTATCATTACCATTCATTTCACCTGTTGATGTCTCTGTCGTCGTTCTTTCAAATAATCCTTCAAAATACTCTTTCCATCTCTTCAGCACACACGATTCACCATTCAGTATCTTTCCATTATTGTCTCTGATTGCTGATTGAATCTCACACGTTATATTAAAGGAAAACATAAGGCCTTAATGTATCAGTTCGGGCTTATATTGTGATATTACAACGTGAATTAAAATGGATTAACATTTTGTAATCTGTTTAAGATATTTGAAGCTTTTATAGGTACTATTATTGTATACATCAGTAATTAAAATGGTGCTGGGCATAGGATAACGACCGTCGGTAGAATGCAGAATAATGTAGAGGAAGCGTGTGTGGTTTGTAAGGATAGAAGCAAGTGGCGTTTCGTTGTCTCTGCCTACACCGACGGGAAAAAGGCGTGAGTATATGTATGTATGTATGTGTAGAAATATATTGTCAAGAAAAAGAAAAAGCGAGCACAATGTAGAATAGCAAATATATAAATTAACTGTGAGCAGTAGTTTGCCAGATTAAAGATCAGAGGCCCTAGCACGAAAAACTATCGAGAAAGTATTCGTATCGTAAATGTCAAAATTTGTATGGCAATTGTACAGCGCCCCTATCGTGCGTAAGATGCAACTAATATTGGCAGCACAAACTACTTTCGACGACAATCCTGCGGTAAATGTCATGTAAATGTATCGAGTTTTCTAACAAATAAGCAAAAAACGGCAGCACGAACTCCTGATTTGACATAAGCAAAGTAAACCTAATGTAAAGCTAATGTCATTTTGTCGAAACAATTTTCACCTAGAATTTGTTGGTGAGAAAAGATTCGAAACATATATATGTATCGTATTTATACGTTTTTAGCCTTTTTATGATGAATATTTATGTAGATTTATATTTTATGTGTTCCTTTTGAATGTAGGACCTGATTATTGACACAATAAAGAAGCAAACACGCAAATTTCGCCACTTTAAATATGTAGTAAATAACCCCATATTTTGGTTGCGAGCATGTAAAAATATGTGTGAAAATTATCTATATACGAAAAACAAAGTACCAATCGACATCGACATCATATCAATTTTCTTATATGAATATAGGATGTTATTTAGAGACTCTTTTAACACTCCTGCGTATTCTACTCTACAATTAAGTAGGTGCTCTACTCTACAAGTATAAAAAAAACTTATCCTGACTAACATATAATCAAACGCTGAAGATAGAAACATACAATTTGGACCGCGGATTTATTTTATAACACTTAGGAAGGATTTTCATATTGTATCTTCAAGGGGGTAAAATTGGGTTTGTAAGGTTGTTTTAAAACCCTCTTATTTTGAAGAAATAATATGCGGGCACAGCGAGTATAATAATAAAATTTAGGTGACGGACGAGTATCTGCCGTAAATAATTCGTGAGTCTTATATCAGCGTCTTACCTAGCACTCTCGGATATGACTGAATATCAATAAAAAACGAACGCTTTAGTCAGAAGACATGTGATAAGATAGCTGTCTATTAGGCTTCCCTCACATTGGTCATGAGCGTTCCTCGAGCGTACGCTCGGCGTCCGTTCGGCGTCCGTTCGGCGTGAGCCCAATGTACTCTGTGGCGTGAGCCCGGCGCGGTTCACTTTGTACTACAGAGTGAACGCCGAGCGCACGCTGGGTGTACGCTCGAGTAACGCTGACGCCCAATGTGAGGTAGGCCTTAATCTTATTAAGCTGTAGTAATAAATGAAAAACACCAATACAACAATAACCATTATTTTATTTTCAACTAAATAAAAATAGACTTTGAATGTCAGGTACATAACACTGGTCCACTTTATTAGCTTCTGTATAAAACTTCATGCTTCTTAGCTATACAAATAACCGAAATCTTCTTTAGACATCATACATTTAAGGTGTTCCAACAACAATGAAACTTGTAAACACAGTAAACTTATATTATTAAAAACTTCTCGTTGAACACGTTATATTGTAGTATTCACGCAGTTTAACCAAAATAAAATAATGTATCACGAACACCTTCCATAATAGTATTTACCTAATTCTTTATATAACAATGTGCCAATGATTTAATTACTCGTATTTTGATTTACTAGATTTTTATTTATTGACACAAGTCCGTCATCTGACGATGACAAGAAAGGACATTCGGAAACCATAAAATATTTTTTATGTTTTCTACAAAAGAGTTTTTATAATATAAATTTTATTAATATTAACTATTTCACCTAGTTTGGAACGTACCATTCATTCAATAAGACGGTCATTTAGCTCACATGGCCACATCCCTATGTACGATACCGTTACGATACTAATGTAAAGTCATCGAGTAAACGATAGATGTCAAAATTGGTTGGTGCTGGCTGCTATAATTCTGTTATCGAGGACTCGATACGTTTACTTATCAAATTCGCAAATATTTCGTGCTTGAGCCTCTGGACTTTTATATGAGAGATAGGTACTTTGACGATCATAGTATTGTTACGGACGGGGTAACGGGATTGGAAGGAAACACCGAGTAGCACTTATAACACTTTATTCGATTTCACACACGACACGCCGTTTAATTTCGACGCAGACAGCACCAACACTAGCGTCTTTTGCACTGCACTTTTCACTGCACTTCACTGCACTTTACTGCACTATACTTTCACTTCACTTTTTTTTACTACTTCTTCTTTCTTCCTTTTACTTCTTCCTTCTTCTTCTTCACTTTACCACTTTTCAACTTAAACTGGCGCTCAGCGCATCTACACCGCCTTATATACCCCTAGGAATGTTCTAGATTCACTAATTTCGATCGTCATTTCATAATTCAATTGTTTTTCTATCTCCTGTCTCTTTTTAACCTTTCCATTCCTTCTTGAAGTTTCTAGAATTTTCTAATTTTTACTCGAAATATTTAAATAATCTTTTAAATATTTGCCAAATATTCATAAACATTTTCCAAATTTCATAAAAACCAAAATCCACGTAACAGTTATGACTGGGATTTGAACCCACGCCATCAGAACGTGAACGTGATGTGTTATCCGCACGGCCATTGTCTAGTTGTCAACGGATGCTGAATTTGGCGAACACTTGACAAAATGTATACGTCATCGAATTAAAAACTCATTTCCAAATAATAAAATAGTCTTCAAACCTCTTTGCTAATTATTGTGTTTCGTGACGACGGTTTGACATGACACCGGCCGTCACACTACCCCCCTCTAAGACATGCGCGTCCCGCGCATCCTTAAACCCATAATACACCGCTCTCCTATTGACATGGACCAAATCATTAAACTTCGTAGCTATAGAAGCCAGTGATCTATGTGTAAGTTTGCTTTCTTTGAGGCACAAAACTTTCCCCATGCTACCACCTTTCATTGGAATTTCCACATCTCCACACTTAAGTATACCACCTTTAATGTCTAATCTGCACTGATGATCTCTAAAGAAATCCAGCCCAACTAAACAATCGTCTACGATGTCTGCAATCACCGCTCGTTGCCAGTAAAGGTTGTCACCGATTTTTATAGCTACCATCTGTTCGCCTTTAACTGGGATGTACTGACCGGTAGCCGTCGTCAGTCGAGGTGAAATTGACGGCGTTAGAATCTTTCCGTTCTTTCTTGTCAAACGAGTTCCTATAACCGTTCGTGCCGCACCGGTGTCCAGGGTCAGCGAACATAGAATGCCATTGACTGCTCCATCGATAGTTAAACCATTTCCATCCGTGCGTTGTCGAATACGAACTTTCAGAGCTTTCCGTCTTCTGATCAGCGCTTGCATTGAAGTCTTGGCTGTAATTGCTTCCTGATCATCTTTCAACACTTGAACACTAGCGTCAATCTTACGCCTTTCTGCTACATGTTTCGGACAGCTACGCCTTAAATGTCCGGGCTCTCTACAGTTATAACACTTTAGGACAAAAGATCTGCGACCAGTTCTCTCTACTTCCGCTGCAATAACCCTGTCTCGATCACTCGTAATTTCTTGCCGAAAAGCCTCCACTTCTAGAGCATGTGCTAATGCGTCTTTAACATTGTTGTGGTGTTTCAGGCGCACGGCAGCTCTAATTTCATCATCATAAATTCCGTCGATGAACGCCTGGAGTCGCATGCTTTGAACTTGTTCCACGGGTGTCGACTGATAAGCTTTTCGCACCATCTTCGTCACTTCCATCGCCCACTGCTGCAAGGATTCGTTCGGATACTGACGGCGGTTGCGTAACTTGGCTCGGAACACATATTTTAAGTGCTCGTCTCCAAATCTGGATTCTAGAGCCTCAAACAGCTGTGCGTAAGTAGCGTCCTTTCCCACGGCCTCAAGCACCGACAATGCTTCTCCACGCAACGCCAGGATAAGTGCAAACTTGGCCTGGTCGACATCCCAACCGTTGCTAATAGAAGCGGCTTCGAACTGTATTCTGTAAGCCTCCCAGGAAGTGTTTCCATCGAATAATGGTACTTTTAAATAACCACTAGAACTTGATGAGTTGATAGAAACCGAAGGGCTGTTGGACTTCATCTTCTTTAACTCCTCCTCTATCGTAGCTATTCGGGTGTGTATCTCTTCCGATACTGACGCCATGCGGGACTGCACCTCTTCCGATACGACTGACGCCATGCGGGTCTGCATCTCTTCCTCAATGGTAGTCACGCGAGATTGCACTTCACCGATACACATCTCTATCTCGGCAATCTTACGAGCGTTCTCAGATATATAACGGCGAATCTCATCCTGGCTCTCCATTATCTCGCTGAGTTGCTGCGAGTTTTGCTGTAATGATCGCTCGAGTCGAGATTCGAGTTGCTGCGAGTTTTGCTGGAGTTCGGACTTGAGCTGCTGCGAGTTTTGCTGGAGTTCGGTTTTAAGCTGCTGCGAGTTTTCCTTAAGTGATTGTTGGAATAGTGCTGCGAGGTCTGCGAGAGATAGCGGGTTAGCCGCGCTTGTGGACGTCGATACCCCCCCTTCAGATCCACTTCCTTGTGAAGGAGCATCCCTGCTCACAGCTTCCTGGCTAGAGTCACCTTGCTCTTGAGCGGCAGCCCTTGCACGTGTCGTAGGTCCTTCCCTTGGCATGACTGGCATCTTTGTTGCTTCCAATCCCACTTCTGACACCAATTGTTACGGACGGGGTAACGGGATTGGAAGGAAACACCGAGTAGCACTTATAACACCTTATTCGATTTCACACACGACACGCCGTTTAATTTCGACGCAGACAGCACCAACACTAGCGTCTTTTGCACTGCACTTTTCACTGCACTTCACTGCACTTTACTGCACTATACTTTCACTTCACTTTTTTTTATTACTTCTTCTTTCTTCCTTTTACTTCTTCCTTCTTCTTCTTCACTTTACCACTTTTCAACTTAAACTGGCGCTCAGCGCATCTACACCGCCTTATATACCCCTAGGAATGTTCTAGATTCACTAATTTCGATCGTCATTTCATAATTCAATTGTTTTTCTATCTCCTGTCTCTTTTTAACCTTTCCATTCCTTCTTCAAGTTTCTAGAATTTTCTAATTTTTACTCGAAATATTTAAATAATCTTTTAAATATTTGCCAAATATTCATAAACATTTTCCAAATTTCATAAAAACCAAAATCCACGTAACAGTTATGACTGGGATTTGAACCCACGCCATCAGAACGTGAACGTGATGTGTTATCCGCACGGCCATTGTCTAGTTGTCAACGGATGCTGAATTTGGCGAACACTTGACAAAATGTATACGTCATCGAATTAAAAACTCATTTCCAAATAATAAAATAGTCTTCAAACCTCTTTGCTAATTATTGTGTTTCGTGACGACGGTTTGACATGACACCGGCCGTCACAGTATTATCAGCTAACATTGTGCTCACTTTACAAAGTAGATTACTTTAAAAACGATTAAAATAATAACCTACATGCTGAAAAAGGCAAAACTGGGATACCTGCTATAAACTAGAGAAAATAAACTTTCTAGGTCCGGTAACTTACAAATAAATTTTACTAATAAATACTAAGACTTCAATAATACCTAAGGTTACTTAGTTGCCAGGGAAGCCGCATGTGCAGAAAACAACTAACGCCATACATCCCTATCGTCAATGTAATCACTTATATACATGTTTTTTAAATCTCCCGTCAGTAAGATCTGTAACTGCTTTAGGCAGTTTGTTATAGAAACGTACACAATTACCTAGGAATGATTTATTAGTTTTGGTTAGTCTAAATCTAGGTACTACCAATTTTTGTTTATTTCTGGTGTTGATATTGTGAATGTTGCTTAAAGTTTCAAACATTGAAAGATTCCTACGTACAAACATGATGTTTTCGTAAATGTATAAAGGGGGCATAGTAAGAATGTTAATTTCTTTAAAGACTTCTCTGAGAGACTCTCGTGGACCCATATCATAAATAGCACGGACAGCTCTTTTCTGCAAAATAAATATTGAGTCACGATCGGCCGCCGCCCCCCATAGTAAGACCCCGTAAGACATTAAACTGTGAAAGTAAGCGAAATAAACAAGTCTAGCAGTAGCAACGTCAGTAAGTTGTCTTATTTTTCTAACAGCGAACGCGGCAGAGCGTAATCTACTACATAAACAATTAATATAAGCTCCCCATTGTAATTTCGAGTCTATAGTAATACCTAGGAATACTGTTTCTTCCACAATATCCAACTTGTTATCTTCAAGCATTATGTCTAAACCTTCCTGAGAAACGTTTCGTAAATAAAATCTTAAACATTTCGTTTTTGTAGAATTTAGCAATAGATTGTTTGCCCTGAACCATTCTGATAAGGATTTACTTGACTTACTTGATGGCACGGGCTGTTTCCGCAACTCCACGTCTTGGCGTGTATTTTGCGTGCGGGTGGGAATGGTGTCGTCACTCGAGCCACCCCAGCTCTTCGAGGAAGGCCAGCAGACTCTTGATGTGGCCCACGGCCTCCCTCAGGGTGCTGTATCTGCTCAGGTACTGCTGCCTGTACTGTGCAACCTCAGGGCAGTCGAGGAGCAGGTGGGCTGCCGTCTCGTCTGCTGCCATACAGGCCCTGCACAGCGGGCTGTCGGTGATACCTATAGTAAATAGGTGTTTATTAAAGAATCCGTGTACTGTGTAGGCGGCCGTGACTGTCCGTAGTTGTTGTTTGGACAGGCGGAGGATTTGTTTAGCTATCTTACTGTCTACTGCGGGAAGAGCCTCCTTGGCCTGCCTACATGTTTCAATACCAATCCAGGACTGGTTGTGTTTGGTCCTGGTCCTATTTCTTACCAGGTTGCGATAAAAACCAGAAGGGAGGGGAATAATGGGCTCGGGTCCCACCACCTCTAAAGTGGCCCCTCTTCTGGCAAGTACGTCGGCTGCGTCATTCCCTCTTGAGCCACTGTGGCCCTTAATCCATTGCAGTGTTAATTTGTTTAGTTTACCTACCTCTGTTAGTTTCTGGTGGCATTCAAGCGTGAGCGCCGAGGTGACAGTATGGCTTTTGAGGGCTGAGAGGACAGCCTTACTATCTGAGAGGATCCTAATGGACCGTTCCCTTACCTCACGTGCCATGATTGCTGTGGCAGCTAGGATTATGCCAAAACATTCGGCCTGGTAGACCGTGTTGTAGGCTTCCAGCGGTGCTGCGATGTTGATGTTTAGGTCCTCGGAGAATACTCCTGAACCCGTACCTGTATCTGTTTTAGACCCATCTGTGAAGATCGTGAGCTCGTTGTGGTTAACTGCTCCTTCGTGTATGTCCTCGTACAGTTGGATTTTGTATTTCTTGTCGAAAACAAATTGTTTCGGTATACGGTCGCCAATGGCTTGTGTAATAGGAACTTCTTTAAAGAGTGTATTTAAGTTGTTAGTGTGCGGTGTGTTGGTGTCTTTCCAGAGCTTCAGGGCTCTTAGCCGGACTGCCGACATCGTTGCTTCCTGTTGTATGAACAGGTGCAATGGAGGCAGGTCCAGCAACACTTCAAGTGCCGCTGTTGGCGTTGTTTTCATACAGCCCGTGGCCGCTAGGCATGCAAGTCTTTGAAGCTTCTGAAGCTTGTTGGCGGCCGTTATTAGGTTGGTCCGAGGCCACCACACTACTGCGCCGTAGCTTACCATCGGACGTATTATTGTCTTATAGAGCCATAAGACAATTTTGGGGGATTTCTGATAAGGATAATAAACTAGCATTTACTGTGTGTTGGTTTACGTCTTTTCTATCAATTTTAAATGTAAGAGAAGTATCATCTGCAAAAAGAATAATATTAGATATGGCCGACATCATGTAAGGAAGATCATTTATATAAACAAGGAACAGAAAAGGACCCAAAATGGAACCCTGAGGAACACCCATCCTAACTAAAAACCCTGAAGAGGTTGTTCCATCTATACCTACCCTTTGCTGTCTCTGAGAAAGATACGAGGTAACTAGTTCGAGAGAACGTCCACGAACACCGTAGTGTCTAAGTTTGCAAATGAGTGTATCATGATCAACGCAATCCAAAGCTTTGGAAAGATCGCAGAAGACGCCAATGGCATCTCGCGATTCTTCCCATGCTTCCAGGATGTTAGCAATTAATTTTGCACCTGCATCAGCAGTCGACCTACCTCTCGTGAAACCGAATAGCTGATCGTGTAAAACCTCGTTTTTATGAAAATGAGACATCATTTGGTCAAGCGTGATTTTTTCGAAGACCTTACTCAAGGACGGTAGTTTGAGGAATTCTGTTTATCACCTGTTTTGAAAACTGGAATGACTTTACTTTGCTTCATCAGATCAGGGAAGGTGCCTATATCTACACATTGATTGAATATATCTGCAAGAGCGGGAGCAATCTGGTCAATAACAGTACTAAGTACTTTTACAGAAATGCCCAATAAGTCTTCAGTATTCTTAATATTTAAATTTTTAAAAACTTTCAGAATTGTATAGTCAGTGACGTATGTAAATTCAAAGCAAGAGATGTCTTTAACAAAATATTTTTTCAGAAGTGTTTCTGCCAATGAAGATGACGAGTTTAGTGAGTGATTCACTTCAATTGGAATGTTCACAAAAAAGCGTTCAAATGTGTCAGCAACCTCAACCTTGTCCGATATTAGCTTACCTTCAGCCCTCAGCATAAAATCAGTATCTCGGTTCCTAGTTCGTCCCGTTTCTGTATTTATTATCTTCCACACGGCTTTTATCTTATTACTAGCTTTACTTATCTTGTTGCTAATTAATTTCGATTTCGCAACTTTACAAACCCTTTTAAAAACTTTTGAATAGTTTTTAACATGATTGTGAAATGAAGGATCGGATGTAAATGACCTTTTATAATATAAATTATATAAGGTATCCCTACTTATCCTTATGCCCCTTGTAGCCCATTCATTAAAACAGCACCTATCATTTAATTTAAAATTCCTGATGGGACATGCTTTATTAAATTCTTTACATATCAGGCTAAACAACTTATTGTAATTTATGTTAGGATCTTTAGAAGTAAATTTAGTTACAGATAAATGATCCTCTATCTAATCATGAAGCAATTTCATTTTACTAGTTAGTTGACCCAAGTGGTCTGACTTAACACCACTTAATAAGGTAACGAGATTTGTGTCACGATTTGAAAAAATGTTATCTAAACATGTACTGCAAGTGGGGGTCATTCTAGTGGGTTGAATTATTAGATGACTTAAATTGAAAGAGCTAAATAATGCTAACAATTTGTGCTTATCAGGTGTATCAACTGAAATATCTACATTATAATCTCCACAGACAAAAACAAATTTATTACTCTTAAAAACTTTCCCCAAGACTTCTTCCAAGGCTGTAATAAAAGAAGAAAAATTGGACCCAGGTGGTCTGTACACGCAAAATATAATATGATTTTCTATATCTGCACATGCTACCTCACATAAGCGATCAATGGATAATAAGCTAATATCCTTTCTTTCCTTAAATTTTAGACTATTCCTACAGAGAATTATTGTTCCTCCTCCAACAGCTGAGAGACGATTGAACGCACTAGCAACTAAAAAATTACTTATACTAAACTGCATTCTGTCTGGCTTTAGCCATGTCTCGCAAAGACATAAAATGTCAATATGATACTTATCCACTAAAAGTTCAATGTCTAATATCTTGCTAGAAAAGCTATTAATATTCTAATGATATAGTATAATGTCATGTAAATGCTTCTCTATTGTCGGTTCTAGAAGTTTAAAGAATTTGTCACAGAATTGTTAGAACAACTAAGCAATACTGATTCATCACTTAAAGTAAGCTTTGTCATACTATCTATGACTGCATTAATATTATAAGCTAACAATATAGCAATATCATGTCTGTATTTTTTGGGAAGAAATGTAACTCCCCGACTTAACCTAAATCCACTAATAAACTTATTAGTATCAAAGTATAATAATTTGTCACTATGACGACAAGTCCGAGTTGATCCGAATTCTACGATATCTTAGTTGCCGGAAGAGCACTGTTATGGTTATGTTGCCTGTTTTGTCTGATTCAACATAAACTCATTCCTAGAAGTGAATTAGATTTTACACTTAGGTCTCTTCCACGAACCCGATGGTCGTATTGAGAAAAAAAATATTAAACGAAATAAAACCGGTATTTACTCTTTAATTCTCTAACTCTTACTTCAATAGGAGTAGAGGGTCCACCTTAATTTTGTAAGAAATAATAAATAAGATTGATAACTAATTATTTTCAATAACAAAAGAAGTCAAACAGAGGGGTTGAATCAACTCAGTACTACCACACATATTTTTACCAGCAATAACTCAAAAATAAAAGTACATCGCGTGTTTCAATTCCAATATATGTATAATAAAAGAACTAAAATATCGGTTTCAATCGGTTTCAGATTAAAATTTCTCAAAAATCCCTCCGTGGAGGGGAACCTTTTCTGGGGCGGCACAAAGTAGCGTTTTATCATACAACTTATGAATGGTACCACAAGGGGCGTTTAGTTCTAATCTATGACTACATTATGGCACGGACCGATGGTCAGCGAACCGATTGAGAACGGCCAGAATGTGGTAATTGGGTTGTTAGTTCCAGATTTTTTGTTTTATTCTCTAGATAGTGTTCGCGCAGTTACATTGGTAATAGTGTCAAAAGATAATGTTTATCTGCACAAAGGCTAAAATGTTAAGCCAGCTACATTACGCGCTTTTTTGACTGGTTAACTGTAAAGACAAAATGGAGCGCCTGTAGCAAAATATTTTTTTGAATGCACGGTTGGCGTAGTGGTTTAAGCGGCCGCCTCACCCCTTGACACTGCGCCGACGTGTTGTGGGTTCGATCCCCACACGAGACAACACTTTGTTTGATTCATAAATTGTTATTTCGAGTCTGGGTGTTCATTGTGTTCGTTAATATGTTGTATGTTTGTAAAGTCCCCCGCGACACAGGATTTAGTCCTAGTGCGGGAGTTGTCGCTAGAAAAATAAAAATATTGTTTCAAATTATTTATCTAAATCGGTGTGCGACAGTCAAAGTCAAAATCTTTTATTCATTTATGTCACAATGTGACGCTTATAAACGTAAAAATAATAAATTCATAAAATAATTACTTAAAGACTCTACAATTACATTTACTGCCACGTTCGTAAAGCAAGGGCGTAGAACCATGAGAAAGAACGGGCAATAAAACTCACGGTCACTCTTTTTCATCTTCAGGTTTTGCATAATACACATAATTTTCATTTTGTAAGGTGGCACCTTATGAACGAAGTATAGAAGGTGTAACAGTTGCAGCACCTTAAAGGTGCTGCAACTGTTACACCTTCTATATCACTTGTATATATTTACTGTACATGATAATAGTCAAGCATAATTCTTAATTTTAATTTTGATGTTCATTTAGTTAGCCAGCTCAGAATAGACATGGTGAAACAGGAGCATCCACTTACAGCAGATCACACATTATATATAGGTACCTAATAATGCAGGCAATCCGCGAAAGTGATCAGAACCATGATGGCAAGGATGCACTTAGATATTAAAATGTAATACCAGCCCGCAAGACGGTCATCGACCAGTCATCGCAAGTAGCCCCCGTTCACGAGTATGACGCATGTGCTAGCCATCATCCCTCTCGCCATTTTAGAGGGACAGGGATGACCCGACACACGACGCCACCACAAGAAATGACATTTTAGTGAGCATGACGACAACGGTATATGAACCGGCAGTAAGAAACAATCTATTGGTATACTGACCATGACCGCCAATTACCCCCATTTTCCAGATCGTTATTATTAATTAGTGGAACGCGTGAAGGAATGTGTTCAGAGTTTGGCTAGAAGGACTGGAAAATTGTTTGCAGAGGGCAACGGAAGCGTGATTATATTCATCAGTCCTTGCAACGAAGACAAAAGTCTAACATATGTTACTGTGTTTTCACAGCGGTGAAATTAAACTAATTACTTAAGTTTACCTGAGATCTCCTGGTGATGTTCTTGAGAAGACCTATAAGATTACACTCATAATTTTGGCCAAAATAATAAGGATATCGTTATAGTTACTCAGCCGGTCCTCCAAACGATGTTTTCGGGCACGATACACGTGGACGGATTTACACAAGTTTTACAAATGTTCAATATGTCACAAATTTGTTACAATTCTTGCCGGTAATGTTCAAGGGGCGGCAAATACAAGAATTTACAAGACAAATTTACTTCAATACTACAAAACACGCGAGAAAAAACAAAAAAGGCGTGGAGCAACAATTTTTTGCGGAAAAGACAATGAGAAGAGAAAGAATTGACAGTTCATAGTGTGACCAGAGTCAAAAAATTTCAATAGACAAAGTAACACGCTGCTAAACTGATATAATCGATTCAACTTATCATGAATAACCTTCCGTGAACCACGTGGATAGACGTTACGTCCTGCACTATGTGGGGTTTCATGTACCCCATCAGCATTCCATCATTTTATAGGTAGTATCATTTTAAAGTTAATATTATATGCATTATTTTTTGATTATCAGGAGATAAAAAAAAAAAACATTTGTCAAATATGATACATATTTTAGGCATTGTAACAAAAACAGTACTTTTTTTACTAACTAAGAGGAGACCATCTTCTTTAGCTTAGTTTGATAAAAATAAACATAGTAATAACTTCTTATTGTCCTTTATCATAGGAGTTAATAAAATAAGAAAGCTAATCACTAAACATAATTAGTCTTTACGAGATCCCAGTTGTTCCATATCTGCACGACTTCTACAACAAAAATAAGCTTGCTCTAAGCATACGTATAGGTACTATGTATTGCTCGCGACCGTACTTAGTCTTTCGATCTTTTCTCCTATCACATTACGAACATTTATTCGTACGTTTTGGCATCTATTTGGCGGTTCCACACTAGATTCACCAAGTAAACGAACTCATTGGTGTCGCCATCACTATCACCCATTAGTGCCGATAATATTGAATTTTAATATAAACGACGAGCAATTATGAGTTCCGGAAACAAATAAACAAACATTAAAGCAATATGAAAACAAAATAAATTAATATTTATGTAGAAAAAGATATATTTTGCATGTTGTACTCCTTACTCATTAGACGACCTCCCGAACTACGTGGGGTTTGTGACACCCGGCCACACTTTGCGGGCTACCGTGCGCTGCGCCTACGACGCTATTACTAAATCACTGTTACTATGCAATCTGGCAGCTTCAAAATTCCAGCTACATGAAGTTTCGAGGTATTCGCGCCGGTAATAAAAAAGATACGGAGATTTTTGTTTTTCTGGGGTTTATTAAACCCCACGTGGTGCATGGAGGGATAATATGTCTATTTCAAACAGAATGCAAATGTAGAAAGAATTTTGTGAAGGTGACAAGTGAACAATTATAATTATGATCAGGGATGAATAATGTTAAACTAAATTCAACAAATCATAAAAATATCCAAACCCTGCAAAAATCATGTGTTCACGAGGCACCTCCACTCAACATCTCACTTATCAAAACTAGAATTTAATAAATTTATATAACAATTATATTAAACGGTCTGAAAATAAAATAATCTTGAGTTAAACGAGCCTAAGCATATCCCCATAGTGTCTTATCATTCAAAAAAATTCCTTAATAATACTGTAATAACCCCTTTGTAAAAGAAAGTTCCTAATTGTCCGATTGTATTTGTACATGGGTAAATTCATTATTTCAGTAGGCAATTTGTTGAAAAATCGTATACCAATCCCCGCAAATGAGTTCTGAACTTTATGTAGAGTTCTTTCGTCCGAGTCTCGCTGCAGTAAACACGTGTTATTGGTTGTCGACCGAACTCAATTAAAATTATAAAGTTAACTAAGTTTACATTAAATTTATTCATCCATGCAAATTCACTACAACTTGTACTGAACTACATCGAAGCGTCAAAGGAAGATCGATCTTATCGGAACCGGCGGCTGACGTGCGGTCTTCGGGAACGAGGGCCACGAAGGGGCGCCCCACTCACCCGCATCGTTAAAGAGACAGGTGAGGTGACATATTCTATCCCTGTCCCTCACTCGCTGCCACTGCGACTGCGATCACGTCGGCGGTCGGCGTCGTTCACCGAGTGGAATCTAACAGTTATAGCTACTTATATTTTTATTAGTAGCATACTCCTAAATAATAACCGCTCGAAACTACGATAATATCTCGCTGTTTGTTATTGCTAAATACATACCTACATAGCAAAGCAAAGGTATCTTTGTTAGCGGTATGTAGAAAGATAGCCCATCGGAAAAGTCTCAAGCTGACTCGGAAATGCATACACCGTCGAATTACGTAACGACTCGTAACTTAGGGAAACGAAATGACGACCACTGTGCCACCGAAATTTCGAATATGAGAGAAGACATGCAGAATATGTTTAAGAACTTGTTATGCACGCAAGAACAAGAGTTTAAAAAGAACGCCGCCATCTTGAAAGAAATACAACAGTGTAACAATAGCATTGAAGCCTCTGTTGCATTTATATCTGCACGAAATGAAGAATTCCAAAAGAAAATTGATCAGTTGGAAGAGAAAATTAAGGAAGACAGGAAACATATAACTTTGCTGGAGGATAAAATTGAGAACATGCAACAAGACAGTAGAAAAAACAACTTTGAAATAAAAAACGTACCTAGGAAACCGAATGAGAGTATAGAAGATTTGCTAAGCATGGTGTTAACCTTGTCTAATACCGTGGGCTGCCAAATGAGCAAGAATGACATAAAAGACGTTTACAGAGTACGAGGTAAGACTGAAGCAATAAGGAATACGCCTATTGTGGCTGAAACGTCCTCGACTCTTATTAGAAATGACTTTTTGAAAGCCGGTAAGATATTCAATCTGAAACAGCAAAATAAAATATGTACTAAGCATTTGGGTCTGCAATTACCCACGGACAGCCCAGTATACTTATTGGAGCAGCTGACAGCAAAGGCAGCCAGACTGCACTTTCTTGCACGCGACCTTGTAAAGACCAAGTCTTACAAATACTGCTGGACCGCCTATGGACGAGTATACATAAGGAAAGAAGAAAACTCTCCAGTGATTCTAATTAAGAATGAATCTCAAATTCATGGTTTACTAGGTAAATGACTCTGTGTAAAAAACTTTTACCTACCAGGTTTTCAACTATGTGTTGTAAGTAAGTATACATTTGCTATTTTTCAAGCTAGGAAGGTATGATGTCTTTATTGCAATAATTGCTCGTAATATAACTTACAATATTGTGTGTAATATCAGCACCAAGCTATGTTATATTCTAAATGTTTTGCTACTGCACATAGGAATCTGTACTTACTTGGTCATTTGTAATTTTCATTCTCTGTACCTTGCTTGGAATGGCAACATAAACATAGCTCAAAAGCTAATAAGATATAAAATCTATTTCCTACCTGCTATCTTTGTAATAACTACTTGTTGTTTAGTTGTTATTGGTCGAAATATAACTTATAATATTGTGTTTAATATAAGCACCAAGTCATATTATATTCTAAATATTTTGCTAGTGCACATTAGAATTTGTACTATCTTGATAATTTGTCATTCTTACTCTATGTATGTTGCTTGGAATTGTAACATAAACATAGCTAATGAGCTGATAAGCTATTTCCTACCTGCTGTTTTTGTAATGTTTATTTGTTGGTTAGGAATCATTGTTATAAAAGAATATGCACACACACTATCATCTACACTTCTCATACACACAATTTGTTTACACTTATACATCAACACAAAAAATTACACATCCTACAACATACACAATATTTCCATACTAGGTGGTTTTC
Organism: Euclidia mi; assembly: GCA_944739405.2. Taxonomy (NCBI): domain Eukaryota; kingdom Metazoa; phylum Arthropoda; class Insecta; order Lepidoptera; family Erebidae; genus Euclidia; species Euclidia mi. Next base: position 13,391,548 of record OX123195.2, read on the forward strand.
TTAGGCATAATAACTACATCCAAATAAATTTCAAACGCTCTTTACTCACACTACCTCACTGTTTACAACTCAATATCATATTAAACTGCTAAATAGGTTTCTCTATAACCTTAGTTCACTACAAATTCCATAGGGCTGCAATATACTATTGTGTTATAGGCATAACCACTCCTTACTTGCACTTGCTGGAACAAAACATGTTACTGAAACATAGGGCATAGGGCACGGAGGGTCTGTTATGTTTTATGCAGTGTGAATGGGCAACATTACATTGCTTTATATTATGGTTTAGAAATTTATTATTATAGGGACTGCATGCATTGCCACATTGTCACTTTAACATTAACTATATTGACTGTAAAACTTGTCAATCCGGCTACTAAAGAACTGTGTCTGTTGCTCGGCGTGACTCGTGTCATTAACTTTGTCTCCCCGCTATCAGTATGCGCACATCAAAGTTATAAGTAACACAAACAAATTAAACTGTGCTATGTTTTTATGCTCCTATTTTGTGGTGTTGTTTTACTTGTATTCACAAAGCTGCTATACAGAATATTTTTATCAATAGATCTACATTACAGCATTAAGTATGTTTATGACTTTAATCAAGTTTATTAATGGATGACACTTTGGATAATATTTCAGTGAAAGATAATTTGGAACTGGCTAAAACTATTGAATGTGACATGTCTCTTTTAGTACAACATTATAATCATATTAAAACGGATTTCACAATATTAATGCAATGTATAGGGAGTATTTATTGCAACTTTGATGACTTAATAGTGAGCTTATCTACTGTTATAAAACTGAGTGACATTTGTTTACTCCTATGTAGTGATGTTATTTTGCTAGTATTCATGAAGCTGCGATACAGATTATTATCATCAATAGATCTATGTTATAGCGACACGTGTGTTATGAGTTTATTCAAGATCATTAATGGTTGATATATTAGAAAATACTTCAGAGATAGTTAACTTGGAACTAGCAGAATCTATTGAATGTGACACCTCTCTTTTAGTACAACATTATAACCATAATAAAATGGATTTCACAATTTCAATACAATATATAAGGAGTATCTATTGTAAATTGAACAACTTAATTGTGAACTTATCTACTCTTTTTATTATTAAAATGAGTGACATTTTTTTACTCCTATGTAGTGAAGTTATTTTGCTAGTATTCATGAAGCTGCGATACATATTATTATTATCAATAGATCAACATTATAGCGATACGTATGTTTTGAGTTTATTCAAGATCATTAATGGATGATATATTAGAAAATATTACAGGGATAGATAACTTAGAACTGGCAAAATCCATTGAATGTGACACCTCTCTTCTGGTACAACATTACAAACATAATAAAACAGATTTCACAATTTTAACGCAGAATATAAGGAGTATTTATTGCAACTTTAACGATTTAATTGTGAACTTATCTACTCTTTCTTTTGAAGTTGATGTTATTATTTTAACCGAGTGCTGGATAAATAAAAACAAACCCATACCCACACTTAATAATTATTATACTTATAACACATCCAGTCAACAAAATCAAAATGATGGGGTGGTTGTCTATGTGAAAAGAAACCTAAAAGCGGTTGTCATGGAAATTAGATTGGCCCAGGCATCCTGTATACAATTAAATGTCCTAAATAATATACTTTTATGTATCTACCGATCGCCTTCTCATAAGTGTGCAGAGAATTTTAGCAACACATTAAGTAATCACCTAGACAAATTAAAGTTGCATAATAATGTTATAATCTCTGGGGATATTAATATTAATGTCAGACCAAACCTCTCTGAGCAAGATTATGAACGCAATAATAGGATGTATTATCTTAACATGTTAGCAACACATGGCATCCTACCAGGACACACTCTTGCCACTAGAGAAACAAGATGCCTTGACCATATTATGCTTAAAATTAATAAAAGTAAAACTTCAGCCTTTATAGCCATTTTACAGACATCCATAACTGACCATTATGCACCTTTTCTTGTATTATCAAAAGTAAAACAACGTCAACCTATTGAAAAAAGCAGGACTACCATAGACTATGAAAATGCATACAATTACTTAATGGAGGAACATTTATCAGATTTACTCTTTTGTGACGACCCTACGATTGTAACTAACGAACTTATTAATAAACTCACAGAATCAATCGGCAAGAACACCCATATAACTCACATCCCTAAAAGTAAACGAAATATTAAACCTTGGGTTACCACTGGCATACTGAGGTGCATTAAGAATCGTAACAAACTTCAAAAACAATATCAACGTGATCCACATAACAACATAAAAAAGATTACGTATACACGCTATAGAAATCATTGTAATAAACTGCTTAAAAAACTTAAAAGAAACTATGAAAAACTACTACTTAGTAATTCGACAAACGACAGTTAACAATTGTGGAAACATATAAAAAATATAACTTATACTAATAAAGCAAACTGCCTTAACTCAGAGCTATTAGACATTAAGAAGTCACCTACTGAGTCTGCTAACTACGTTAACCATTACTTTGCTAATATAGGAAGTCAGCTCGCTAATAATATACAATCCACGTTAAACAATGAGGACGTAAATAATTATTTGAAATCACTACCTACTCAGCGTCAATCTTTTGTATTGCTAGAGACTGATTATGCCGAGGTTAATAGCACGATAATGAACTTGAAACCTAACAGTGTCCCTGGATGGGACAATATACCAACTCGATTCTTGCAATACTCTAGGCAGTGCACTGTACCAGTCATAACCCATCTGGTTAATCTTTGTTTTAGGACTGGGACTTTCCCGATTCCTCCGAAACAATCTATTATTACTCCCGTGTATAAGGGTGGTGACAGAGATGATATTAATAATTATAGACCTATCTCGGTTTTATCTGTGCTGGCAAAAATTTTAGAAAATTTATTAAATTCTAGATTACTTAATTATCTATCAAGTTTTAATATATTATCGCCTCAGCAATTCGGCTTTAGACAAAAGATTTCAACTGAAGATGCAATTACGTCTCTTAGCACTTTCTTAATAGAACATTTGGATAGAAAAGATAAATGCTGAACTGTATTCATTGACTTAAGAAAAGCATTTGATACCGTCTCTCTGCCCATCCTTATAAAAAAGTTAGAAAAAATAGGCGTCAGAGATAATGAACTCGCTATTTTTAAGGATTACCTGGTCAATCGGAAACAGAAGGTTAAGCTGGATCAGTACTGCAGTGGGGACGTTGGCGTATCATACGGCGTCCCACAAGGTAGCGTCCTCGGGCCTACTTTGTTTTTAATTTATATTAATGACCTATATAATGATGAAATAGCCGTGTGGTTGACAGCATAGAATACAAGTGTCACCACCCCCTATCTTCCCGTGGGTGTCGTAAGAGGCGACTAAGGGATAACACGATGCAAATACCATCTTTGCTTAGAGACGGAAAACTCGACATCAAACCCTATGCGACTGCCTCGTTGGTCTCGCGGCATAAATGTGCGCGTGGGATCGGGAGGTCCCGGGTTCGATTCCTGGGTCGAGCAGTGTTATTGGGTTTTTCTGTCACGAAATTTTCAGTAGCAGCACGGAGTCTGGAAATGTGCCCGGTACGGCAATAGGCTCGCCTCTTATTACGTGGGACTAAAGTATATCTGGCGAAAAGTGGGTGTAGAAATACACCTCTGCCTACCCCTTCGGGGATAAAAGGCGTGACGATATGTATGTATGTATGTAATGACCTCTGCAACATGAGGGTAAATAATGCAAACATTTTTACGTACGCCGATGACACTGCCATCGTCTTCACTGGTAGTGCGTAGGATAGGGTTAAGTTAGCAACAGAGGAAGGCCTCACTCAGGTAGCTAAGTGGCTGAAAACTAACTTGCTTACTTTAAATACAGACAAAACAAATTATATCTGTTTTGCCATACAAAATAATAAACAGCCGAACACAGATCTAAATATACATATACATGAATGTGATAAAGACAAATTAAACACCACATGCAATTGTCCTGGAATAAATAAAGTAAGCAACACTAAATATCTTGTAGTCTATATTGATCAGAGATTGACTTGGTATACGCAAATTGAACAAATTAGTACGAGAATTAGAAAGTTTATGTGGATGTTCAAAAACTTAAGGCATATAACTCAGAGTGAAACTGCAGGTGCCAATGTACTGCTTTACCAAATTTACATAGCACTTGTACAATCAATATAAATTAATTTAACGTATACGATGTGCCAAAATAAAACATGGAGCACACATATGTTTACAATTTAAGGGTATAAACCAATACGACTAGTCTAAAAAAATATGGGTTGAACAATGTTTGAGTAATTTGAAATAATCTACATTCAAGAGAAAGACAAAATATGTCATCTTAGTCTTCCGTGAATACAGATCCTGTAAAGTAAAGGAAACTTAGGATTACATACATAAATAATCTAGTTTCCGATCATTATATTTCAATGTCGATAAAATCAATGCCGTGTGGTTGACGGCAAAGAATACAAGTGTCACCACTCCCTATCTTCCCGTGGGTGTCGTAAGAGGCGACTAAGGGATAACACGATGCAAATACCATCTTTGCGTAGAGAGGGCAAACTCAACATCAAACCCTATACGACTGCCTCGTTGGTCTCGCGGCATAAATGTGCGCGTGGGATCGGGAGGTCCCGGGTTCGATTCCTGGGTCGGGCAGTGTTATTGGGTTTTTCTGTCACGAAATTCTCAGTAGCAGCACAGAGTCTGGAAATGTGCCCGGTACGGCAATAGGCTCGCCCCTTATTACGTGGGACTAAAGTATATCTGGCGAAAAGTGGGGGTAGAAATGCACCTCTGCCTACCCCTTCGGGTATAAAAGGCGTGACTATATGTATGTATGTATGTATGTTAATCCAATATATCACAATAAGAAACTGTAATCAGTAGTTTAATTTCAATGTGTAACATTCGCTTAAACCCAAAACAATACTTTAAGATATTCTAGTACTTACCACTTACCCACACTTAACCTTATTTCCATTACGATATCGTCGTATAGCTAGTATTAACTATCTACATATATTAACACGTTGGCTGCGGCAAGTAAATTCATAAACCTTCATCTGGTGCGGCGGCAGGTCGAAATGTGCCCCCAACGATTTTGCCGCCAGTGCGTGGTAGGTCTTTTTCGACCCACCAGCACAAGGGTAGCTTAAAATGCTATAACTTTGCGAAAACATGATGTATACAATTCTGTTATAATAACATTGAACCCAGCTTCCTAAGGTTTGATTCGCCCCAGAATCAACCAAATAGGAAACAAAATATAAACCAGGAAAAGCGGCAGGCAGATATCGACCAGAACCGCACTAGAAGGTATTTTTAGCAGTGATAGGACGTACCAAAATAAAGGTATATCGAAAACAAACAGAATTATTGTACATAAAAGAAATGAAGATTTTTATTTAATTGTGGCTGTTTTGAAAACATGACACGCAAAGATTCATGTTGCATTGCCTGCAATATTTTTTTATTTTTTCACTCTTTTTTTTTTGCTTCGTCGCTACTGAAGAATCTCCGCAGTCACTCGTAGCAACCAGCACAATTTCACACGATAGAAAAGAAACAAAATTATTTAAAAACTGGACTTTATACTTAATAAATATGTTTTTATTACATAGTAAATTCCATAAAAATGTTATAAAAGCTGAAAGTATGATATTTCACCTACTAAACACATATTTTCAGCATCATCCTCAGCATCGTGAACATTTGAAATAGGTGCGTCACACTGCTAGCGTGGTCGTGAAGCGGCCGAGCAGGGCCGGATCTACATAAGGGCTGCTTGGGCTGCAGCTCAGGGCTCCGATGTTACAAGGCGCCCCCAAACCCCGCTAAAAACAATAGGCGATAATTTGAAGAAAAAAAAAATGGTTGTCTGTAAAGTCGGTTTACGTACGATATTTTTACGTGATAACGTCATAAGAAAAGATCGATGAAAAATTGCATACTTCTAGGAATTAAGGGTGGGGGAATACGTGTAAAGGGATGTTTTCATGCTGCTTTTCATTAATTTTAATCTATACTAATATAATTAAGCAGAAGAGTTTGTTTGTTTGTTTGTTTGAACGCGTTAATCTCAGAAACTACCGGTCGGATCTGGAAAATTCTTTTTGTATACGATAGCCCAGTTATTCCGGAAGGCTATAGGCTATATAACATAACTCTTCGACCATTTGGGGCCAGGCAAAAGGCTAAAACATAATGTCGGCTAATCTCAGGAACTAGCAGTCGGATTTTAAAAATTGTTATTGCCTATGATAGCCCAATTATTCCGAAAGGCTACAGGCTATATAAAATTACGCCACAAATTTTAGGGGCCAGAAAAAAATAATAAAATGGTCAAACGAGAAAGGGGAGGGTTGGGTCAAAGGCAGAAAAGGCTAAACGAATAGGATACAATCTATATGGGTATCGTTTTCGAGATGTTCGGGACGCTGATTAATGATATGAAATTTATTTAGTGATCCAAGATGGCGGACGGGAAATCAAAGATGGCGGATGAGAAAATTTTAAATATCAATATGGTTATCGCCTTCGATATTTTAAGGGGTGGAGAATCGAAATACAACATCTATTTCGTGATCAAAGATGGCGGATGGGCAATCAAAGATGGCGGATGGGAAAATTTAAAAAAATCAATATTGGTATTGTCTCCAATGTTCAAAGGGATGGGGAATCCAAATACAACATCTATTTTGTGATTCAAGATGGCGGATGGGAAATCAAAAATGGCGGATGGGAAATCAAAACTGGCGGATGGGAAAAATTTTAAAAATCAATGTGGGTATCGTCTCTGATCATTTAAGGGATGGTGAATCCAAATACAACATCTATTTCGTGATCAAAGATGGCGGATAGGAAATCAAAGATGGCGGACGGGATTTTTATAAAAGTCGATATAGGTATCGTCTCCGATATTTTAAGGAATGGGGAATTCAAAAACACTATTTATTTCGTGATCAAAGATGGCGGTTGGGAAATTTAAAAAAAAATAATATGGATATCGTCTCCGATGTTTAAAGGGATGGGGAATCCAAATACGACATCTTTTTCGTGATTCAAGATGGTGGACGGGAAATCAAAGATAGCGGATGGAAAAAAATTAAAAAATCAATATGGGTATCGTCTCTGATGATTTAAGGTATGGTGAATCCAAATACAACATCTATTTCGTGATGAAAGATGGTGGATTGGAAATCGAAGATGGCGGACGGGATTTTTTTTGAAGACGATATGGGTATCGTCTACGATATTTTAAGGAATGGGGAATTCAATATTAGGTATATAAAAATCTATGTTTGTTTGTTCATCATTTATAGACTCTGAAATGATAAGAAATTAAGCGCTAAGTCAATGGTAACTTTGGAAAAGGGGCTTGGAAAAAAGAGAATTAAATAAAAACTCTTAAAAAGCCGATACGAAGTTCGCTGGGTCAGCTAGTAAGGTATAAAAATGAATATAATTTATTGAAACTATTATTTTATACATATATTCATGACTCATGACTGCCTCACTGGTCTCGCGGCATAAATGTGCGCGTGGGATTGGGAGGTCTCGGGTTCGATTCCCGGGCCGGGCAAACTGTAATTGGGTTTTTCCGTTAGGAAATTCTCAGTAGCAGCACGGAGTTTGGTAAGTAATGTGCCCGGTACGGCAATAGGCTCGCCCCTTATTACGGACCTAAAAATTCAAGGCGAAATGTGGGTGTAATATTACACCTCTGCCTACCACTTTGGGGATACCGGCGTGAGTCTATAAATAAAATAATAAATAACAAAAAAATATTCATGGGCTTTTTTTCATATTTTACAAAAATATAGCTAAAAAACTGCGGAGATATCAGCTGATACACATCGTAGGTTGTCATCCGACTTAGCAGTTGGTGTTCACGATGGATGCCACAATTTTTATCCAAAATAAATGGCACAGAAAAATTATTTTCTTTTTTATGTGTGTCTTCTATATAAAACTCAATTTTTTTAAAATGCATTTTTAGAGGGCTATTAAAATAAGTCATGTTTGTTTTACCATCTTTTTAGACATTATTTGATTGAGGTTCATATTCAGCACAATTGTGTTATGAAATTATAAACCAAATTTCAAGATGATTGGTTTAAAACATTTAAGCTAGAGTGTACACCGTTTCGAAACAAACTTGTTTCAAGAAAAACGCGTTTAAAAAGAAGCGACAGAACAGTGCTGTACCGAAAGGCACTTACTAAATTGCTTATAACTTCTGAAGGAATAAGAATTTTAACTTGAAATTTTAAATCTATATTTTTGAATAGCTTTACAAGCGACTCATGGAAAAAAAAAGATTACAAATTAGAAATTACAATTTTTTCGATAAATTTACATTATTTGCACTCGTTTATTCAAATATTTTTTATTTAAATTATACAAAGTAATTACATATATCTTCCAAAATTTGTATTTTTCTATTATTGTTTGCCATCGTCAATTTTATCGACCGAACACACGTCAGATAAGCTATATAGCACAACACTAACTGGCGGCGCGTGCGCTCTGTGCGGTATCGGGTCGCCGGCGGCCTGTTGGGTTGGCGGGCTGAAATAAACTTACTGCCGCACTGAGCGGATATATTTCACCGCTAGTGCGTGGTAGGCCGAAAAAGGCCTGCCGTGATGTTTTTATGGGAAATACCTACAATTTTGACTACAAGCTGAAATATATATTTGTCCCTGCCAAAACCATAAAAACACCTAAAATAATCGTTCCGCACCAGCGAGAGGGACATAGTTTTCTTCGTCCGCACCAGCTGTACGTACAGCGGCAGGCCGAAATCGGCCTGTTCCGCAGTGAACGTGTTAACAGCAGTGACCGTAGAAGAAACAGTGTTTTGACACACATGCAGTCAATTTTCTCTCTGACTACATTTTTGAACTGGCTTGTCTTGGCACTGCAACGAGTCAAAAGTAAAAGAAGTTGGAACCTATGAATGTGCAAAGAATCTGTAATATCTCATAGCAATAATTAGTTTACATTCCATTGTAAACAAACAATTAATAATGAATTGAATGAACAATATACTGTATGACTGCCTCACCACTTATACAATATATGACTGCATCCTTGGTCCAGTGGATAGCGTATGCGACTGCTGATCAGAGGTCCCAGGTTCGATTTCCGGGACGGGTAAAAGTGTTACTGGGTTTTTCCGAATACTCAGTAGCAGCCCGGAGTCTGGTGATGTGCCCGGTAACGGCAATAGGCTCGCCCCCTATTACGTGGGACCTAAAAATCGTGGCGAAATGTGGGTGTAATATTTACACCTCTGCCTACCCCTTCGGAGATACAGGCGTGAGACTATAAAAAAAATAATATAATAATGAAATATAATGAAAAATAAAAAAATAATATAATGGGATACCTTGTGCGCCGAAGCGATTGCACGCTACAACGACCAGTTTAACTGCGCATGCGTGTTAGGTAACTCGTTTCAATAGTTTCTCCTTTTTGTAAAAATGACGGCAGCTACGACACCTTATGAAAAGGAAGTTCTTTTTAAAATCATAATTCTCGATCTGGATTTGGTTAAGAAATATTCTATAAAACCAATGACTCTATTTTTAGACATAATCGTGTCAATTGCGATCGTCACACTTAATGTGATTTCAATTTCTGAACGTGACAATAATATCAATTTCCATCGATGTCGAAGTGAAAATTTCAATGCCAAAGTTATTTATTCACTTAGGTCGATGTGACGCTTATGAACGTCAATTTTTAAAGCTAATAATTTAATGAATTTACATTTACACAACAGTACTAATAATTGCGTTTTTTTGGGTCAAAAAATAGCACTTACTTGACCTTCTGGCAGTATTATGATACATTTAGGTATATACTTCTATGTTTACCATCACCTGGGAGGCCAATATGTTTTATTTATATCCCAATAACCATCTAAAGCTATAGCCACTTCGCCTGTATATTGCTGTTTATGTGTAGGGACACGGAATGTTATGGAAATAAGGTCAAACGAATTTCTTTCAGTTAATTTGTTGATCTATTATATTCTATATCTAATCTGAAGATTCAAGTGGAAGTGATTTGTTTGCATCAAAATACTATGTAAACAGGATTTGTCTCACAATGCGACCTGTTTGCAGAAAAATTGGCTATTGCGTGAAACTCTTTATTACAGTATTATTAACGACAAGCCGTGAGGTTAATTCCTTTTGAAGTTGTCCATTATCGAACAAGATCTTTTTCTTCTTTTGTCGGCGCTGAATGTCTTTCTCTTCCATTCTCTCCTATCAGACGTCATCTGCTTATTTAGTTCCTTTCCATTCATATCAACTTTCACACCATCCATCCATCTTTTCTTTGGTCTGCTTCTTGCCTTATATCCCTCAACTCTCATATGCATCACCTTTCTAGTGACATGCTTTTCGTCCCTCCTCATCACATACCCATACCATGATAGCAGATTTCCTTTCAGCTTTTCTTGCACATGTGCAACTTTCAACCTTCCCCTAATATACTCGTTTCTAATTTTATCCATCCTTGTCACCCTACACATCCATCTCAACATCCTCATTTCCGCTACATGCAATCTTCTTTCATCCGTCTTCTTCACGGCCCAGCATTCCGATCCATACAGTGCGACTGGTCTTATGATCGAGTTGTAGATTTTGCCCTTTAACTTAAGGGTCATCCGTGGGTCACAAGTTGTTCCTGTGATCTTTCGTTGATATGGGCTCGCCAGTATGGGATATGGACGCGGGATTATCGAACAAGACCATCACTAAAATATTTATCAATTTTGGTATTTTAACCACTTTCACTAGCAAATCTTCGAGTTTGCAGTTGCCTTCCTAAAATACCTACGTAGAAAAAGTTTGTTTGATAAACCCTTTACTGGTGTTGTCAGCGTTTTGGTTTCCGAACATCAAAATTGAAAGCGGTGTCAATCTCACGTTATTTATACTGTCTAGGCCGAATCTAATATTATAAAGCTGAAGAGTTTGTTTCTAAGTTTGCTTGAACGCGCTAATATCAGGAACTTCTGGTGCGATTTAAAAATTCTTTCAGCCCATTTATCGAGGAAGGCTATATAACATCACGCTATGAGCCACGGGATCGGAGCAGTAGCCTTAAATAGCGCGGGTGTAACCGCGGGCTCATCTAGTATCACATAAATAGTTATGTGGTACTAGATTATTTTTAATCTATCTGTATAGAAAACTCTACTAGTATGCCAATATATTACATAGGCTTTCGTCATGTGTGCGTGCGCAAACAAAAAATGTTTTGTGCAGTCAACCTTTTAAAATATGACTCCATTATAAACATGGCATGGAGTCCGCAGTACCCGCTGTCGCCTGTCGCGTCGCTCATCACTAAAGTCATGGCCCAGACCCCTAAATCGGAAAATATTGTAAATTGAATCTCACTCATTATATAAAAGGAAAACATAACACCTGAATGAATCAGTTCGGGCTTATGTTTTGATATTACAACGTGAATTTAAATCCATTTTGTAGTCCGTTTAAGATTTTTTAAGCTTTTATAGGTACTATCATTGTATACATCAATAATAAAAAAGTGCTGGGCATAGGATAAGGACCGTAGAAAAAAATTCTAGGGCTTATTACAATAGATCTGAAATCTCCCTATTCTACTATATCTTAGTAAAGAGAAGAGCTATAATTATAATGTAACTAAAAAATAAATAAACTAACTACAATGGTAATCTTGCCTGTTTTTTCTGATTCAACATAAACCGATTCCTAGAAGCTAATTAGATTTTACGCTTAGGCCTCTGCCATTGACGCGATGGTCGTTTTGTGAAAAGAAAATATTATACTAAATGTAACCGGTATTTACTCAATATCTAATTTCAATAGGAGTGCAGGTTCCATTCTAATTTTGTAAGAAATAATAAATAAGATTGTTAAGTGATTATTTCCTTAACATTGCAAGTCAAACAGAGGGGTTGAATCAACTCAGTGCTACTCCACATATCATTATTACCGTCCATAACTCAAAAATGAAACTACATCGCGTGTTACAATTCCAATATATAATAAAAGCACTAAAATATCTTCACAATCGGTTTCAGATTTAAATTTCTCGAAAATCCCTCCGTTGAGGGGAAAGTTTTCTGGGGCAGCACAAAGTGGCGTTTTATCATACAACTTATGAATGGTACCGCAAGGGGCGTTTAGTTCTGATCTATGACTACATTATGACACGGCCCGATGGTCCGCGAACCGATTGGGAACGGCCAGAATGTGGTAGCCGGGTTGTTAGTTCCTGATTTTTTATTTTAATTCTCTGGATAGTTTTCGCGCAGTTACATCGGTAATAGTGTCAAAAGATAAAGTTTGTTTGCAAAATGTCTAAAATGTTAAGTATATTACACGTATACCTGACGACGATCTGGTAAAACTGAACAGGGAAACTGGGGCGTCAATGGCGCAATATTGTTTTAAATTATTTGACCAGATTTACTAAATTGCATTTAATTTAAAACAATATGAAATTCCATATTTCTGCATACAAGCATGCCTTTGTTAATCATTTACATTAATTTTCAGTGTCGAATATATTTACGTAAGCTACAATATTTTTGAACATAAAATACAATTAAATGTACACATTGTAGTCAAATAGGTCAAGTTATAATAACATTCGAGGTAAGATACCATTTACAAAAATTAAATTTTCTCTTTCTCTTGACTTAGCAGTTGAATAAATAGCGCTATTTGAACTAGAAATATGAAATATCAAAAAAAGTACCGCAGCCGTTAAACTGCTACCGTTTAGGAGCACATTGAACCGTTGGAAATTTCACCCTCGCAAGAATTATACGGACGTAAAATACGAACCTTTAGTTATTGTAACAGACGTTTTAAGGGCAATATTGAATTGTATACTTTATATAGTTTTGTTAGAGTAAAATTGAATTGGAGCATGAGATTGCGCCGTTCGGTTATTTGTTTCGTTGTCGCTGTGGCTTTAAAGTACGAAGTTTTTATATTGTATACATTTAACTAGAGGATTTCCGCAGCTACGCTCACACATTTTTTTATTTCTTCGTTTCTGCACAATCCGGTTGGAATTTCGGTATAGCTTTTCTTCGTGCACCCTAAAGGCCCCTAAAGAACCTACATGATAAATTTCAATGTCGTTCGCCCAATAGTTTTGACTGTGCATTGTCTGTCAGTGAGTCAGTAACGCAAGGAATTTATATATACAGATAGGAAGACGTTTTAAGATTATAGAGAGATTAGAGGTAAAATCGAGGCGTCAATTGACCTATAGAAATGTTTGGTTAAAAGGTGACATGCCGTTGACTTAAATCTACAAAGCTGAGGCTTTACTTAAAGCTAACAGTGTCATAGCCTTAAAGTTCAGGTGATGTTTCGAAATAATGTAATGTTCTGGTAGATCGTTTTTGAAAAGTAAAGTTTTAATTTCATAGAATAGTATAGTTACGTATCCATACTTTAGTATCTATAGTGTAGTTAAGTTAATAATACTTTAGACGTTAAACAAATAATCTTGTGGACTATTTAGGTATAATAGTGATTTAGGCTTCAGTATGTTACAAACAGTTTAGCTGTATTTTATAAAGCGAAAGTGCGTGTCATAAATTGTAATAAACTCATCTTTACTTTCCGTCTGTTTGAACACGATAAACGCAGAAACTACCGAACGGTTTTCACCAATAGATAGTGTGATTTCTAGAGAAGTTTTCACTACATCACTAGACTTTGCCACAGGCAGAGCCACGAGCAAAATCTAGTGTTCAATAATGATGAAATATATTCCAACTTAATTTTCTAGGTACACTATCTTTCTAGGTACGAGTCTTGTGGCGGCGTATAAACGTAATTCACGTAATAATTTGTAGTGGCTGTCTTAGATTTTTTCGACCTCAATATTAAGAAAGTTGAATAAATTCACAGAGTGCCCTGCAGAAGGTATTAGGTTAATGGAATAAAAATTAATAGCTACCCCTTTGCAGAGCGACTGCCTGTCTGACCTGCGCAACCTTTGGGTTGCGGAGGTCAGACAGGCAATCGCTATGTGGAAAATCTAATATTCAGTCAAATCCTGTTAGACTAGAAAGCGGACTCCGGGTTCAGACTGGCATAACGCGGATAACTAACGAGGATGTCATCATCCTCAGTCAGTCAGGAGTCAGTAGTTCATTATATTTTTGAAACTATCTGTGTAGAAAACTACAAGTATCCCAATGTATTACATGGGCGAGTAAGAGGAAAATAATGATGAAAGTAAAAGGCTTATTGGCATAGTTTTTCTGACGTTTTTCCAGCGAATCCGAACCAATTGCGAAGTTAAAAAAAAGGCTATGTGAGATAACTATTGCGTTGATATATCGTTGTATACGGCCTGTCCATTTACTGCTCGTACATATGTACATATTTTCTATAGACAAATGCGTGAGAAAGCTGATGGGGGTGAATGAAGCAAGAGAGATACATCAGGATCGTTGCAAATGGCGTTCCGAAATCTCTGCCTACCCCTTCGGGAAACAGGCGTGAGTCTATGTTTGTATGTATGTTATAAAGATGGCTGTGGGTTGGTAAACAGGCGTGAGTCTATATATGTGTACATATGTTATAGAGATGGCTGTAGGTTAGTATGTTACCTATTGCTTTATCGGTGTAAACGGGTTTTCAAACGTATTATCACCGATTTGACCTCTACAAGAATAAATACAAATCATTTGGAATCTAAATATTGAGACAGCCATAAATTTTAAGAAAGCGTATTTTGTACTCCGGCAAGTTTTTAGTGTACCACTACCAGTGTTGTATTGATACAAATCTTATCATCATCGATCAGTTATCTATACTATTTTATTTTATTTATACCGTCACGCCTATTTCCCTGAAGGAGTAGGCAGAGGTGTAATATTTCACCCTCATTTCGCCTTATGTATTTTAGGTCCCACGTAGGAGGCGAGCCTGTTGCCGTTACCGAGCACATTGCCAGACTCTGTGCTGCTACGCAAAATAATAAACCCGGGAGCTCCCGATTAGCAGTGGCATACACTATCCACTGGAGCAGGGGAGCAGTTAAACTATTCTATAACTTTTTGACTCTCCTCATATTGGTTAAAGTATACGTACAACTAACTCAGACCAAGTAGCAATATTCCGATAGTACCTAATGGAAAGATTATTCAAATAAGTTCGTTCGTGTTTGTACTATCAAATTTTGTAACAAAACGCGCGTAGCCTTATGTAATTAAGGGTATATGTAACGTATACGATGTGCCAAAATAAGACATGGAGCACACATATGTTTACAATTTTAAGGAATAAACCAATACGACTAGTCTAAAAAAATATTGGTCGAATAATGTTTGAGTAATTTGAAATAAATTCTACATTCAAGAGAAAGACAAAATATGTCATATTAGTCTTCCGTGAATACAGTTCCTGTAAAGAAACGAAACGTTGGATTACATTTAAAACAATCTAGTTGCCGATCATTATATTTAAATGTCGGTAAATCCAATAAATCACGATAAGAAACTGTAAACAGTAGTTTAATTTCAATGTGTAACATTCGCTTAAACCCAAAACAATACTATAAGATATTCTAGTACTTACCACTTACCCACACTTAACCTTATTTCCATTACGATATCGTCGTATAGCTAGTATCAACTATCTACATATATTAACAGCAGTGACCGTAGAAGAAACAGTGTTTTGACACACATGCAGTCAATTTTCTCTCTGACTACATTTTTGAACTGACTTGTCTTGGAACTGCAACGAGTCAAAAGTAAAAGAAGTTGGAACCTATGAATGTGTGAAGAATCTGTAATATCTCATTGCAATAATTTGTTTACATTCCATTGTAAACAAACAAATAATGAATTGAATGAACAATACAGTGTATGGGATACCTCGTGCGCCGAAGCAATCGCACCCTACGGCGACCAGTCCAACTGCGCATGCGCGTACGGTAACTCGTTTCAATAGTTTCTCCTTTTTGTGAAAATGACGGCAAGTACGACACCTTATGAAAAGTAAGTTCTTTTTAAATTATAAATTTTCGATCTGGATTTGGTTTAGGAACATTATACAAAACAATGACCCTATTTTTATACATAATCGTTTTGATTGCGATCGTCAGACTTAATGTGAGTTCAGTTTCTGAACATGACAAAAATGTGAACAAAATCAATACATTTAATACGATGTCTAAAAGAAAATTACAAAGTCAAAGTTATTTATTCACTAAGGCCAATGTTACGCTTATAAACGCAATCTTTAAAGTTAATTACTGAATGAATTTGCATTTAAATTTACACAATTAATTATAGTATTTTAATTTTTCCTTGGGCCCAAAAATAGCACTTGCATTACTTAACCGTCTAGCAATCGTATATACTTCTATGTTTACCATCGCCTGGAAGGCCAATATATTTTATTTATATCCCAATAACCATCTAAAGGTATAGCCTCGTCGCCTGCATATTGCTGTTTATATGTAGGGGCAAGGAATGTTATGGATATAAGGTCAAACGAATTACAAAGTAAGATCCATTCTAATCTGTTGATCTATTATTTTCTAATCTAATCTGAAGATTAAAGTGGAAGTGGTTTGTTTGCAACAAAATACTATGTAGACAGGAATTTTCTCACAGTGCGACTTGTTTGCAGAAGAACTGCCTATTGCATCAAACTCTTTATACAGTATTATTTTACGACAAGCCGTGAGATAATGCCCTTTGAAGTTGTCCATTATCGAACAAGATCTTCTTCTTCTTTTACCTGCCCTGTTTCCATATTACTTAACTTGGGGTCGGCGCAGAATGCCTTTCTCTTCCATTCTCTCCTATCAGACATCATCTGCTTATTCACTTCCTTTTTATTCATGTCATCTTTCACACAATCCATCCATCTTTTCTATGGTCTTACTCTTGCCTTGTATCCCTCAACTCATGCATATGAATGCATCACCTTTCTAGTCCCATGCTTTTCGTCCCTCATCATCACATGCCCATACCACGATAGCCGATTTCCTTTCAGCTTTTCTTGCACCTCTGCAACTTTCAAACTACCCCTAATATACTCATTTTTAATTTTATCCATCCTTGTCACTCTACACATCCATTTCAACATCCCAATCTCCGCTATATGTAATCTTCTTTCATCCGTCTTCTTCACGGCCCCGCATGCATGCGACAGGTCTTATAACGGAGTTGTAGATTTTCCCCTTTAACTTAAGAGTCATCCGTAGGTCACAAGTTGTTTCTGTGACCTGTCGCCGGTATGGGCTCTCCAGCATGGGATATGGACGCGGGTTTATCGAAGAAGACCATCACTATAATATTTATCAATTTTGGTATTTTCAACCATTTTCACTAGTAAATCTTTGGGTTTGCAGTTGCCTAGCTAAAATACCTACGTAGAAAAAGTTTGTTTTATGTGCCCTTTACTAGTTTTGTATTCAGCGTTTTGATTTCCGAACATCAAAATTGAAAGCGGACTCAAACTCACGTTGCATACACTGTCTAGGCTGAATCTATACTAATATTATAAAGCTGAAGAGTTTGGTTGTTTCTAAGTTTGCTTGAAGGCACTAATATGAGGAACTACTGGACCGATTTAAAAATTCTTTCATTTATCGAGGAAGGCTATAAAACATCACGCTATGAGCCACGGGGGTGGAGCAGTAGCCCTAAATAGCGCGGGCTCATCTAGTTTTATATAATCACTGAACCGAAGCAAACAAATTGTTTGCAATGTGATGTTATCGTGAACATTTTACGTTTAAATAATACCCAATTTTGTATTTTCACTGATGCAATTACGCTGTAATCGCGTATTTATTTAAAAGTTGTGATTGAGCAACAGATTTTATGGCATGATAGAGATCAGTTCATCATAACTTTAAATGAAATAATACTGATGTATGTCATATGACTGGCCTCTTAAAATTGTTGAAGTTAGTAATTAGATTCAAATCAAGTGATTAGGGAATGTTAGGTTATTATGTTCCCATAGAATCACCTAGTGTCATGAGAGCTCCTTGATATGTAATCTTCTTAGAAATGCGCTCGTAGAGTTACATATAATTATGTACTTTAATTTTCTAATTAAAATTATATTACAAGTATCGAAAACATTTACACTTTATTCGTTTAAACGATGTTATTGACAAAGTATTTTATATATTTTGAAATATATTATTAAAAACTAAAATTAAATCTTCAAAGTGTTCCTTGAAATAATATATTAATAAAGGCTATTTACTCGAGGATACTATCCGAGTGCAATGTAGTGTTAGTCTTTTAAAAAGGGTCAAACAGAAATTGATATCATATTTGCTAATAAATAAGTGCCTCATGTAAATTGGTCATAGCACAATAATTGATTACATACGTAAAACGCTGTATTAGGTGGCTGAGTAGCTACCTGATACATATTTCGTCACGCCAGGACAGAAAAATTTCGCTACAAAGCTCGACGCTATTGCATTACAAGCACATCACTATCATGGTGTCTTGTTATTCTTATGCAATATTTTAGTAGAAATCTTACCTATTCTCAATGTTTATTTTATAATTCCTGCGCAGTAATGTAATAAATCATGTTTTGGTATTCCCTCTCATTGAATGTCTTCTGTAGGTCCAGCCTACTAGATAATTTATAAATAACATTGATTGTTATGAATTTATGCAGTATTGAATAATAAATATACTATGCTTTTGTTTTATATTTTAAAGCAAGTACACGCTGTTGATAGTTGTAGCAATCTCATTACGATTTTCTCTAACGCGACAAATTTTTGAAACATAAAGAGACAAGGGTTAAGGGTTACTTACAGATTTTGTGTTGTTGGGATGACTTAGCTGTTAAGAAATATTTTGTTTAAATAGCTCTCTTAATCCTAACGTAATCCATTCAAGACCTTCATATTAGGGCCTGGGATCCTCATTGTATTTTATCTAGATATTATGACATAATAATATGTAGTATTACCTTATTAACAGAGTGATTTGATTCGTTTATTGTTTATATTATGTCACCTTCACTACCACGCACGTTGCAAATGCGATCTCTACTTATTTATTTATTTTATTTTATTTAGGGAGCTTACAGCTATATTTACAAAAAGGATACGTACCTACAATATTATACTTAATGTGATCAACAAGTTCTAGTAACCGATGATTAAATGTGGTAAAACTCGCCCAGGAAACGGGCTTTTATCCTAGAAGGTTGTCTTTTTAGATGAAAATATTATGATGAGTTTGTGCAAAAAGAAAACAATCCTTCTTTCATGATTTCCATACTATCACCACTAAGCCAAGATGCTTTTATTGACTGCTTTAATTTGAATGTCTGAACTGATCAAATTGGATGATAAAAATACTATATTGTTACAGAAGCGGCGATAGCCCCGTGGTGTACATAAGGGATTGCCGTGACTTTGGTCTCGCGTTTGATCCTCAGGTACCACGGGCACACACCTCTGACTTTTCGAAGTTATGTGTGCATTAAAAATTTTAATCATCGCTCGATTAATAATGTGCCATGTAGATGGCAATAGGCTCGCCCCCTATTACATTGGTACCGAAACATAACTGGCGAAGTGTGGGTGTGTAATACACCTCTGCATAGCTCTTCGGGGATAAAGGCGTGAAGTAATGTGTTTATGTGTTGTTACAGTATGAAAACAGATCAAGGCTGTTCGCTATTCACAAAATGCTGTTTCTGCATACCTTTGAGGACCGGGTGCTTTATACTTGGATATCTCAGTTTGGTAATATAATTTATTATATTTTTGAAGTCCCTAAACGATTTTATCTTGCGTTTTTAAAGAATTTGGAAACGCTTTGAATGCCAGTAAACGAGACACGATAGAAGTCTTATTCTTATAATGCCAATAAAAGTTTACTGTTCTTCAATGTGTTAAGATATATTATGCATCTCGTTGCAATTTGCAACTATAATCAATATAAAACTGCAAATTGCAACCAATACGGCTATTTAAAAAGGTTCTAACTAGAAATCAAATGTAATTTGAGATTAACGTAGAAAGAATATAAGATAATATAACTTAATTTAAAAAAAAATTGCATGTTGTGGTTTCCTATAACTGAAGAAGTACACTTGTCTAATAGTTAAATGATATTATCTGTATAAACTGTATTGTTGAAAATAAATCCTCAATAAATAAAAAAAATAAAAATATATTACATTTTATTTAGATGTAGATTAGATTTAGGCCTCCCGCAAGGTAGACCAAGGAATCTCGGGAAGCGGTTGGATGCGGGCGGCTCAAGATCGGTCTGTGTGGAGAACCTTGCGGGATGCCTACGTACAGCAGTGGACTTCTCTAGGCTGACATGAAGATGTGTGATATTTATATTAGTCGTGTTATGGACAACATCACATTTATTTATCAACAAAATCACAACAATGTACTGAAGATTATTTTCAACTTCATATTTTGTTCTCAGCTCTTAAATCTCCTAATCGCTCTGTTCTTCGCGGCCAGCCTGGCGATCATGGCGATCCTCACTCGTGGATTTCGATACAACCACTTGAAGCAAATTGATGAACTAGAAGATGACGATGAAGCCAGGGCTAAATTACACATGACTATCATGGTAGTCTTGTTAGTTGGATGTCTCAACGTGGCTTGGGTTCTGCTGAATGCTTTTCTACTTGTCGGTCTGCATAAGGTATGTAATTGGTAATAAGATGTACGTAGTATTACAGGTTTTGGTTGGAAGAAGTAGTTCTGTGTCGTGTTTAGATGTTTATTGACAAGTATTGTCTATTTTATTGGGTGTTCTGTTGAGCTGTTGCTGCGTTTCTACCAGTTATCGTAACCCATTAAATCACAGGATTTTTATTTTGAATCTCACGTGGCAATAACCTAATCTGTCTAGTCCATAAAGTTCTCTTACTACTCAATTGCCAGATTGTTTAGTCAAAATGGTCATGAATACTTTTGCTTGTAGATATTAGACGAAACCCTTTAGCACTCAAGTTAGTTATTAAAGGAGTAGCAGTAGCCCGGTGGTATGCTCTTAAAGTTACTTGAGTAGTTAGTAGTACTAATATTCTAAATACTTTGTTATGTCAAAATAATTATGCCTGAATACTTTTGCTTGTAGATATTAGATGAAATCCTTCAGCACTCAAGCTAGTAAATAAAGTAGTTAAAATAGCACGGTAGTGTGCTCTTACTTGAGTAGTAGTAGTAGTAATATTCTAAATACTTTGTTATGTCAAAATGTTCCTGAATATTCTCCTTAATACTCTTGCTTGAAGATATTTTAGCTGAAACCCTTCAGCACTCAAGTTAGTCAATAAAGGAGTGACTGTAGCCGGATAGTGTGTTCAACATTATCTGCCGGTACGATGAATGTCGCTCTATTTGAGTTACTCGGCTGGCCGCCGGCCAGTTGCGCAAAGTTACGGCCTCGTATTGCCAACTTGTTCACTCATTTTGGGAATGTTCGTTTGGAATTTTACAATGTGCTTAGATTTTTCAATCGGATACTGCGTTACATATGTTTAGCTTTGGAATAATTATCGAAAATTTAGTCGTTTGGAGAACAAGAAGCAGTTGGGGTCACTGAACTAAATTACTGAAACGATTACCTATGTAGATAGATAGATAGCGCTTTATTGCACACCAACATAGCATTATCCAGTACATATTTTTAAGGAGACTTAAAACTACGATAATGTACAATCGGCGGCCTTATCGACTAGGGCGATCTCTTCCAGGCAACTTTGAGGTGGACAGGAATGATATAAGCAAAAATGTGAAGCGGCGGTGTAGTTGCTAAGAATAATACGAAAATCTTAGATACTATATACATACATATATAAATTATAATTCGATAAATTAAATAAAATACAAATATAAAATATTACATAAATAAAAAACAAATAGATATTTACTATATGTATAATGAGAGCTGCAATTCGAGGTACCGTGCTTTTATTATAAAATAATGTATCTTCATTTTGTGTAGGCTTGTATAACACTTTTAAAGACAGTGACAAACGTTAAAATAAAAAATGTCTAATATGTGTCTTTGACGGCCGGTTTCAATATTCGATCTTTTCATGGATTTGGAGATGTGTGATACATATTTGACATAAGCTCCATACAAAATATGTCAAACATTTATTTCAAATATGACTAGTAAATTTTGCTTTTAGAGTCCTTCAAAGTGTTAAACGCATTGAAACGTCAGTTTTTATGCCACTACCTGTGAAGCATGTAGCTAAAAACGCCGCAATCATATTTCAAAAAACAATATTTATAGTAAGTGGAATTAAAATATTTGACTCTGAGCTCACAGCTCTGTAGAGACGAGAGGTCGGCTAACTTAAACTTGTACTCTAACCATGCAACCACCAATGCCTTCTGCAGAATACTACATAAAATAAATGACCAGCAAACTCCGAAGTTTGCACTTGGCAAGTTCTCTTGATGTCAGCACTTTAGGTAGTTTATAAAGCCCGCACTGACCTCCAAGATGGCCGATTAGTAATTTTATGGTCGTTACCCAACAGCGGTAAATTATGGCAAACAAACAATATTGTCATGTTATAGGTTATGGGTAAATGGCCACGCTGGTGTGATAGTTATAATAAAATATTTTCGCCAGTAAATTGCAAGCGTATGTGCATGCGATCATTCCATCGCCTAGTTTTAAATATTCTTTAATTTAATAAAACATTCTGATATAAAACTGATACCAGTTTGCAATATATATTAATATTTAATTATTTTAATCTATTTTATGTTTATTATGAGATCAAAACATACATAATGCTGTAAGTAATATAAAATTATTGTTTTCAGAAAAGACCTGGTCCTATCAGAATCCACGTGGCGATAGCATCCATCCGCCTTCTTTTATCAGTTCTAGGTTTAGTTACCGTTAACACTACGAAGACTACTGCATTCTGTTGGGTAGAAATCGGTACGTATATACATATTATGAATGTTTGACGAATAGAACAGTCTAAGCTTAGTTGTTGAATCAATTGTTAACTGCACAGAAAGTTTATCAATGACACTCGATGAAACGAGACTTATAATTTATGGATACATAAATATTTATGCCGATATTTGAGTGTGCTTTCTACCAATATTGCCTGTTTTTTACATAATTGTACTTTAGAATAGCTGGAATCTCGGCTGCAAAATCATCCTTCCATTTTTTGTGAGACTTCATTCTTACTACGTGCTCAAAGCTAGATAACTTAGTTTTTATCATAATTGCTACTTAATAATAATATTTGAATACGTGGATGGCACAGTGCTTCACCGCTAAGCACTTTGTCTTTTTTGTGTTCGATACCCACAGGGAACAAAACTTTTTATGATACCTAAGTTATTCCGCTTCTGAGTGAAAGAGCCTTCTGGGTGAACTGTGTTTCAGGTCTGTCAGCGTATTTTATAATGCTGTACTACGCGTATGCAATGGAACTGGAGCGTGAGCAACGATCCCAAGAAAGCGATCAAACCCAAGATGTTATAGCCGACATAGTTTTCAGCTACCCGAAAAATATTGATAAGGAAAAGTTAACTGAAAAAGATGATATAAAGATTATCAATGTATAGTTATTTTCTATATAAGTATATTTTATTTAAGAGTTATCATAATATAATCTTAATGGAGGTAGGTTAAAAATAAAAATATAAAAGCCATTGATTTATGACATCTAAAATCTATTTTTTATATGGAAAATAAAACCAGATTTTTATTGTGAAATATCAAGGCAACTTTTTTATATTTACGGTAGTTCAAAATTTAATATTCGTGAGCTGAGCTCAAGCTTAGGCTAGCTGTATAATGGGTATTGGATAATTATATTTTACTTTCACAATAAGTTAAAATTTGTTAATCAACATATTGTTAGAAAATCATCTATTTTCTATTAAAGTATTTTCTGAAAAAATATATTAAATTTAATTGCCCACGACCAGGGTCAACTAGTAGTTTTAACTCTTGTGTTTTGATTAAAGTGGTTTTAATTGCGTTTATGTATGAATATAATTATTATTAGGCTTTAAGGGCTCAGACCCACGAGACGGTTTTAACATGGCCCGTTTTTTTGCCGGCGCCAGATACAAACCGTCCGAGTATGCACTTAAGACGGTTTGCACAAGATTCGGTGTCGACGTAGTCGGTACGCGCCGTGCGTAGGTCCAGTCTCGTGTGCATAATTACGCTCGTTCAGTGAAATACTTTAATGCGCACCGGGTGTACACGCGGCGAGCATCGTGCCATGTTGCGCGGCGAGCCGGCGCGGCGTCGTGTGCATAGCTTCATACTGGTCTATACATTACTTACGACCCGGTCGTAGACACGGTTTGACGGCTTAGCTCCAGCGAAAAACCGTCTCGTGGGCATGAGGGCTAAAACTACATAACGCTGACTAACTATACCACAAACTGGGAACATAGTGCTGTCATTAATTTCTGACACAACCACGTAATATAAATATTTAAAAACAAGAAGTATTTTCCTTTGTGTAAATCGGTTCCCGCATTACTGACTGACTGACTGACAGACAGTGCACAGCTAAAGCTATTGGGTGCAAGTAACTGAAATTTGCCATATAATATAAGCGGTGTAAGGAACGGCGTACCAAAAACGAATACCAGTGATTCAATACATGATACAAAATTTCATGAATTTTCCGAGCTATTTTAGCATTTTTTTCGATAAATTTTAAGCACCTTGTTTAGTTTACCTGTACATTGCAGGTATATCATATGCATTTTTGTTAATTTTTATTAAATCACAAAGAGAGTTCACAATAGTATTATATTAATTCATAAACTTTGATCCCTTATTTTTAAGATTAGTATATTAAGAAACTATATATTACTTATTTTTAGTTAAAATAAATAATTATATGAGTTGTGATTGAGGTATTTTGGATTTTTCACAGCGTTATTAAATTATGTACTGGAACTAAATGTGTTTTAATGCTAAATAACTATGTACAGGTGTATTCAATTCTTATTTGAAGATTAGGTACTTGACCTAAATATTAATTAGTTCTCTTAAGGAGACTTAAGTCTTAGGAAATTACTACAAAAGATAATCAGCTTTGACTGCACGTTGGTTTTGTACTGTGCTGAGTGTTGTGGGTTCGATTCCTTTTCGAATCAGCACATGTGTGATCCACAAATTATTGTATTGTCTTGTGGCGACTGGCTTTTCTTTGTGTTCTTCGATTAAATATTGAAAAGTACCCCCAAAGGGAATTAGGTATTCCTAGACGGAATAGTATTAAATAAAAGAAAATGAAACTAAATGTTTAAATATCAATTTAAAATTTCATTTAATTGAAAATGAAACTTGCCAGTATCGGAACATATTAAACAAAATAAATGAAATGTTTTAACAAAAAAATTATTGCGGACATTTATAAGATGTCTGAAAGTAGACTGTACTAGAAATACCTAAATTATTTACCCGGTTTGATGAAATTTGATTGAAGCTTGAACTTCAAACTCTCGATGGTAAGCCGACTTACAGAGAAGTGAAGTCAGGCTTCTGCTAAAGTCTTAAAATAAATTTAAGTACTTTTATCATATCAAAAAAATGCGAATCATTTAAACTATCACAATAGTGTTACAATAAGTATCAAGATACAAAATAGCACACTCGAGAGGATTGGCTGAACCAGGCGCAACCAGATGAAACCAGTTCAAAGCAACCAACAAAACTGATTTAACTTTTGCCGTAATAGTTTCTGGGGCAGGCCCAGGTCGCCAATACGGT
Organism: Euclidia mi; assembly: GCA_944739405.2. Lineage (NCBI taxonomy): Eukaryota > Metazoa > Arthropoda > Insecta > Lepidoptera > Erebidae > Euclidia > Euclidia mi. The sequence continues at coordinate 13,417,424 of OX123195.2, forward strand.
TATTTTGAGGCACGATAATGTAACGATAAGGAAATTTATTTTATAGACTCACGCCTGTATCCCCGAAGGGGTAGGCATAGGTGTAATTTTACATCCACATTTCGCCATGAATTTTTAGGCCTCACGTAATAGGGAGCGAGCCTATTGCCGTACCGGGCACATTACCAGACTCCGTGCTGCTACTGAGAATTTCCTAACGGAAAATCCCAATAACACTTTGCCCGACCCGGGAATCGAACCCGAGACCTCCCAATCCCACGCACACATTTATGCCGCGAGACCATCGAGGCAGTCGAGGAAATTATTACGTTAAAAACGTAATATACGTTAAAATTTTATGAATTATTACGTTGTAAGAAAGAAAATGGGGAAGCAGCGATAGCCGAGTGGAGAGACAGACTGACTGCTACGCAGAGGGTCTCGGGTTTGAATCCACAGCACGCACCAATGACTTTTTGAAGTTAAGTGCGTTATAAATTGTTAACTATCTCTTGCTTATGAAGTTGATGTTGGAGAAAGAATATATTATTTGTTGAATATATTTTATTTGTCTAATTTAATGTTTGCAGAAGTCTGAATTTTGGCACTGATTATAAATGGGTAGTATTCCTTTATATGCTTTCAAAATAATCAAATAGTCACCTTTGTAAGCACTATGTATCGAATAAGTATTAACGGACTGGCTCTAAAATTTTTCCTTAGGAAGTCAGCCAGGGTCTAGCCCCCTTTCAAAGAAATTTGTTAAGTAAATTTTAAGTTTGTTTTGCAATTCATCAAATGGATTTCGGGATTGTATTCATGTCAGTATTTTATTCTCATTAGAAAGCTTTAAAAAACAGATAGCCGTAAAAAATATATAAATACATTACCTGCTTATGAACCCCGAACGCGCACAAAGAAAAGTTTAATTTCTAAGCACAAGCCGTATGAACAGAAAGCCTTTTGCCTTTGTATTGCTAAAGTGATCACGCGTTACGTAACTTTTCAGAAAACGTTCAGTACGTTTTTCCATCTTATTTATGAGTATATTTATTTGGGTATATTTTGATCAGTTTTATTTATTCAAGGATTGACGTTAGTCGAAATGCGTCCAATGACCTTAATACTACACCCTGTTTACGATTAAATTATAAGTGCGTCGAACTGTATCTACGACAAATCAAATACAAAACAAAGAAAGGTGGTAAATCCAAAACAAGTGTCTTTTTATATCATCACGTCGAAACATGATCTTACCTATCCTAGATGAAATCCTCCCTGTCCTTTGTCATATCCTGAACTGCTCAGTTACCCGCGGCGTCTTTCCATCAGCGTGGAAAGATGCACATCTTCATCAGCCTTTAACAGTCCACTGCTGGACTAGGCCTCTCCTTTGAAAGGAGGAGTTGGCCCACTATACCACGTTGGCCAAACGGGTTGGTATAGGGTTTGTATCAAGTTTTCCTTATCTTACAGTGCTGTTCTCTGCATAATATACTCCCTGTGTCGGCTCTTACGACACCCATGGGATGATATGGGGTGGTGACATTCCGTATTCTTAATCCGTCACCACACGGACTAGATGCACAGGTAGTTTCAATTCCGAAAAAATCCAAACCCTGTTCTTTTACTGACTTCCGTCCTATATGCATACTTCCATTCCTTTCCAAAGTCCTTGAGCGTCTTTTACATACACAACTCTGTACTTTCCTTACCAAGAATGCTCTCCTGATCCTTACCAGTCCGGTTTTCGTACTGGTCATAGTACTACCATAGCATTAGTTCATATTACTGATGAGATAAGGCTAGGCATGGATGGTGGAAAACTCACGCTTTTGTCCTTACTTGATTTTAGCAACGCATTCAACACAGTGGATTTCTACATCCTGCTTGCCATACTCCGCTCTATTAACATATCTCCAAAGGTAATTGACTGGTTTCACAGTTACCTGTTTGGACGCCGACAGCGTATACGTGTTGATGAGTCGTACTCTTCATGGTGTAATACAACTGTCGGTGTACCGCAGGGTGGCGTGCTATTTCCGTTACTTTTCGCAATTTCCATAAATTCTATCTCCAAACTGTTACTTTCATCCTACCACCTTTACGCAGATGATTTGCAGATATACTCACAGGCGCCACTGGAGTCTATTTCAAAAGCGTTCTCTAACATTAACTCGGATTTGTGACATATCTGTGCATGGAGCAAACAATATGGCCTTAAAGTAAATCCATCAAAAACAAAGGTAATTCTAATTAGCAGTTCCAGGCTGATTTCAAAAATCAACTGGTCTTAGCTGCCTCAGATTCAATTCGATAGTAATATCTTACCAATCTCAGATAGTGTGAAGAACTTGGGTATCCATCTGGATAAAACGTTATCTTGGGGAACTCAAGTACAGGAGACCAGTCGTAAACTGTTTGCTTCTGCTGGGTCTTTGCGTAGGCTGCGGAACTTTCTACCCACAACCACCAAGATTGCGCTTGCACAATCCTTGCTTCTCCCAATACTCGATTATGCCGATGTTAGCTATTTTGATCTTAATGAGGACCAACTTGATAAACTTGAGCATCTCCAAAATTTCTGTATTAGATTCATTTTTGGTTTACGCAAATATGATCGCGTATCTGAATTTCGGTCTAGACTCAAGTGGCTCCCAAGTCGGCTTCGCCGGAATACTCATATTCTTATACATACATACATACATAGACTCACGCCTGTTTCCCTGAAGGGGTAGGCAGAGGCATATTAAACGCCCACTTTTCGCCAGTGTTTTGACCCCACGTAATAGGTGGCGAGCCTATTGCCGCTTATCGGGATATTTTGTTTGCCAGAGCCTCGTCCGTTGATCGGCAGGTGCACCACTTGCAGGTGAGGTTGGCTTGGGACCCTAAGTTCTTGGTGGGAACCCTATGCACCCTATATTCTTATGTTACTGTATAATGTGTTGTTTAATCCTGATACCCCCTTGTATCTCAAAGAACGTACCAGCACATACCACAAACTTTTACGACAAATCCTTTGCTGTTCAAGCTGTCCGTTTGTGGAATGAGCTGCAGGTTGAAATTAGGCAAGCAAAAATACCAAACATATTTAAAAATGCAGTAAACAAGCATTATTTGGCATTGTAAGCTAAATTTCATCACTGTATATTTGTGTTTATGTTAGTATATGTATGTATGGTATGTTACTACAGTTATATGTATTTTAAAGTATTGTATATTATGTAGTTAGTAAGTATTGTATAGTATTGTATTTATTTATATGTATAGGTATATGCATACCTACCTTATTTATGTATGTATGTATAACTTTGTATGTATGTATGTGTATTGTATTAAAACCATTATTGTGTCTAAACAAATGTTATTACTACAGATCAAAGCTTTTTATCTTTTACAGTCTGTCCATCCAAAGGTTTCCTGTAAGAAATCGCACTTTGCGATAAGGCCGCCCTTGTGCATTTGCATTGTATCTATATTTAATTTATTTATACCAGATTTGTACAAACAGTGTAGTGCACAATAAAGAATTACCAATCAATCAAGTCTCTATCCCCGAAAAGGTAGTCAGGGGTGTAATATTACACCTACATTTTACCTTATGTATATTTAGGTCCCACGTAACGTTACCAGGCAAATTGCACGACTCCTTTCGGCTCCTAGGAATTCAGAAAAACTTAGTAACATTTTTTGCCCGACCCGGGAATCGAACTCGGGACCTCCCGATCAGCAGACGCATTTGCTGTTCATTGGACCAGGGAGATAGTCAAGTATTTACTATAATTATTTTCTCGGTTCAATATCGTTGTGTCAAAATAGCCCCTGTGGTGCATTCTCGACGGAATACGAACTGTTGCAACAAAGATTGCAACAACTTCCTCGCAGTTTACGGCTTAATCTGTCTTAAGTGACTTTGATAGATGATAGTCACCATAAAATACATAAATGTAATGTATTTTTACAGTTTTTGGTTGTTAATATTAATACTAACTTCGTGGCATAACATAAAATTCGGCGGTCATACTCGTAGTAACTCAGGGTACAAACTAAAGCAGTGCCTTCACTTAGAGCGAAATGTCTATCTCCAATGATATTAAGGCCTCCCTCACATTGGTCATGAGCGTTCCTCGAGCGTACGCTCGGCGTCCGTTCGGCGTGCGCTCGGCGAACACTTTGTACTACAGAGTGAACGCCGAGCGCACGCCGGGTGTACGCTCGAGGAACGCTGTCGCCCAATGTGAGGTAAGCCTAAAAGTGAAACTTTTTATCTGTATGTCTATTCACAATATCGTATTTTATGTTTCCTTGACTATAGTTGACAGCGAATATTATTTTGACGTGATAATGCTAGCAACACAAGTACTGTTTTTGTATTTAAATATAAATTAGACGAATACGTTCGGGTATTTTATTATTGAATAGCTTTTTTAATTAATGTTAAGTGTAAAGCTTGATCTGAAACATCTATAAAATAAAATTGCGTCCTCTGACAAATGCACGCTAAGCTCAAAAAATGTAACATTTCAATAGACTAGATATGATAGATATACATTGATTCGAATATTGTTCCATATTCGAATACTGCACAATTTTTCCGAGGCCAAACAATTCAATGAATATTTGGCGACCCAGGGATATCATTTGTTTTTGTGTATTAATTACCGTTTAACGCTGTCGAAATAAAACCTTTTTTAACTAGATTTCCCATATGCTTTTTAATTATATTTGAGTTTAATTTTCATGAGCGATACATCATCGTGGGTATTTGTTTATGAATGATGTTAATTGTTTTTTAACCACTACACACCATTAAAACTTGTGGGTTCGTTCCCCAAGCACAACAATTGTTGGTGTCTACGAAAAATATTGTTCAATATTTTACATTAGTGTCCATTGTCTCATATTTCTTAAGACTCCTGCGACGCAGAGATTTTGACCAGTACGGAAGAAGTCTTAATAATTTTATATTAAAATTATATCTAATAATCTTTTACTTGCCTCAGTTACTGATTATGGTGAACCACAAACGCGATGTTACGCCTCAAAACCTGTACCAAAAATAAACAGCTTCATGCTCAAAACTGTGATCAAAGTATAGATCAAAATATAACACGATTAAGGACGCGTTTACAAAATTAGTAGGTACAAAATCGCGTCACTACAGCGACACGGCGGCAACAGTACGTACTACGTACGGTAAAGCTGCGCGTCCACAGCATCGGAATCGGAGCGTACGGAGCGGAAGGATTTGTTGCTTTGTATTAATTTCTATGAAGCTGCGTGCACTGCATCGGCATTTCTGCGCTTTCTTAAGCATTGGTGGCTTTGGTAACTTTGTTCAGAATTTCCTGGAAAAGTGGTTTGAAAAAAAAAGGAATAAGCAGAAAGACCTTTAAAAGGCGATACAGGGTTCGCCGGGACAGCTAGTTTGTAATAAAACCGAGTTTATGATACAGCTGATAATCCTAACATGACGAAGGATGACGTTGTCCAGTCCTGGGCGTAGCGTTAAAGCTGAGTGTTAAGCGGCGCACGTGTAACCTTGTCAGTTAAAGGGTAGTAATATTTTGTGGATATAATGTATTGGTTTTATATCCGTAGTCTATTTGAGATTAAAGACATCCATCCTCGCTACAGGGCAAAACAAATAGCTAATATTTTTATAAAATAATATCAAGAATAATAAGGTTATACTCACATTATTTATGATGTTTGTAGATGGATCTTAATTGTGTAGATACTTATTCTAAGGCTGTAAAAACCTCTTTCCCCTGTTGTTAAGAGGCCGCGGGATAACTCAAAAAGGTATTTCACCTTTCTTTTTAAATAATTACTCGATATAGACTCGTTACATGGATATTAATATACGTATTTATACTTTTGAATCTTCGCGATGAGACCCGTCAGCAAAGAATATCGCGTAATTTACACAAGTCGCGATGTTTTGAAATAATTTAAACCCATATTATTGTTTGAGTTGTCTCGCCTAATTTCGATTTTAATTAGCATTCATAATCAAACGCAAACTATACTTGTATGCTGGCGTTCAGACAGATGCGAAACCAAGACAACCGCCATTTTTTATCCGGCTTAAAAATCTTTATAAGATCAGTACACATTAAAAGGACCGTGTCTCAAAACGAGAGACAAACGGTAGAAGGAAACGAAACATCAAGCATTTTGTAATACTTACTTATTTAATTTTATTCGCCTTACCTCGTAACAGGAATAGGGCAAACCGAAAATAAACGTCTTTTTATTATTAGCCTTGGAATGCATCGGGAAAATGTTGTTTTAACTAAAAATATGCTGCCTTTTTGTTTTAAATATTGAGTGTTTTAGAGACAACTGCCATGACAGAAATGGTATCTTTTAGAATTTATTTACTTTTAATTGTCTTCATATTTCATTTATTGTTCATAATTTTGAATTAAAGTTGGACAGCATCCTCTGGATGATTCATTCAGATTTTTTAAACAGAGCAAACTTCATGAAGCTTACAGCATCATATCAATCTATACAGTACGGGAAGTCGCGATAGATTTGCCAAAGTATTTTATACCGAATGAAATTCACTTGTAACATTTCCTTACTGTTTACTAATCATCAATATATGTTCCTTACTGTTTACTAATTATCGCCGCACCTGCGGTAGAGCTAAAAGTTACAGCATGTTAAAGTAGACAAAAAAAAATTCTTTTTTGGATTTTATACCGTGCCAAACTTTATGAGACTGTGTCTGTATAATTTGAGACGGAAAAATGATAGTCAGCTGTATTGAATATGAGGAATTAAACGTCAGTCGGTTATGAAAAGTGTACAAAAATTCAAAATTATAAAGTTATTTTGTACCTTATGAAATTTACACAACAACAATGTTGTGCTTCTAGAACAATAAAAGTAATCGTCAGTCATGTGTATAGTGGTGGAATACGCGTCAGCCAGCTTCATAAAGATGCTGAGCGCTCGGTGCTTTAAAGTGTTGTTAAGTAATTTTGACCTACAAACTGACGATTTTTACGCTCCAAATATTCAGCTGACGGTGATTTTTGAAGTTGCCTAATAAATGGCAAATATCGGAACGCTTATTGACTTAATATGTCTCTTTGTCTGCCCATCACGGTATAAAATAGATAAAAAAAAATATTTTTTTTAGTCCACTTTGACATGCTGTGACTTTTAGCTCCACCGTAGGTGGGGCGACTGACACACATATTGATGATAAGTAAACAGTAAGGAACTGCTACAATTGAATTTCATTCGGTATAAAATACTTTGGTAAATCTAGCGCGACCAATACTAATAGACGTCCACTGCTGGATATAAGGCACACTTACATACTAGAAAATTTTGAAATGACCATACCTATGTGTTACATACTAAGAACTTTCTCGTAGCAATTGCACTGAGGTATAAAAGTTTTTATCCCTCAGTGACCAACGTGGTTATGTCAGAAAACTTCTCAATTGATATGGAACAGGGATATACGAGTTGTGGAACTTTGTATGAAGACATGGTTTCAGTGTGAGCGACTTAAATAAATGAATAAACTTTACCGAAATAAACAGTGCTCTTATTCAGGTGACTAAATGGTTTACTGTAAACAACTTAGTACTGAACGCCAAAAAAACCAAATGTGTTAAGTTTGCTTTGCCAAACGTCAGAAACCTTGGTACTAACATCGTTTTAAATGGTGATGTACTGGAAACAACTGAATCTACGTTGTTTCTAGGAATAACACTTGATTCAAAGTTGCAATGGGGCGCACACATTACATATCTGTCAGCAAAACTTAGTTCGGCTGCTTATGCCATTAAGGAGGTGCGTAGTTTAACAGATGTCGATACGGCTAGGCTGGTATATTTTGGCTATTTTCATAGTGTTATGTCATATAGCATATTACTATGGGGTAGAGCTGCTGATATCGAAAGTATTTTTATATTGCAAAAAAGAGCAGTTCGGGCCATTTACCAATTACGAACAAGAGTTTCGCTCAAGGAAAGATTTAAGGACATCGGTATTTTAACTGTAGCGTCTCAGTATATTTATGCCAGTGTTTTGCATGCGCGTAGGAATATAAATTCATATTCAAAGAATAGTGATATTCACTCTATTAATACAAGAAATAGACATAAATTATGTGTTCCGTATTTCCGTTTGTGTAAAACTCATAATTCTTTTATAAGACAAAGTTTACGCATCTACAACAAGATAGCGATATGTATTTTAGACTTGCCGTTTAGCGCATTTAAGACAACGTTTAAAAATAACCTAATGCAAAAGGCTTATTACAATTTAAATGATTACCTTAATGACAAATGCGCTTGGCAATAATCTGTTTTAGTATTCACATAATTATTGGGTAAGTAGGTAGATAATATTAAAATTTTCATGACATGTAATTAAATATAATTCTATTCCCAATAAAATTATATAAGTAAATGATGTTTTTTGGAATCGCCACCACATCATTAGATGTCATTCATGTCGTTAGATACTACTTATTTATTATTTTTAATTTTATTGTCTTGTACTCAATCATTTGGATCGGTGGTTGTATTTCAAAAGGTATCACGTCAATTAAATATGGGTACTACATTTGCATTTCTTCACACGTTTTCACAAATTTATGCTATAATTAATGATCTGGAAAATGGAGGTAATTCGCGTTCATGGTCAGTATACCAACAGATTGTTAATTTTATTACTGCCGGTTCGTATACCGTTGTCGTCATGCTCACTAAAATGTAATTTCTTGTGGTGGCGTCGTGTGTCGGGTCATCCCTGTCCCTCTGATATGGCGAGAGGGATGATGGCTGGCACATGTGTCATACTCGTGAACGGGTGCTACTTGCGATGACTGGTCGATGGCGGTCTTATGGGCTGGTATATTTTTTTATTTATATTTAACTTCATCATTTCCATCATGGTTCTGAACATTTGCGCGGATTGCCTGCATTGTTAGGTGCATAATGTAAGTGGATGCTCCTGTTTCACCATGTCTATGTTCAGGAGGCTAACTAAATGAACATCAAAATTTAACTTGATTATGCTTGAGTATCATGTAAAGTAAATATATACAAGTAACATAGAAGGTATAACAGTTGCAGCACCTTACAAAAGTTTAATTGTTATGTATTATTAAAAACCTGGCGTTGAAAAAGAGTGACCGTGAGTTTTATTGCCCGCTCTTTCTCATGGTTCTACCTATTGCATTGCGAACGTGGCAGTAAATGTAAATGTAGAAGCATACAGTAATAATGTTTAAATTTGACGTTCATAAGTGTCACTTTGTGATCTAAATGAATAAAGGATTTTGAGTTTGAGTTTGAGTTTATCTGAGTTTGCAAGGAGTTTGCTGAATAAAATTTTCTGCAATAAAAGTGGTGAATGAGGTTGACTGGAACTAGGAAGATTGTTTTATGTTTCCTGTGTCGTTGACCCAGCGGCATAAATTTGCGTTCTCTGTATAGCCACTTGTGGTTTCTCAGGAGGAGGACCATTTGTACTTATTTTTGATCAAACAGAGCTTAGCTCTCCTGCTAATGGTAACTGGTTTCGTGGTATATAATAATATATAGGTGTTGCCTGCGATTTCGCAAATAAATGGAAGTTTAGAATGAAAAAAAGAGGCTCATGGTTGCATTTATGAGTTAGAAAACAGTTATTCATCAGCTTTAACTTACATTGTTCTAGTTTCAATCTACGTCTTGCCTTAGATTTCGGGATCCGCTTTCCTGCAAAACCTCCTGCACTTTGGCCAGTCGCCGGCATACTTAGTGGTTTTTAATTGGCACGCATATACATTGAACGTATACTACTACCCATCTTGTATGTGTATATAGTAGTTCGTATACTACTACGTACCTATACTAGTAGTATACTGGGTGTATCGTTTTTCGGTACGCCATTTTTTACACCCATTTTAATATCGCACCTGTCCATAGAAGCAACGGAACTCCACATCTTGGCTTGGAATACAGCACATTAAAACATTTTCATAACAGATTAATCCTATTGAATACAAAACCCGCGGTCTCTATTTATGTGACATCTCAAGTACTAAATAACAGCGGTACACTGTATTAACCGTCTGAGTTGAGACCCTGAATAAAACATCCTCTAAGCGAGTATTAATCATTTTAGGCGCTTTGTATTCTGATAATAAACTAGGCTGTCTGACTGTGACATAATGCCGTCTAGATAGTGCGAAAAACAATTATATTGACAGTTATTAATGAAGTATACCAGTTCACCTTTGACCTGGATACGAGATGAAGAAATCCGTTCTACAAGGAAGCGCTAAGTCATCAAGTGGTTATTTGTTAGCGCGTCCATTTGCACCAAACAAGTTAAGGAATCTTTTAGCACAGTCAGATTTTTGGTTTGCTTAGTAAGGGTGTAAATGTCCTCCGACAATTGTGAGACTTTATAGTTATTTAGTTCATACTAATAATTTAAGTAGATGTTAGTGGTAAAATTTTGAACCCTAATCAAAAAAATTTAAAGGTCATTGAAGCGTACTCGTATTAAAGGATTATCAGTATCTATCGTGTTACTTAAATTTAATGGGTGTTAATTGTCCTCGTTAGATGTATGTTTGTAAAGTCCCCCGCGACACAGGATTTAGTCCTAAAGCGGGAGTTGTCTTTAAAAAAAAAATTATGGAAAATAATATGAAGGTAATATCACATCAACAGCACCACCAAAGCATCCATTTTGCCAAAGATTTCTACCATCTATATTTTCTACCATGTACTGCGTCCCTAAAATATGGTTTATAGCAACCAGTATTTTCTTTTAATTGTAGATTTATACATACATAGACTCACGCCTGTTTCCCCGAAGGGGTAGGCAGAGACATATTAAACGCCCAATTTTCGCCAGTAATTTGACCCACGTAATAGGTGGCGAGCCTATTGCCGCTTATCGGGATATTTTGTTTGCCAGAGCCTCGTCCATTGATCAGCAGGTGCACCACTTGCAGGTGAGGTTGGCTTGGGACCCTAAGTTTTTGGTGGGAACCCTTTGTAGATTTATGCATATTTTTATTTCTTCGTGTCATTTCATTTCATATTCCATTACCATGATAGACTAGCCATTGTCTAAATTGATTGTATATTTTTTTATATTACCATTTACCTAGAACGATTTCAAAGTATTATTGACCGTGAAGGTTTATAAATTAATCATGACTGAATAATAACATGAATTAATTAAAGATATTCTGATGAGATGCTGAACTCGTGAGAAATTAAATATAACACACCCAGTTTCTCCACAGATGCCAAATATAATTTATTTAACAGCAAAAAAGGCAATTTTATATGTATAGTAGTATCATTTAAAAAGCAAAACATATTTAAGCCGTTTGATTTATTATAAAGAAAAGTACTATATACTTATATTACGTAAAGCACGCACACTTGAGTGTACTCAGTATTCATTTAAAAGAAAAGGATAGATGGATGCCACATGGCTTTAGTGTGAGGGAGATACTCGTAGTGTGGCAAAAAAGGGAATGCCGCTTAAGAATGTTGGCCGCAGGCCTCGGCCTAAATTGCACATTGTCTGTATACGCTAGTCTTGTTTTGATAACCTATATTCAAAGCTAGGACGCCGACCTTCAGTCTCAACACCACACGAAGAGAATGTACAGGCTTGCTATAATATGCCATTAACATGGCAATCTTTTTGACGAAAAGTGGTTTAGTGTCTGATTAGTCGCAACAATAAATACCGACATTGTAGAGTTTTCAAAATTGATGATTTTGTCTTCCACTATAATAGTACGTGTATTTACAAACTTACATTCATAGATCAACCTAGACTTATATTCAATTAATCTTATTTTCGAAAAAAAACTTTTGTGTTAACTTATGTCATGTGTACATTTAGTATGGAAATCGAACCCTCCTTACTCTAGAGAAAATAATAATCATGTTTGCACTTCAATACTTAGATTCATACACTACAGCTTTATACTGTTTACAATACTCAAAAAATAATATTTATTTCATAAAATACTGTTGCCAGAAGCTTTAATTACCCCAACTATCCCCTGGTAAATCGGCGAGCTGCAAGTTTAAAAGCGAAAAGTGTGCATTTTCAACAATGGCCTTGATAATGTGAGTGTAGTTTTTAACAATAGCTCGGCGCAATGAGCCTGAGTTCGTCGGCCTACTCAATTACACCGAGACAATACAATACCGTACGTTTGTGAAACAATGTACTTGATTTGTGTACTACATTTTCTCTTGTGTTTACGGAAGTAACTCTTCTATGAAGTAGTTTAGTAATAGATATTTTAAAGGTGATTAGCTGATTTTAGCTGATTTCAGCATAAATGGGCCGGCTCGACCGGGGAAGTACTACCCTCTCACAGAAAATCGACGTAAAGTAACAGTACCTATATTGTTGTATTTTGTACGGTGAGTGAGAGTGCCGAATGCCCTATCGCTTATTGCTGCTATTCTTTTCCCTAACCCAAAGGGTGGCAACGCACTTGTGTCTCCTCTGGTGTTGCTTGTGTCGATGAACGACGGTTACCACCAGGCGATCCGGCTGCTTGTTTGCTGCTTATGACATAAAAAAAAAGATATATATTTGTTGTTTCTGGCAATTTGAAAGGACCGCCTACCGAGTTCTATCTGACCCGCAAAAGCCGATCTTGGCTAACGTCTGAAACCACCCATCTACCTAAGTTCAGTTTCGGATATCAACAAAACTACAAGTAGTTGTATTTTGTATCTAGTCACTTAATAACTGCCTGACATTTATCTTTGTATAAATGCTTTTGCGTATATTACATTCCCTAAGCATAATTAAATGTTAAAAGTGGTAACAAAGGAGTGGTAAAAATATTTACAAATTCACCATAGGTTTATTTGGTATAAAATAATGTATCACATGATCATTTTAATTCACTACATACTTAATCCGTTTTCAATAACTAAGAATCTATACGGCTATAATCTTTAAAACTAATCGTATATATTTATATATTTTTAGATTTAGGCCTCCAGGACCGGCCACGCATTAATAATAATTAATATCATCAGGTAACGTGCCCAGAAGGCTGAAGGCATACGCATTTTTCATATAAGTAATCACATACCATCAGATCACTCTCTGTTGTCACTTACCATACAATTTAGTTTGTTCAAGTACAGCTGCTACGCCGGACGCGACTACAGCACGATGGAATATGTAAGTCAGGTGGGCATGTCAAGGGATTTTGCCCGCGCTTCTGTTAGAGGATAGCCTATGGTGTTCGAGGATATCGACGTCTACTCCACAGTGACATAGATGGGGAGACACAAGAAGCACCTAAACTACGACAAGTGGCGATGCGGAAACTTATACAAAAGGTAAAATTGGTGGATTACATATATCAAATAGATGTTACGAAGCTTATCTCTGGAACAATTTAATATATATGATTTTAATTAAATAATGTATAATAATTCTATCCTGTAATCTTTATTACACACTAATACAATTACTCACTAAACGAACGTAAACTCCCAATATTCTAATGATTACCTAAATAGGTAGGCATATTATAAATCCAAATTGTGCTGATACTAAACAATACTGTGATGTGACAGGATCGATACACATCACATCTCATCTATTCTCATCCGGCTAATGTACATTAATCCCGTGATTAATATCGAATCATCGAACTGCCGTGAATACCATGTGTATCAGCGTCAATGTGAAATTTATTAGTGCAGTGAAACTGATATTGATTTACTGAATTGTGGAATCAATAAAGTATTACGTAGGACCGTGTATAAAATGATTAGACAAGTTCTATCACGATGACTATATATTAGAACACTTTATCATCTCAATCGTCCACTCTTCTGGACTGCCTCTGTGGTCCAGTGGATAGCGTATGCGTCTGCTGATCGGGTCCCGGCTTCGATTCCCGGGTCGGGCTAATGATATAATGAGTTTTTCCGAATTCTCAGTAGCAGCACGGCGTCTGGTAATGTGCCCGGTAAGCCCGGCTAAGATTCATAAAGCGGCGAAATGTGGGTGTAATATTACACCTCTGCCTATCCCTTAGGGGATACAGGCGTGAGTCTATAAAAAATTCGTTCTCTCTTGCTAGAGTGGTTGTGATTGCTCTAATGGTGTTTAAGAAGATCTTTGAAAGTCGTTACGTGGAGTATGGAATTGTATGCCAAATATCTTGTCACTAGTCTAAACTATTCAATATAGCTATCCGTTGAGGTTACCAATGTCAGACGGCAAACGCTTTCAATCTGAGGAGATAAAAATATGGACTCTGGGTTCGATGGTGAAAGTTTTGGATGTTACCGGTATATCGAGACAAAAATGCTTGGTTGTATGTGTTGGACTTTGGCAGTATGAACAAAAAAAAAATAAAAAAAAAAATTAAAATTGAGCATTTAGGGTTCAACTTTCGATAGTATCGTATTCATGCATCCTATAAAACTGTGACTCTTGTAAACAGGCTTATTCCGTACCGTATTTCTCTCTGATAGTTGAAATGCATAAATAATGGTGAGTCCTTAAGATGAAATTTACATCTCTTGGGTCCTTGTTAGTAACAAATTTGTTCGCTTTATTTATATCCCTTTGTATGGCAAGACTAATTTGTAATTAATGCCTTGCAGCCAAATTGCATATCAATTCAAAGAGAATCATGCACCCATACCCATAAATCATTGATCGAATGGTTAAAAGTTTTTGCTTTGCACTTGATTTACTGCCTTATTTATAAAAATCTCGTTGAGTAGTATTTAGCAACCCCTCAGCTGAGTAGCTATCAGGCATTTTATGAATACTCAAATTTTCTTATAAACATTGATTAACTGTCCCTCAGCTAAGTAATTAATAAAGAACTATACACATACGAGCGACACAGATTACAGCCAAAATAGTAGACAAAATAACGTTAGAGAACGAACACACTTGGCTCTTTTGATCAAAAATATGGTTGCTATGACAAATAACATAATGTCCAATAGCTGCTGAAAATAGGTGTGATATTTTGTAAATAATTATGTGTAATCTGTTGTGTATATTAAATATCAAACTAGCTTTGGTTAGGCTGGTAAATAATTTCCCCCTTAGTTAGGCACAACTTACATTGCCGCATTTTAGTTACCTTTTGAGTTGAATGCTTGTATTAGAAAAGAACACACCAAATAAATGAACCGTTATAACGAAATCTTTTCCCTTATAAATGTTACATGTTAATAGAAGCAAAACACGTAACACAGCATAGAAATATTTAAAATTCTAATCGCGATCGGTACTCGAACAATATCAATCGCATTTGCAACATAGTGCACAAAGTTCCATTTAATGCTGGCACATAAAAGTTGGTGTTCTTTTTACACCGCATAAAACCTCCATTCATTGTGACGATTGTTTTTATATGAACGTCCCAGTAATAAAATGATGCTTTTAGTTTTATACCGCATTGTCGCTTACATAGTTTATTAAAAAGCTGTTTTACATATATTCATTTTTGTTATGGCGTATTTTTGTTTCGTATTCGTGTTTCGTGTGATTGTTGTGGTTTTTTATGCCTCTCTAGTCTAGTTATTATCATTATCCTAGTACTACGCCGACCCAGGACATTTGCCTTGTAGCCTGCATCCGAATTCTATCAGCTATGGGTACAGATTAGATCTTCTCTTAAATATATATCATTTTTTGAACGTAACATTGTTTTAAAGCTTGAAGTGACCAAAACAGTACACGAAACGCTGCAAAACCGGGGATTCATGACTAGAGCAAAATAGCATCCGTTAAAAGCCTCCATGCACCCAAAATAGTAAGCTAATGCGTTTAAAAATTCAGTACTACAAGACAGTGATCCGGAAGACCGAAAAATAATGACATGTGGTTAAAACGTCTTTGATATGGACTGTCCTGAAATCCAAGGCAGAAGATATATTTTAAGCGTTAAATATACATACTCACAGTCCGACGAAAGTTAGATAATCTATTTAATAAGTACCTACTTTATATAAACGATAGGTCACGTCACACGTCTGTACTCCGTAGTTGCCTATTTCCCCAGAGTTAAAGTAAAATAGCGAGTTAACAGGTACTTAAGATGCCGCGAGCAGTGAGTGTTCACCGTTCGCAATGACTCAGCAAATCTCCTCGACATCTGCGTGACTAGCGGCTTAAGATTCAAGTTCTAATAGTCTAGGGGCTAGTAGCATTTTGTGCTGAGACAGTAAGACCTTATAGCGATTAAGTCATAGAAAGGTCACGAAAATGAGCATGAATCATAAGTCAACGAGATAGAAACATACATACATACATAGACTCACGCCTGTTTCCCCGAAGGGGTAGGCAGAGGCATATTAAACACCCACTTTTCGCCAGTGTTTTGATCCCACGTAATAGGTGGCGAGCCTATTGCCGCTTATTGGGACATTTTGTTTGCCAGAGCCTCGTCCGTTGATCGGCAGGTGCACCACTTGCAGGTGAGGTTGGCTTGGGACCCTAAGTTCTTGGTGGGAGCCCTATGCACCCCCGAGATAGAAAATTATATAAAAATAAAATGTTATATAAAAACCTAGAAAATTATTTTCTTTTCATCCCGTCGATGGATTACCATCACTTGAAGGTAAACCAGAATTCTTGCTGAGTGATAAAGCTACACTGGTTACGTCATGGGCCTAGCTATAAATAGAAAAGCGATATAAAACAGGCGCCCTTGTCGCCGGACCGGGTAAATGGCCGGATCGGCCAAACAGCCGGATCGACCAAACAGCCGGATCGGCCAAACAGCCGGATCGGCCAAACAGCCGGATCGGCCAAACAGCCGGATTGGCCAAACAGCTGGATCGGCCAAACAGCCGGACCAGCTTAATGGGAACACTAGCTCAGCGCTCAGATGCAGTGCTGCGGGGAGCGGTTTAAGCAGGGGTACAGCGATACGAATAGGTACTAATTATTACCGAAATTATGAACAAAAAGCAAAATATGCTTTTTGTTAATAATTTCTGTATACGCACTTTGATTTATAAATAATGTTATTTATCGAATTTCTTTGGGTTGTTTACGCAATTAAAAATACAATTTCGCGTTAAAAATACATTTCTTCGTTATATAATCAGTAATTTAGTACGTTATATAGTTATTAATACATACTATGACAGCGAATTAGTCAGTGAATCAGAAACAGAAGGGAGTGACACAAGCCAAAGAAAAAACGAAAATAATTTTATTACAAAACTAAAATATAAACATGAATCACAGTCTTTACTCATTTAACCCTTTCAGTGATTTTATATACGGAAATTTGTATACTCTGCTAATAATCACACCACAGAAAACGAACAAGAAAACCGAGCTGAGGTAGAATACTAACTTAGTCGGCTAGCTCCCCGACTACATGAGTTACGACTTGGCTCGCCACGGAGTCACAAACTGGAGTACGTGCTTTCTTAGCAATTTTGAGGCGCGGCACGCGACTAGTCCACTCAATAATGCATTGGCTTTCGTCTAGATAACACTGTGGTACTGACGATACTGAGGTTCCTGAGCTTTGGATTTAATCTTAATAGTAGCTGAGGAGTAAATTATAGCTTAGGAGTTAGTTTGACACGGTTTGCGTAGTGGCTTAAGCGGCTGCTTTACCGTCTTACACTACCCCGAGTTTTGTGGGTTCGATCCCCAGACTAGTTAACACTTTGTGTGATTTAATTGTTGTTTCAGCTCTGCGTGTACTAATCGATTTTAAACTTTCGCGATTTGTATACATCATACAACATAATTTAGTGGGTCTTAATCGCGGCAAATTAATTTATTTAAGGTATAAATGTGTCCGTGTGGTGACGGATTAAGATTACGGATTGTCACCACCCCATATCATCGCATGGGTGTCGTAAGAGCCGACAGAGGGAGAGTATTATGCAGAGAACAACACTGTAAGAGGAGGAAAACTTGATACAAACCCTATACCAACCCGTTTGGCCAGCGTGGTATACTAGGCCAATTCCTCCTTTCAAAGGAGAGGCCTAGTCCAGCAGTGGACTGTTAAAGGCTGATGATGATGATGATGAAGGTATAAATAATTAAATACCTACTTTTTCGACGTTTCGATTGTCTTGGACTGATCGTGGTCGTGGAGTGGGTCTACTGTCTGTCTGAATGTCTGTTTGTTGTATGTTTTTCAACTCCCCTGCGACACAGGATTAATTCCTAGTGCAGAACTTGCCCATTGAAGAAAATGAGAAAAAGGTTTATTTGAATACTTTGATACAGGGTTTGATCAAACATACAAAGGTTTGAGAAAATGGGTTTAAACATCACGCTGATATATAAAGAAACGATTTCGTGAACATATAATTATTTATTTATTTATTTTCAATGTTAACAAATATATTAAACTGTCATATGTACCTATACAATAGTGGATCAAACAAATAATGATATGTAATAGTGCGCCATATAAGGATACAAATAAACTTATGTCAAACTCGGGGACTTTTAGAATTAGCAAAATTTGTGCTATGCGTAAGGCTTAGTGGACGCTTTGATGCTGGATTTTTATAACTGATTTCAATCTGGATGTCAATTGTATTTCTTATCCGATAATGAAATATGCTCATAGATATGTTACAGGATGTTTTTATTGCGTCACGCCTATATGCCCGAAGGGGTAGGCAGAGGTGTAATATTACCCCTTTTAATGTAGATGTAACATAACAATATTACACCCATATTTCGCCTTATGAATTTGCCGTTTGCCGCCTAGCTATTTGCAAGCCTTTTGCCGTTTCCGGGCACATTTCCAGACTCCGTGCTGCTGATGAGAGTTTGGCAAACTCAGTAACACTTCTGCCTGATCCGGGAATCGAAACAGGGACCGAATAGCAGACGCATTCGCTATCCACTGAACCACGGAAGCAGTCAGTGTTACGTGATTAATTCTTGTAAAATTAAAACCTAATATTTATGCACCTTGTTAACTTTATACTCTTTATAGTAAGTAAATCGTCAGCTTTCTCAAAGCCTGACCTGACTTAGCACTCGGCATCACAGGCACTCCTTTTTACCCGACTGCGCGACGCAAAGGAGGGTAATGTGTTTATCAGTCTATGTATGTATGTATGTATGTTTGTTTCTATGTGGCGTTCTAGAGACCAAATGCGTAGGCCGATTTTGATGATTCTTACGTCAATCGATTCGTCTTAACCTTGCGAGTGTCACTAAAGACATGACAGTTATCAAAATTCACCACAGCGTCAACCAGACGCCATATTGTCAAAATGAAAAAAATATATGTCAATGAAATATGTCATGTGGGGTGTCATTGAATAGGTATTTTAAAATCATCTTTAGGTTCCTTTTAGCATTTTTCATTTAAAATAATAGTTTAGGATATAATATAACGATTTAAAGTTTTTTAACAAAACAATCATCCTCGCTAATGTTGTTACTTATTGATTTAAGTTTTTACTTCAAGTATAAACGATAAACAAACAAAAAAAAAACAGTGAATAACTAAAAAGTATAAAATAAAAAAAATATTTAAAGAAAAACAAAAAACCCGACTGCGTAAAAAATAATAAAAAAAAATAAGTGAAAATAATAACTTAAATAAAAACTAAAAAGAATAGAAACAAGTTTAGAATTCTAATGCAGAACAGAACGACTCACAGTCGGGGCCCCTTGGAAACATTTGATTGGTAAAATTTGAATGGGCCCCGACTGTGAGTCGTTCTGTTCTGCATATAACTTCTAAACTTGTTTCTATTCTTTTTAGTTTTTATTTAAGTTATTATTTTCACTTATTTTTTTTTATTATTTTTTACGCAGTCGGGTTTTTTGTTTTTCTTTAAATATTTTTTACTATATATGTCATATATGTGTGTAAGTACATGATATTCTTCATGTTCAAAGCTTCCACTGGACACTATAGCTGCTTGAAGCACATGATAGATGCAATGAAAAATAAATAAATATAAAATTTTCAAGAATACTCACATACGAACCACCGACGGAAAATGATCAACAATAACATACTTCAACAACATTGAAAACAATTTCCTCTACTACGAAAAGAAACCTCTATCGTATATAAATATTTATCGCAAATCGTAACTACAAGATTTTTATCATTGACTTGTAAAAGTGTATTGTGGATCCGATTCGATTTCCCGGTCTGCCGAAGCAAGATATTTAATTTATTCTCTACCAACTGTCCGTGACTTAACTCACAGTTGTTCGGAAATAGCACTACATTTTGTTTTCTGTTAGTATTGCGGGGGAAATAAATTATTTTTGTGAGCGAAATGAAATAGGTTTCAGAAAATGTTTGTAGATTTAGTTTTTTAAGTAACTACAAGCTATTGTTACACGAGTACGTTGTGGACTGGCGATCGAAAGCGAGGTTCGAATTCGTTAAGTGAAATTGACAAATGATATGAAAGTGGTTTTAGGATAAAATGAGTTTGAAGCTCCACATGGCTTCCAAAAACATCAGGAACGCAAATAATTAAAAAAAATAATTTGATTTTGATACGTCAATTATCCTAAGCACAAGTGTAAACATTATATTTATGGAATAAACAAGGTGACCAAAAGCACTTACATAAAATAAAAAATATATTAACGACACCGCAATTCATGGTCAGTCTTACATAATAAAACAAACCTATTTATCTGGAAAACCTCTGTACCTCATGAGTGGCCATAATAAAAATTTATAGGCCATTTGTGGAGTGAAATACAGCCGCCTTACTTGAGTCTTTGTTTGGATAATGAAAGTTTTTTGAGGCAAACAGAAAGACAACGTGAGCGTGGGTGGCTCGGGGAAATTACAGGGCGTCTTTGTACTTGTAACAAACAGGTGGATGGGCAGAGTTCTTGATGTATTGTAAGATACAAATCACTTCTTGAAGTAGGCGAGAATAACATCTTGGGAATGTTACGTTGCCTTATTAAAATATAAAATGAATAAAAAATTGTTCGAAGCTAGTAATGGTCCGGCGACTCTGAAGCCGACATGAAATCTGGTAACAATTTTACACAAAAAGAAGAAAATATCTAAAGTATCATATACTGCATTTAAACTTACTAGGTACACTGGTTTGACAAATATGAAATTAGAACAGATTTGGACGTATGTCTGCGTGTAATTGTAAAATCAACTGAGCAAATTGGGTCAGTACTCTCCGAGGGAATGATCTGGGCCGACCACGATGTCATGTGTACTGACGGAAATACACGGTAATCGCTTCGAGTTGCAAATACGTTATCGAATAGTAAATGTTGTGTGCAGTTCTAATCTGTGATAACAGGCAACGCACAGGTGTTATGAGATTTACACTTACACGCATCTTTTTTTTTAATTTATCTGATTCTGCCTGATCCCGTAACAATTTCAGGAAATCCCTTTTCAATGCACTTCTCCGGTCTCCAAGGAACAGAAATATGCCAAAATTCAGCTTCTTGCACCCAATAGTTATGGCTGTTCGTTTTCTGTCAGTCAGTCAATAACGCGAGAATTTTATATATATATACAGATACAGGCTTGTGTCCACTAACAATAAATCGGTTTGATTTTAAGATGTCAATAAAGTTTATTACTTATTATAAAAAGGTAAGATTAATGTTATTTTTAGGATTCTAATACTAAAAATAATGTATTTATTCTTGTGACAGTGAACACCAATCAGAGAGCATTACGTCAAACAGTACGTCCGCCATTCATGTTGTTGACTTTTAAGTAGTAAATACGACTAAAACGTCAAACTTTCTACCTGTCAAATCGAATATAACAAAATAAAAGTGGGTACATCAGACCAGACGTCATTCACGGTTTGTTTTGTTTTGGACTTTGTGATATCACTCAACCGCCATGATGGTTTACAGCGTCAAATTCAAAAAGGTTTTTAAAAAGCCGTAATTAGTAATGTTGCTGATCGATATTTGAAGAAAAAATCAGGTATTTCAATTTAACATTTAATAAAGGAACGAATCAATCGCTAATTACATTTTAGGACACAAGCCCATCGCTCAAAAGGGTGTAAACAGAGATCTTATTTAACATCTACTTTAACTTAATATTTATTTTTATTTATTTGTATCCAACAATACAAATATCTTTACAGGTGAACCCAAAGCGATATTGTACTACAGTCAAAAAAACATTGTACAATAAATATATTGTCACAAGCAATTCGGTCAATTTCTACAGTAACATATCTGGTAAAGTGCTATCCTTGTGAATTCACACAGACTACAACAGAATATGTCCAGGTCATTAGCTATGAGGTTTAGGGTGCGGCGCGCAGCTGTCAGCGGCGCCTCGTGCAGCAGGTTAGTGCGCGCGCGCGGCACCGCCAACAGGCGCAGCCGGCGGCAGCGTCGCACGT
This sequence comes from Euclidia mi, assembly GCA_944739405.2. Taxonomy (NCBI): domain Eukaryota; kingdom Metazoa; phylum Arthropoda; class Insecta; order Lepidoptera; family Erebidae; genus Euclidia; species Euclidia mi. The sequence continues at coordinate 13,439,794 of OX123195.2, forward strand.
ACCCGTCTGGCACCGACAGATATAACCTCCCCAATATATCTGCGTGATGTATTCTGCCTCTGATTATCTTGTGGATATATGTTACCAGTGTGAGTTGCCTCCTGACCCTCACTTCATTATATCCAACGACAACACAGCCTACTAGACACCTAATGTTTTCATTTCTACAAACAAAAATTCTGTCAAAGCGGTGAGGTATGCGGGGCAAGGGGGGTGACAAAAATGCATTTTAATTGGCCGGTTCAAATTTGCGGCACGTCATAATTCATATCTAGTGTTGGGATTGGTCTTATATAAGACGTATAAGTCTACTGTGTTGTCCGAAAGTGTTCGCCTTACGTGCGGCGTCTAGTAGGTTGGGTTGTCGTTGATTATATCCCACCATACCCAGAACAAACAAAGTATGATACATCAGCGGATAAAACGGATAAACACCATATTGCTTCATGTACATAAAACGAAGAAATTTATTTTGTACACGCTCTAACATGAGACTATATTTAGCTTCATGTGGAGCCTAGATAACTGCGCTACATTCGAGCTGGCTTCTTACTAAGGCGTTGTATAACGCTACTATAGCTTTAATATTTGTGAACCCCTTCACTGTTCTTAGCAAAAAACCCAGCTTTCTGTACGCTTTTTTACAAACCTTCAGTATGTGATCACGAAACGTGAGCTCAGTGTTAAAAGTAACTCCTAAATGCTTGACTTCCTTGACCCTTGTGATTTTCACCCCATCCACTGTATATTTGTAGCAAATAGGTATGTGAGCCCGTGAAAATGTGATTGTTACACATTTTGCTGTGTTAAACTGCAGGCGATTTTGCTTGCTCCACGTTACGACCCTGTCTATATCTAACTGTAGTTTGTCGCCATCTCGCGGTTTGGTTATGGCCAGAGATAGCTTAAGGTCATCAGCAAATAACAGGCACTTAGCATCTTGTACCACGGTTCGTAAGTCGTTTATCATTAGCAGAAATGTGAGAGGTCCTAAATTACTACCCTGTCCTACCCCAGATCTTGTAAAATAAGCTTCCGACTGGTATCCGGCATAATCTACGTTCTGCTGCCTATTACGCATATATTTCGCGAAGAAATTAAGAAGGTGGGGGGTGAATCCGATGCTATCAAACTTTTTAAGCAACACGTCATTATCGACTATATCAAAACGCTTTTTTAAAGTCAAAGTATGCAGCATCTGTTTTGCCCCGAAATATCTACCGTCAGTAATACCTCCGCCACATAGCTAAGTGGATTACTTGTTGTACTCTTGGCTGGCCGAAACCCGTGCTGTACCTCTGCGAGTTGCGAGTTCACTTGTGGATATATATTATTATAAATCGTCGATTCGAGTACCTTCGCGGGTGTGGACAAGACCGGGACTTTATTTTATGTCTCACTTGAAAGGTCATTGACCTCGTGATTGTCGTCATCAATGCTCGATTCGTAAGCGTAACTATAAATTTATACCAGGAGCCTAGGGTGGCAGTCTAAAAAAATGTCCAATAAAGATAACAATCAGTCCATTACTTTTTCTTAACCCCCGGTATACTTAATACCCCGGTATACGAACTCTTTCCCCCAATCAATTTCTACAACAGACACTTCATTGACATTCCTTCTTCACAAAATTATGCAAATAGCTTAATGTGCAAATTCTTGAGAACGAAATTTATTACTATGTTCCGTTGCCACGACAAAATGTTTTTTCCTCGTTTCGGATTATTTCATTTGGTCCCTCTTCATACAGCTATTTTAGCCTATTGAGGGGTTGCTCTGACGTTCCGCTGGGGACTGTTTGTTTTCCAAAGTATTTGTTTTCATTCGCTTCATAAAGTAAACGTTTTAGCCGTTTTGTTACCTGGACAAGTCAGTGGTCTGTAGCAGCGTAAAAGGTTTAAACCCCAGTTAGGGTTTTAACATAAGCAATATAGCTAGTTTATATATGCAAATATAATTAAAATAATTCCGATATTTTGGCACTGTTTCTTGCGCCTTGACGGATATTACATACATATCCTGTATATATAAAATTCTTGCGTTACGGACTGACTGACAGACATTGCACAGCCGAAACTATGGGGCACAACTGTCCCTTGGGGAGTGAAATTCCCATCCTAATGTGGGTAAAACAGATCTATACGGTCGGAGCTGGGGACGAAGACTAGTCCATAAAAAATACACTAAAATTACGCGAAGCAACAGACTTTATGTGAAACGTAAAAATATATCTTCGCCTATTTCGATTTTAAAACTTTCGCGATTTGTATACATCATAGAAAATAAATATTATAGGTATTTTTACCTTTTTTATTTCAAGCATTTTGGATTGCTCGTCGTGAATAGCCAAGCTGCAGAGCCACTGAACGCTGTGAATGTCCTTCGAGCATTAAAGTTACAGCTCTAGTTATGGTTGGCAAGTCCATATGTCGTCGAATACGCGGCATAGTGTTCGCAAAAGGTCAATTAAGAAGAAAGAAAAGAAAGAAAGAAAATACATTTATTTGCAGCAGATTATGCAATATATACCCAAGACACAGTTAATTACAAAAAGAAAAATAACTAACTGCAAAATAGTCGCAACTCGGCAAAATGCTAGTTTTGATAAAAATAGCGCTGGTTTTCCGTTGCGACCATGTTTGTAATAATATACCTAATAAATTTAACACAACTAATACATCAGACGTCATAAAATAATAGTAATAATAATAGCGTTTTCAGTAGCAAAATGTTAACAATACAATATTTATTTTTGCACCCTAGTTAAATCTATAATATAGATAGGTAAACAATATTAGAACAGTTCAAATTCAAATTCAAATTCAAAAATCCTTTATTCATTTGGGTCACAATGTGACGCTTATGAACGTCAAAATAATAAATTTATAAAATTATTACTTATAGACTCTACATTTACATTTACCGCCACGTTCGCAAAGCAATAGGTAGAACCATGAGAAAGAACGGGCAATAAAACTCACGGTCACTCTTTTTCATCGCCAGATTTTGCATAATACACATAATTTACATTTTGTAAGGTGCTGCAACTGTTACACCTTCTATATCACTTGTATATATTTACTGTACATAATAATTCTCAAGCATAATACTTTTGATGTTCATTTGGTTAGCCTCCTCAGAATAGACATGGTGAAACAGGAGCATCCACTTACATTATATATACCTAATAATGCAGGCAATCTGCGAAAGTGATCAGAACCATGATGGAAATGATGCAGTTAAATATTAGAATCTAATACCAGCCCGCAAGACCGTCATCGACCAGTCATCGCAAGTAGCACCCGTTCACGAGTATGACGCATGTGCCAGCCATCATCCCTCTCGCCATATTAGAGGGACAGGGATGACCCGACACACGACGCCACCACAAGAAATGACATTTTAGTGAGCATGACGACAACGGTATACGAACCAGCAGTAAGAAACAATCTATTGGTATACTGACCATGACCGCCAATTACCTCCATTTTCCAGATCGTTGTTATTAACATAAGTTAGTGGAACGCGTGAAGGAATGCAAACGTAGAAAGAATTTTGTGAAGGTGACAAGTGAACAATGATATGATCAGGGATAAATAATGTTAAACTACATTCAACAAATCATAAAAATATCCAAATCCTGCAAAAATCATGTGTTCACGAGGCACCTCCACTTAACATGTAAATAAAATAATTGTGAGTTAAACAAGCCTAAGCCTATCCCCACGGTGTCTTATCATTTAAAATTCCTTAACCCGCCATTTGTGACGTCACTTTGACTTACGTGGTTTGTGACGCCGGTCTTATAGACCGGGTTTTTCAAATTGAGTTTTCCTAAATGGTTTTACTGTGTAGAAAAAGGATCCACAGTATAGTCCCTCGGACTATACAATAAATAAAACTCCAGCACGTTAGGTAATTACACTTTGATATATTATCTCACACACTTGTACACCGTAAAAATATCACTTGTCACTTGTTTCTCTATTGGCGACCTGCGGTCAACTGAGTCAATACCTTATCTTTCTTTTTCCACGTTAACTCTACCCCACTCCAACCATCGCTTCCTCCGACAGTGTTGCCATAACTTTTTTAAAATTACCTTAAATAGATCGTTAAATGGATGTCAAAGGAATCGATTACTTGAAGTGTCAGAATTGTTTTATAAATACATTTTAATGCAATAGTGTTTTTATTCAATATGAATAACTTATTATAGAATTACAATTTGTTTTTAATTATCTTACAACTATAACCTTACATTCGACCGTCCTGACAACGTGTATGCCCTCATACACGAATCAGTGATAACTGATAACCTTACATTTGGCCCTAAAATACCATATACTAGTCAATTCATGTCTATTAATCTATATATCCATACATAATACATTCTATAATCGCTTCTCAAGGACTTTCAATCGAAACAATCAATTCTTAGTTATAATTGCCTTGAACCAATTACTTCTCAGGGACTTAAAATCTAATCAATCAATTTTCAGTTATAATAGCCTTGAAACAATCGCTTATCAAGGACTTCGGTCTAAGAACGAATCAATCATCTACTACACCTGAACCAATCAATTCTCAGTTGTAGTTGCCTTGAACCAATCACTTCTCAAGGACTTTCGATCGTCTAAGAACGATCGAATCATCTACTACACCTGAACCAATCAATTCTCAGTTGTAGTTGCCTTGAACCAATCACTTCTCAAGGACTTTCGATCGTCTAAGAACGATCGAATCATCTACTACACCTGAACCAATCAATTCTCAGTTGTAGTTGCCTTGAACCAATCACTTCTCAAGGACTTTCGATCGTCTAAGAACGATCGAATCATCTACTACACCTGAACCAATCAATTCTCAGTTGTAGTTGCCTTGAACCAATCACTTCTCAAGGACTTTGATCGTCTAAGAACGATCGAATCATCTACTACACCTGAACCAATCAATTCTCAGTTGTAGTTGCCTTGAACCAATCACTTCTCAAGGACTTTCGATCGTCTAAGAACGATCGAATCATCTACTACACCTGAACCAATCAATTCTCAGTTGTAGTTGCCTTGAACCAATCACTTCTCAAGGACTTTCGATCGTCTAAGAACGATCGAATCATCCACTACACCTGAACCAATCAATTCTCAGTTGTAGTTGCCTTGAACCAATCACTTCTCAAGGACTTTGATCGTCTAAGAACGAATCAATCATCAGATCAGGGGGCGAACCAATCAATTCTCGCTCCTGACCTGCAAAGGAAAAAAAAATCATACTGCAGCAAAAATACTTACTAAACTCAATAATTAAATAGATATTATAATAAGTTACCAAGCATAATATATATATATATATGATCAATCGCTATCATTTAGTTTTATTAACGATTTGTACATCAATAACAAGTTATTTTAAACATTTGTTAAAATAAGTAAAGTTATATAAATGTACCTAACATCATTCACTATTGGTTGCATCATTACCAGATCGGATTCATCATTATTAACCTCGAGGGTCACGATGTGTATCCACGGTTGCAAGCGATCCGCGGCGACATAAGTTTTACGCTTATTTTTCATGGCCTTAACCCGGGAATCGGTGCGATCCTATAACGTTCATTTCCTAACGATCTTGTTATTTTGTAGGGGCTTTCAAAAGAAGGAATGAGTTTTGTGCTTTTACCATCATTGTTGTAGGATGACTTTAATACTTTTACCACATTACCGCTACTATATGTTTGAGCTAGTTTCCTGCCCCTATCGTATTATTCCTTTTGTTTGGCTTGTTTCCTGTCTATCCTTTCCTTAGCCTCGTCACGAATGGAAATCAAGTCAGGATTTTTTTTGGCAACGCGATTTCATTCATAATTGGGTTCAACTCACTGTTCATTTTTAAGCCAAACATTACTTGTTATTAATACTTGTCTTTTGTATAGTATTATTCCGTCCCCCATTGAATCATGCCTAGTTTCTTATCCCAATCCTTTTCGTTGTCATTTAAATTTTGTGCAGTGTGCGAGTCCAAAATGAACCACTCCACCTGACTTTTTGACCGTGGGCTAGCTACCGCGTTTAAAATATGTTTGATACCCTTATCGAAACATAACGGTTTGAAAAGGTGAAATGTGAAACAACTACCTCGGTCACTAATTAGCCTATCAGGGTTATGGAATGTGTAAAAGACCTCCAACCTATCCAAACATTGCTCCGGCGTTTTACCAAAAATTAATAGGCCAACAATATACTCGGTACCTTTACGCATTTCGCTTAACCGAACGGCATACGGTTGAATTCATATTGACCGTTAGGGGTAACGAAGGCTGTGAAGCGTTTACTATTCTCAGCTATTGGGACTTGGTAATAACCAGACATGAGATCCAGGGTAATGACTAATGAACCATGCCTGACCTGACAACCTTGCAATTTCGTCCTCAATAACAGGCATACGGTATGTCTCTTTTAAAGTTACAGAATTTAGCATTCAATAAAATCAATGCATATTCTGGGATTGCCGTTTTTCTTACGCACTGGAATAATTGGACTTGCGTAGTCCGACGTAGACTCTTCTAATTATTCCGGCTTCCAACATTTCCTTGGTCATGGCACAAACTTTCTCTTTCTGAATGAGAAAGCCTGTATGGCCTATAGACAACGGGTTTCTGAGTATTTAATTTAATATTCATCTAATTAACGTTACGACAACCTAGGTCGAGAAGACACGTAACGAAACAATGATTAAAACGATTTAACAGTTCGATAAGTTTGCATTTAACCTCCTCAGTTCCTGTTGGTCCGATTTAAATTTGAATTTCACGAATTGCTTTATCTCCTAGCTCCTCATGATCTTTATCAGGCATCGTCTCTGAAGCTACTTTGATTACTTTGTTTTTTTTGTATAATTGTCGATTTCTTTCTCTATTTGTTTACCAATAATTAGTTGTGTAAGGTATTTGTAATTCTGCAGATTTAAACTTAATTTGGGTTAATAACATGTTCTAATTAGCAAGTGGTGTTTACCTGTAAAGATTGTGCAGTTAGTAATAAGGATATTACTTTTGTAAATTATGCATGTATTACTGTAACAATAGCTGGTAGACCTAATTAAATAAATAAAAATAAAAATTACCGTGATTTACGACCTTAATCTATTCGGCTCAGCATATGATGGAGTCATCGCAAAGTGAACCGGTACAGTAACTGGTGAGACAATCACGTGTGCCTGTCCGTTTCTGACTGGGTATATACCTCCACAAATAAGATGGTTATTTAATTTACCCACTAACTTAGTCATTACTTTCACCATCATACCCCGAGCCAGTAAATAACCTAACGCTTGCAGTATCAAACAGTTGAACGGGACCAGCTACGTTATACTCATCGGTCACAGTCGGTGCAAAGATCTATTTTAGGTAGTTCTGAATCAAAGTCTAGAAATCGTAAACTAGTAGAGTCCTTTACACTGTAATATGAGGCTGTTCCGTGAAAGACTGACCGATTAAAAATGGTTTAACCAAAACGTGACCATTTACGACTTTACACACTACCTTTGCACAGACACCATCAGTCTCAAGATCAAGAACTACACTACCAGGGAGCTACACCGGACCATTGCCAAAACCCCTCATAACGGTTGGTATATTGTCATGGGCCTGACCTATATTACGAGCTATTGATTCTTTGCACTTGGATTGGAGATAGAGATACGCATCGTCTTATGGACCGTATGCGTCTTGGCAGATGAACTCCCTGATCTATTGAAACAGTTTTCTGTTTTATGCCCTATCATATGACATGTCCTACACTTTACAAAGGGTTTTGAGCATTGCAGATATGGATGCCCCCGTTCCTTGCAATTGAAACAATAACCGCCTAGACTAGGACTGTTTTTAGAATTTGCCGCCGAACCATCACTATTATCTGATATATTCCTATTTTTTAAATTATTAGATTGTAGAAAGTTAATTGTGTCCCTACTGCTCATTAGAAATTGTTAAAATTGTTCTGGATAAGCACATCGCAACGCTAGCGCACTAGACTTCATGGTTTTATCACTAATTCCGTGAATGATGCAATCGACCGCGCGTTTACCGGTAATACCACACAAATAGTAACGCCAACTTTTCATATTAATATGTCTCTATAGGTTCATTGAATCTACTTTTTCTCATCAACATGTCTTCCAAGCATTGGCCATAGTTATGTTCGTGAGGAAACGCATTTGTTAGCTTCTCTTGCCACTCTTGCCAAGTATACATAAGGGTGTCTAAACTTTCGAACCATGTTTTGGCCAATCCTTGGAGCTTTTGCAGGGAAAAATGTATTGTGGTTCTATTGCCCCAACCATATACTGCTGCGCATTCATTGACTTTCTTTAACCAAATATCTATCCTCTGGTTTTTAACCCCTTGTATGCCGGAACGCAGATCTACGCGAGACACAATAGCTTTTTAATTGTGTCTGGAATTCCGGCATACAAGAGGTTAATAGCCGGGTCAAAATTCGGAAGGATATTCTTGTGATCTATATTTTTATTCAGTATAGGTTGTTGTTGCTGTACTGGTCGAGACTCAAGATCATGCCTTATAGATTTAATTATTTTAGCCACATAGTAGAAAAATTAAGGAGTACGTGACCTGGTATGTGATGCGGGACGTCCAGGATGCTGGCTATCGTGACGCTCGCAGTCCTCCCGACACTCCGCCAATCGTGGGTAGCTCGTCCGTGACGAACTTCTCTCTCGTTGCCGTAAAAGTTCCCTTTCGCGTTGCAGCTCTCGTTCTAGACGCAGGACTCGTTCCCGGTCTACGTTCAGCTCTCTGTCTCGATTCTGCCCAAGACGACTACGGCTGCGGGTGCGCGATCCGCTGGGACCTGTGTCGCCACCACCTCGATTTCGGCTTCGCGACGGTGTCTCTAATTTGCGTCGTTCACCATCCTCATCCATGTTGTAGAACTCGAAAACAAAAACAAATGTTATTTTATGACAACTTAATCATAAATAAAGGACGGGGAAGATCAAATCCAATTAATTATAGCTGTGATAATATTGTGAATCATAACCTCTACTAAAACGTCAGCAATGAAATAAAATAAAACATGAAAATACATTTAATTTATTTTGTAGTTTATTAGACAACCATGATATTTATTTTCTATGATAGTTACTGTCACTGTGGCAGGGTGCAATCGATAATATAATAAACTACGTACCAACTAAACTTTGTACCTATAATAATGCACTAATACTTATTATGCATATAAGTTGAAAGTTTGGGCACATGTGAAGGTAGTGGACTCATAAGTCTGACTGTTTAACAAGCGTGCATCGAAAACCAATGGTTGTAATAATTAGAGTGGTAAAGATTTGATAATACAATCCTATCATAGCAAAACAACACACATGTTGAATTTGCAAGGTTATCCAAACGTTTACTATATTCTCTTTGTAGCGAAACAATTTAAACTTATCAACAGCTGTATAACATTATTTGAATACGTTACAATCTAATAAAATGTTAAAATATTTCATGTCACTGCTACCGTCAGTAATGTTATTTTAAAACATATCCGCGTGTTATTAAATAAAATATGTTTTACTTACGTGCGTTGTGCCACTTCTGAAATGTAGAAAAAGGATCCACAGTATAGTCCCTCGGACTATACAATAAATAAAACTCCAGCACGTTAGGTAATTACACTTTGATATATTATCTCACACACTTGTACACCGTAAAAATATCACTTGTCACTTGTTTCTCTATTGGCGACCTGCGGTCAACTGAGTCAATACCTTATCTTTCTTTTTCCACGTTAACTCTACCCCACTCCAACCATCGCTTCCTCCGACAGTGTTGCCATAACTTTTTTAAAATTACCTTAAATAGATCGTTAAATGGATGTCAAAGGAATCGATTACTTGAAGTGTCAGAATTGTTTTATAAATACATTTTAATGCAATAGTGTTTTTATTCAATATGAATAACTTATTATAGAATTACAATTTGTTTTTAATTATCTTACAACTATAACCTTACAACTGCATGGAGTTTCTACTTATTTAGATATTGAAAAGCTATGATATTTTTATAATAATACAATGTTATATCTTAAATCAATTATCATTTATTTATCTTTAAGCTTACATCGTTAAAACATTAAAAATAACCAAGTTATTTTTAATGCTCTTCTAAAATATCAAAATTTTGAACAAAATTATTTATTTTTCTAACTAAATCAGCCTCTTACAGTTTCAATACAATAGGAACTATAAAAAAACAAACAAAAAAGGTACCCGTACTAAACAAAAAAATAACTATTAAAAAAAAACTCAAAAATGATTCTTCTTCGCGAGCCAAGCTGTCTGTGTTTGGTATGTGATCTGGAGACGAATTTTCTGGTTCACCGTCACTTTCAGCTTCACTATCCGATGGTATTTGCGATATTTCCTCATCAGATATTAATTCCTCTTGCAGAATGGCTTCTAAGTGACGACTCTCACGTTCGTAAGACATGCTAAAACAAGATTTAGAAATTAGGCAACAAATACGTATGAACTGAGTGAAATATGTATAAAGATATACAAAAAGGTCATAGGTAACAGAATTACAACAATCACAATAACTACACTATAAAATTAAATAAAAAATAGATGCATATACTTCTAAAGAATTGAATATTAACATATTTAACTATGACTATTTTACTTACGTAATCTGTGACCCCGGTCTCACGCACCGGGTTGACGCCAAAACTCAAAAACCTGCGCCTGCCTCACCGATGCGGGGTGTACTGACGGTGGGGTACGCAAAATCAGGAGAGTACACGAATATGCAACCCAATTGGTTAACGGGTAAAAAAGTTATTCGACTTTTTCGATCCACCCGGTCTCACAGACATACAGGTCACAAATGGCGGGTTAATAGTGTAATAACCCCTTTGTAAAAGAAAGTTCCTAATTGTCCGTTTGTATTTGTGCATGGGTAAATTCATTATTTCAAGAGGCAATTTGTTGAAAAATCGTATACCAATCCCCGCAAATGAGTTCTGAACTTTATGTAGACGGTAGTTAGTTCCCACCAGTTTATGCTTATTCCTAGTGTTCACTTGCAATGCAAATCACTATTTTTGCGGTATAGAATTAAGTTTTTCTTAATGTACATTAAGTTAGCATATTTATATTGCGATGCAACTGTCAATATATCTACTTCTTTAAATTTATCACGTAAAGAATCTCTAGCACCTAACTTATAAATTGCACGTATTGCCCTCTTTTGAATGACAAAAATAGTCTCTATATCAGCAGCTGTACCCCATAACATTATTCCGTAAGACATTACGCTGTGAAAATAACTAAAGTAAACTAGTCTAGCAGTATCTATATCTGTGAATTCCCTAACTTTTCTAACTGCAAACGCTGCAGAACTAAGTTTCACTGCGAGACAGGATATTTGGGCGCCCCACTGAAGCTTACTACGAATTAATAAGAATACGGTTGATTCGACTAGTTGAATTGTTTCCTTATTTAAAATTATATTAGTAGGAACACTTTTGACATTAGGCAAAGAGAATTTAACACATTTCGTTTTGCTAGAATTTAGTACCAAATTATTTGTCGAAAACCAATCTAATACTTGTGCAAGAGTGTTATTGACGGTATCAAAGTTACTTGAATTGCGATCAACTTTAAAAATTAGTGACGTATCGTCGGCAAACAAAACAATGTTACATAAATTTTGAACAAAGAACGGCAAACATTAATATATATTAAAAAAAGAAATGGACCGAGAATAGAGCCCTGTGGAACGCCCATTCCCACTGGCAAACCTAGAGACCTACTCCCATTAACATCTACATACTGAATTCTATCTCTAAGGTAGCTGGCAACAAGATTGAGTGCGGTATCTCTAATACCATAAAGTTTTAATTTACGTAAAAGTGTATTATGTTCTACACAATCAAACGCCTTCGACAGGTCACAAAAAACACCAAAGGCATCCTTCGAGTTTTCCCAAGCATTAAAAATATGCTTTAACAAAGTTACACCGGCATCAACGGTGGAGCGACCCTTAGTGAAGCCATACTGCTCACTGTGAAATAAATTATTTGTGTGAAAGTGGCTCTCTAATTGATGCAAAATAATCTTTTCAAAAATTTTACTAATAGCAGGCAAGATAGAAATTGGCCGAAAATTACTAGTTCACGATTAATACCAAACATAGACTGAACTTAACGATGAACTAAAATAAAGCTACGATTGAGTGGTTCCAAAAATGTCTATATGTACCCCCTTTGTAATTTTTTGCCTGTGGTATACTCAAATACCATTTGCCAACACTTAAAATTAACGAATCATGAGTATCAGCCACTTAATATTGCATTCATGTGAATAATTTAACCGAAATTATAAAAATACGTAGTGTGGCCCTTATTTTGTTTTATATATTTCGATTTTAAACTTTCGCGATTTGTATACATCGTAGAAAATAAATATTATAGGTATTTATATCTTAAATATTTATGGACACGAAGAGCCAAAAATCGGGCTCAGTGGCGTGCCATTGGAGAGGCCTATATCTAGCAGTGGACTACGGCAGGCTGATGATGATGGTACCTTAAATAAGTTAATTGTACGCAATTAAGACCCGCTAATTTATTTTCTATGTTCACCTATTTCTTCACATACATCAACACTTCTGTTCGTCCCAATTCTGCTTATAAATATGTGTGTTTTATTATCCTATGAATTTTGTATTCGTTACGGCTAACAATAGCTTTTACATTATTCAAAAGATTTGTACTAGTTTTCTTAAATATGTCTGTTGCCGCGAAACAGCTTTCACCAACTTTTAAAATACTTTTATGTTTTTAAACCAAATCTGAATTAACTGAACTGCTATTTTTAGACTCGTTTTTCTTTTTAAAGGCTTTAGTGAACGGTTGGTTTATCTAATCTTAGTCTGATTTTCTTCTTAATTATAAATAAATGTTTGTTAAAAATCCAGGCTTAGTGCATGTAGAAGACAAACTTCAAGATGATTCTCAAAAATACTGGTGAAACTGTTGTTGAAATGTCCGTGTGGTGACGGATTAAGAATACGGAATGTCACCACCCCATATCATCCCATGGGTGTCGTAAGAACCGACAGAGGGACCATAATATGCAGAGAACAGCACTGCAAGAGAAGGAAAACTTGATACAAACCCTATACCAACCCGTTTGGCCAGCGTGGTATAGTAGGCCAATTCCTCCTTTCAAAGGAGAGGCCTAGTCCAACAGTGGACTGTTAAAGGCTGATGATGACTGGTGAAACTAGGCGTAGGCAAGTTTCAGTGTACAACTTAGTATGTATTCGTCTTTTAAATTATTTCATCATCCTCTTAGCGTTATCTTATTTTCAACCTGGCGTGCGCTTTGAAGTCTAACCGGATTTGACTGAAATTAGCCCTTTCACCGAGCGACTGCCTGTCTGTCCTCCGCAACCCGAAAGATTAGCGATATTCCATGGTTTAGACTAGTGTCAGTTTATATTAGAGGTACTAACGCCCTGTAACGACTGACAAAGATCTTCATGACAACCGGGACCGACGGCTTAACGTGCTCTCCGAGGCACGTGACAAGCGATAATAAACAATTCAATACGCACATAACTCCGAAAATTTCTTGGTGTGCGCCGTGAATTCGAACCCTCTGTATGGCAATCTGTTGGTATCTGATCGTGATAGATCAGTAAAATTAAGCAACTTTTACAAAGGTCATCGATTGGATGAGTGGTGACTAGAAGTCAATTTTTGCTGCCATATCATACTTTTTAAAAGACACGTAAAACCATCGGTTTCACTTTTCCCTCCGTACCATGATTGTTGACCATGTCGGAGGTCACCAAACTTTATTACCAAAGTTGGTCATACTCTAGAAGATACCATACTCGACTGGATTATTTACATAACATAACATAACATAACATAACATATCTTCACGCCTTTTATCCCCGAAGGGGTAGGCAGAGGTGTATTACACACCCACACTTCGCCAGATATGTTTCGGTCCCAATGTAATAGGGGCCGAGCCTATTGCCATCTACCGGGCACATTATAAAGCGAGCGATAATTAACATTTTTAATACACACATAACTTCGAAAAGTCAGAGGTGTGTGCCCGAGGTACCTGGGGATCGAACCCGAGACCATCGTCTCGGCAGTCCGTTACGTACACCACTGGGCTACCGCCGCTTAAATTATTTATTACCTAAATAATCAATTTATTATTTTTATAGGCTCACGCCTGTATCACTGGTGTAATATTACATCCACATTTCCTTATGTTTCATAAAAATACTAACTATATATTCCATTTCCTCATATCACGAGGCAATGCAAACGATTCGTGCTGTGGTACTCGTTATTTTTTCTATGTTGTCATGTTGCACTTTATAATGCATTTCCGAGCTGCAGTTTAATTATGAACACGAACAACGGAACAATCCTATTTTAAACGGTTTTATTGAGCTTGACCTGTTTATTTGTTTGGGTCAAATTTAGTAATTGGAATTTCACCCCCTTCCTGACGACAGATTGATCTGATATTTGGTACACAATCTTAATCTTGATGACAATACAACATAATATATTCCTTATGATTGTAAATCCAAGATGGCCGCCGATACAAAATGGCGGATCACATATTACTTCACAACAACCTTAATATGGGTATTAAATGAAAGGGCTTGATTGGTAGAATAGAGCTCACTATGAAAAATCCAAGATGGCCGCCGTTACAAAATGGCGGATCACATATTTCTTCGCAACAACCTCAATATGGGTATCAAATGAAAGAGCTTGATTGGAAGAATAGAGCTCACTATGAGAAAACCAAGATGGCCGCCGCCACAAAATGGCAAATTATATTTTTCACAAATACTTCAATATGGGTATCAAATGAAAGGGCTTGATTAGTAGAATAGAGCTCACTATGAAAAATCCAAGATGGCTTCCGCCACAAAATGGCGGATTACGTATTTTACACAAATACTTCAATATAGGTATCGAATGAAAGGGCTTGATTGGTAGAATAGGGCTCACTATGATATAACAACAAAACTAAAATCTTAAAAATAAAATAAAATAAAAAACATTTTTATGTTAAACGGTTTTATTACAATAAAAAATATGTAGGTTATGTACTAAAAGCTAAAAAATAATTCGGCAAGTCCTAGCTACCAGATCGCACCAATCTTCTCATCAATCTAGGGTATTGATCAGATAAATATAAAATCGTTGGGCGCGTGAAATTTTTATCAAAATGTTTACTCTGGATACACTACGCCCAACGATTTTATATTTGTTTGATCAATACCCCAGATTGATGAGAAGATTGGTGCGATCTGGTAGCTAGGACTTGCCGAATTATTTTTAGCTTTTAGTACATAACCTACATATTTTTTATTGTAATAAAACCGTTTAACATAAACATGTCTTTTATTTTATTTTATTTCATGTTAATCTCAGAAACTTTGCGTTTTATTAAGCGTATATAACAAGGCTGGTTTAAAGGAGTATTTGATTTTTAGGATGCTTAAGAATTTTATATATTTGTAACCTTGTAAGTATGGGTTTTGAACTAATTGAAATTGCGTTGACTATCAATATCAGCATAATAGGAAACGCTTCTTCAAATTGTTGATATATATATAATTCAGATTTTATTAGCTAAGTGAGAGAAGTTGTTGAAGTGTCGACGTTTTCTTTTTCATTATTAGGTAATCTTATTCACTTATCCACATTATGTGCTTTCCTTTCCAACGATAAATCAGTGATATATGATACCTAGCAATTATTGGTCTCTACAGACTGCAGTAAATGTTCACCATCTTTGTTTATTTATTTGGAATAACTAATAGTTACACAATATATAATACAAATTTGCATAGCATTTACATCTGAGCAAATGTGCACTCACACTGTTATTCACAGATTATTTAATAGTGAACTATCAATTTTATTTTATTACATATTTCCAATTTAATTTCAAAAATTCAATTATTTATACAATTCAAAGTACTTATATAAAGACAAATTTTATTCAACGATGCTAATGATAGACTGGATGGATTGGATTAGACTGTTACAAAGTTTATTAGCAGGCAATGCAAACAAATCGAAATCTGAAAAAAAAGTATTATAGTTATGACACAAATGACGAAGAGGTGCGCGAACTCCAGCGTTAGTACGACAAGAGGTAGAGTTACGTCTTACTCTTTGTCTATCTTTCATCTGTATACATACAATTCTTGCGTTCTTGACTGACTGACAAACAAGCTACAGTCAAAACTATTAGACGCGAGAAACTGAAATTTGTCATGCGTGTTCTTTGGGGATCGTAGGTGCACTAATAAGGGATTTCCTGAAATTTCCACGTGATCAGGAGGCAACGGTTATATAAAAGAATATGTTCGTGCGTAGCTGCGGGCATCTTCTAATCTATAATAAGAGAAACATGCAGCCAGAAAGTCAGGTGTTTTGCGATTGACTATCTCTTGGAGACCTCATGGCCCTCAAATGTTAGATTTCTATTAACAAAAATATATGTTAATGCCATTTTGTAAAGCATGTGTGAAGGTTTCTTTCTTTATGAGGATTCTAGAGCTTGTGTGAGGATAAACGGGGCATACACTGATTGGTTTACCATCGATAAAGGTGTTAGACAGGGATGTGTAGCGTCGCCGTGGCTGTTTAACCTCTTCATGGACAGTTGTTTGCAAGATTTAAAACATAGTGACTGCGGATTAAGGATGAATGCGTTACTCGTCAAATGCCTCCTTTATGCTGATGATCAGGTTATACTTGCATCTTCAACGGAGGAGTTGCAGGAGATGGTAACAATCATGCATCGTGCGTTAGAAAGGAAAGGAATGAAAGTGAATGTAAGTAAAACGAAAGTTATGGTTTTTGAAAAGGAGGAAAGCGTTACGGCTTGTAATGTTTTGATCGATGGACAGCGAGTGGAACAAGTGAAAGAGTTTGTTTACTTATGGATGTCCACAAAAATACGTAATGATTGGTAAATGCATAACTAAAGACTATGTTGTCGTAGTAATTTTACGCGGCACTACTCCATTGATAAATTTGTGCAAACTCGAAGCTCCCCACCCCCTGTCCCTCTGCGCGCGCGCCGCAGTACTAATTTGAAGGCGATAGCGAGCGGATCTTTTTTCGTGGCAACAATTATTGTTTGTTTACGTTTGCCTAACGGGATGGCTTATTAGTTCACATCACGCGAGTGCAGCTGTGCGTTTGTACAAGAAAGTGTTTGGAAGCCAGTGGATCGGTCGAGGCGGGCCTGTAGCTTGGCCTCCATGCTCACCACTGTGTACAAAAGTGAGCCGTTGTGAGTGTTAGTGTCGAACAATTTAAACAGCGCATATTGGACGCTTTTGATGCAGTGAAAAGTCAGAGAAGCTTACTTCTCTCGCTAAAAAACAATTAAATAAAACGTGCTGTGTATTGACAATAGTGATGGATATTTCGAAGAACAATTGAAATACTTGTAAGTACTTAACTAAATAATGATTTGATGCGGGCGGCTCAAAATCGGTCTGTGTGGAGAACCTTGAGGGAGGCCTATGTCCAGCAGTGGACGTCTCTAGGCTGACATGATGATGATGAAATAGTAATTGTCAATAGCAGCCGATTCTAACTTCATAAATACGCCAAAATTACTCTTTTCTTTTATTACAGAATACCTTCTTTTATTTTGATATGTGTTTGCTTTCTAATTACATACCTCCGTATTTAATTACTTGTAAAACGGAAAATTTTGCCGGTCCTAAGACAGGATGAAGTATGAAGGAGTGGGTAGAATTTAAAAAAATAAAAAGTATCTACCTACACTTATTATTTTGCTTCATTTTATTGTCTAAGGCTACCTGCATTATAAGTGCGACGGAGAGAATGCGTAAGAGTAGGACGGAAAGTAAGTACTATCAATGAAGTAGTGAATGGATTGTAAAATATGTCTATGATTTGGGTGAGATTTTCTACAAAAAACAAATAATTATAACTTTGCTATTTATAGATATTATGAAATTCTTACGTCACTTATATGATAATAATGTCTTCGCTAATATGTCCTTAAAGTTTTTGTACTAATTAAAAAATAGTGGTGTATTTAAGGGCTAGTTGCTGATGGATTATCCTGGCCACTTGGTTATGTCTGTGCAAATATTGACCATTGGCAAGACTCGAACAACCGGAGACTATATGTCTGAGAGATACCTCGGGCTGGTGACACGCCCGACATATGTAAACCGTACCGTCCCTCAGTATATACTTTCGGTAGTCGTTTGTCATGACAACTTCGTCCATAATTGCGCACACGAAACCATCGGTTTCTCCGAAGAGATCACCGAATTGTAGCCAGGAAATGGAAGCTTTAAAGTTGACTTCTAGGCCATGTAAAGCCCTAGAAAACCGTCCATGCAGCTCCTTGCCCTTCCATATTTCTCTTCGGTCCTCAGTACTAAGTACTGCAGGTGTGTGCAAGTTCTCTTTAGCCAGAGCGAGCGGGGTAAGTTCTGGTTCAATGGCAACTACATCGCGGTGCACATCCGCGCTCATGCCCAGAAAATATTCTCTGAGGTTGTACAGCTTGCGGTTATGAAGGGTCTTAGCACATAAAAAGCCTCGACCCCCACATTTCCGCGGGATGTACACCCTCATTACCGATGAGCGTGGATGATGCATGCGAGATGCAGTCAGCATTGAACGGACTTTTCTTTCCAGGGCATCTAGTTCAGTCTGGGTCCACCTGAGTATACCGAAGGAATACATTAAGACTGGCATGGCCCACCCGTTGCAGGCCCGCACCTTGTTGTCACCTGATAAAAGACTGTTAAGTACTTTTCTCAGGCGGCCAAAGAAACGAGCCTGCAACGTCTGTTTCATGTCAGTCTCAGAAATATTCAATAACTGCGACATACCCAGGTATTTGTAGGTCTCGGTTAGGCAGAGGGATCTAAGTTGTTTGGAATCTGAGAGTTGTATCCCTGCAGATTCCATAATCCTGCCTCTCTTCACATGCATGATCGCACATTTATCCACACCGAATTCCATCCTGATAGAATTACTAAAGGTTTCAGTTACCTTAAGTAATGCAGTCAGTTGGAATTTGTTGGGGGCAAATAATTTCAGGTCATCCATGAAAAGGAGTTGAGATGTAACATGAACAACAAGCCTCTAATAAGGTACTTAGGGGGTTCAGGGCCAGGCAAAGCCACAAAGGACTCAGGCTGTCGCCCTGGAATATACCTCGCTCGATCCCTATTGGAGCGCCGCAATCCAAGGTCGATCGACACCCTGGATAGCGCGATACGGTCCTCCATTGCCCCATACACGCCCTTAAGAAGGTGCATAGAGATGTATCTACTTTGTACAACTCTAGCACCCTCAAAAGCCACGCATGAGGCACGGAGTCGTATGCCTTTTTGTAATCTATCCAGCATGTCGACAGATTCTTGCAGTTACGGCGCACCTGTTGGCTAATGGCCATGTCTATCAGAAGAAGCTCTTTAGTACCACGAGCCCCACTCTTACATCCATTTTGAGAAACTGATAAAATTGAATTATCAAATATATGTTTAAATAATTTCGTTCGCAAAATGGATGTAAGAAGTTTATGTATATAAGATTGGTAGGCATGTAATTGGCCTATAATTCTTGGGGACCGTGGCACTTCCAGACTTATAAAGCAGGTGAGTAGCGCCGGATGTTAAAAAATCAGGCAGCGACCTTGATTCCAATGATGATTGAATTTGAGATGCTAAGCAAGCATGCGAACTTCGGAGCCATTTAAGCCAAAAATTGTGCAGGCCGTCCGCTCCCGCTGACTTCCAGTTCTGTAACGGACGAACTGCACTGGCTACATCGTCGATTGTAATATTTATAGGCTCCATTATTGGAATTCTTTCACATGCTTGCTCAACATCCCCAATCCAATCACCCTCCGCATGGCTGACAGGCGTCGACCAAATGCTGCGCCAAAATGTAACAGTGGCTTCATCATTCGGTCTACACCCATCGCCATTACTAATCGAAGAATCAGGGTGCTCCCATTCCCTATACACTCGCTTTTCGTCTCTCTGGAATGTGCGGTTAAGGCAATATCGATCCACTCTTTTTTAATATCGCCTAATACGGTTTGCCCTTGCATAAAGTTTTTGTTTCAGAAAGTCGATGCGCTCTGTAACTCATATATAATCTTGGGAACTGATACCAGTTCCCACGAAGGCCCGAGTCACAAAGCGCATCACTCCCGGTCGCGTATTACCGGCCCTAAAAGAGCACAGCTTGCCAATGAGTGCCCTAGTCTCAGCGATACGACTCTCAATCCTGCGCTGCCAAGCTGGCATCGCAGCGGTCCGTCGAGTAGCGGTATTATCTTCAGGAAATTTAACTCCCGCTACTCGACAAGCCGCAGCAGCCGCTCAATACAGGATTGATTGTGTATCGCTGAGATTTTCACTATTCTCAAAATAGATTGACAATAGTGAATCCAGGGCACTCACTAGCGCTATGTTTTTCTTATGCATGGGCAACCGAGGCAAAAGAGGCCGAATATTTGGGTTTATGGATCGGTATTCATTAATAGCATATTCCAAAGCGCTCCTTAACCGATCATTGTACTGGGTACTTACATGAGAAGTCTCATCATCTATCTCTTCATCGGCGACATTAACCTGTTGCAGTTGTGCAACCGCCCGCGCCGTCCTAGTTCGCGATGGAGGAGTGATGGGGAGACTTCTCTGCACGTCAGAGCGAAATCTCTCAAGCACGGTCTCATCCAACAGACGACACCGTCGGATGGCCCGCACTTGATCCGATAGCCGTTGTGTTGACACATTGACAGCTGGCTCAAGCGCCTGAAACAAAGGCAGCATACGATCACGGTACGCACTGAGGTTAGTTCCTCCCTCTGTGGCCACAAAATATGCCCGCATGACGTTTTCATTCATCGAACTCGTCCATCTCATGCGGTGCACATCACCACCGGTAGCGGGGGCCCTGTTCGAAACCGGTGGGTCTCGGGGTCCCAAGCGTGTCGGTGGCCGGCCTCTCCCTCGTCGACGTACAGGTGGTGGCGACTGTGTAGAACTATAGATAAACATTTAGTTGCGCTGGTTGAAGAAATAAAACACCGTTGATTATTTGAAGATTGAAGAGAGACTTTTATTCTTCCTTAATGATGTTTACAGTTCAAGTGCCGACCGCCGACTGTGTCGGATCGGATCGGCCGAGGGGCCCTGCTTATGTACAATTATTGGCCTAAAATGTAGGCCCTCTGGTTGGTTAGCCAATCATAAACAAAGAATTTTAACCAATCACATGTGATCATTTACAAGTATTATTTTACTTAAGTACTGCGAAACTTTACCATAGCGATAAAGCCGCTTACAATTAAATTTTAAATTTCTTATCTAAAACATCAAATTTTACACAGTTTTAAAATTAAAATAAACGAAAGTACTTTAAAAATAGAAAATAAAACTTAAAAACACTGTAAAACTGTTAATTAAATGTCTTATAATCACTATTTATCACTGTACACTGTCGCTGTCCCGCACCAACACTATAAAAACTTTAAAAACTATTAGTTAAATGTCTTATAATCACTTATATAATCACTTTTTATCACTGTACACTATCGCTGTCTCGCACAGTTACAATCTCCAGTGTTAAATGAGGCGCCCCAGTAAGTAATTATACAATATTTGTGTTGGGGCTATCTCGCTTCTTCCACTTATGATATGAGACCATTTAAGGCGCTGAGTACAGTACACTGAGTTCAGATGTTGCTGTCACTGTCGGATTGTATACATAAGAAAGAGAAGCGCGATGACGACGGGATGTTCAGAACGAGTTATTTATCATTAAATACATTAATCCTTACAAATATCTTATTCCAATCGATAAATAAAAACAACAGTTCCCTTTATTATTATATATTACATCACTGTTATTAATATTATCAAGATTTGTTTATAAATAATACAGTTACAATTGCTACAATTTCAATTTAAATGGTTATTTTATGTTTTTTTTTTATCGAGAAAATTTACCGAAAACGTGTTTTGAACACAATCGTCCCCCCATAAATATGATCAAGATTAACATATATTTTTTTAGCTGCTCTAAAATGTATACATTTGGCTAAAAACTGTTTTGTGAAGCCTATTTTGACTAGGTACAGCGCCTTAAGTACTAGTTACAAAGCTAGGTATTATTCTATTTGATGTGCATATTGAGCAAATGATCTCTAAAGCAAGAGCACTTGGTTTTATAACGAGGATGTCAAAATGTTTCAAAAAAGCAAAAACATTCTAGATTCTCTACTGTGCGTTTGTAAGAAGTCACCTTGAATATGCCTCTCAAATTTGGAACCCATGTTACTATAAATACATTGACCGTATTGAGAATATTCAAAAACGTTTTATAAGGTTTCTTTGTTTTCGTTTACAAGTACCGTGTAACTCAAATAACTACATTCAACTTTGCAAAAAGTTTCATCTTCAGCCACTTGAACATCGTCGCCAGTTAGCAGATTTCTCATTTATGTTAACCCTCTGCGACTGACGTGCCCAATTTTTCACAATTTTACTGAGGTGGTAGTCTACTAGCCACCATTTTGATAAGTCATAAGTTTACAATTAGCTATTGTCTTATAATTTTGTGATGGGTTTTTCATGCATTCGCACATGTTTTACTATTTTAATAGGATAAGGTTTTTAAAATAATACGCATTGTCTAAATAATTATCATTTACTTCGAGATCATAAATCAGTCTTAATTACTACTACAATTACAAAAACAAAAATATTTATATATTAACTTCAGATAACTTCTCAATGTTTCTAATTAATGAAACATTATAATTATAGAAATCAGTCTTTAAAAAAATTCCAATAATTAACGGTTGGATCAAAAGTTACAGCATCTAAATATTAGAGATTTTTTTGCCAATCCTCACATAGAGCTTTAGAGCATTTAAGGCAAATGTGTTTATTACAGGCACAGCAACAATATCTTGTTGTTCGTTTTATTTTAGATGTACAAATATAGCATAGTTTTCTTCCACTTGTTGAGGGTGTTTGAGTTTTCGGGGTAGGAGGTGGGAGATCTTTACCCAGAACTCTGCTAATAGTAAGACGTAATTCTCTGGGTAGTCTTTGATTATATAATCGGGCTTTTATGTGATTCAGAACTAATTCTATTCCAATATTTAATAAGAATGTTACTCTTCTAATTTGATCATGGTTAGGTATTTGAAGATATCTGATATAAAACAAAGCTATTTACTCCGGCCATATCCAATAAACGTGGAATATTGCCACATGCCACCGCCGAGTTTTGCGTCTACAAGAATATATTGAAAGTTTTTATCAATTTCGTCGACTCCCCCTTTCATAGCTTGCCAGGTGTTTCAGGTTCTGCTTCAAAAGTCGGGTCTCCATCTTCAAAATCCAAATCACTAAACTCGTGCTCGCTTTCCTCTCCCTACTACTCCTCTATAAGCTGGTCATGACTTTTAAATGTTCCTGACGAAGTTCTTTTGTGAGCTAGACGACATTCGCTGTTACTTGACTGTGCATACATACATACATACATATCGTCACGCCTTTTATCCCCGAAGAGGTAGGCAGTGTAGGTGTATTTCTACACCCACTTTTCGCCAGATATACTTTAGTCCCACGTAATAAGGGGCGAGCTTATTGCCGTACCGGGCACATTTCCAGACTCCGTGCTGCTACTGAGAATTTCGTGACAGAAAAACCCAATAACAATGCCCGACCCAGGAATCGAACCCGGGACCTCCCGATCCCACGCGCACATTTATGCCGCGAGACCAACGAGGCAGTCGTTTAGGGTTTGATGTCGAGTTTTCCGTCTCTAGGCAAAGATGGTATTTGCATCGTGTTATCCCTTAGTCGCCTCTTACGACACCCACGGGAAGATATGGGGTGGTGACACTTGTATTCTATGCCGTCAACCACACGGCACATTGACTGTGCCATTTAAAAAATATCAAAATATTAGTTACAATTCAATTTTACAGACGTGTTGTCTAGGAAACATAAATGAAAATATAACGATATTACTGAGGTGGTCGTATATCAGACACATACCTTAACACTGACGTGGTAGTCTGGTAGCCACTTTCTCGCGTAAATCGATGCGTGTGCTTGCTCTGACTGCTCACGGCGCACTGATCAACGCACAACAACGCGATTTGAAGGTACTGAGAAGCGCAAATTCATGTCGCAGCAAATATGGTCAATTTACGTATTTTTTTATATTGTGGTGGCTGTGGGCCTACCACGTCAGTCGCAGAAGGTTAATAATAATATCTAATGAAATTGATTGTCCCAGCTTGTTGCAGAAACTGCACTTCAACGTGCCTCAAAGATCAGTTATATTCAACCCACCTATGTATATTGATTCCATTCTCATCAACCAACTATAGACAAAACACGTATATGGTGCGAGCAATCAAAGATTTCAATCGAATAATAATATGTAAGGAATACTCTTTTGACCCATTTAATACCAAATGCATCGTGGCGCGCAGAGAGCTTAATCTTTAATTCTTCGACTCGTAGTTTTTTTTTAATTTTATAGCATTGTTGACTTGTAATAGTGCTTTTCTATGACTATCCGTGAGAATCTGTAATTGGCTTACTGCTTCAAATTTCAGTAATTTTGTCTTTATTGTTATAGCTGTTGGTATTCCAAATAGTAAATAAATAACTAAGTAAATAAATAAGTAAATAAATAAATGAATAAATAAATAAAATTAATATACTATTAATAAAAACATGCAGTGAATAGTGTATATTGTGTGTGTGTGTGTTTGTGTGCTCATTTGTGTATGATATTATGTAATATTTCAAGTAAGTCTTACCAGCAATTGTTCTGTTTCCTCGTAGTCTAGATTTTCAAGCCATTCCCTTATTACTTTTTTACATTCACACAAAATCATAGGATAAAACTTTACTTTTTCATTAATTTTGTTATAAATACAGGCCGACTGAGTTGCATATTGCCGTTTTGCGAATGCAGAGCGTACTATCTGAATGAGAAATATCTATGTGAATGAGCCACCGTATCTGTTCGTCTTTTCTTATGTAGAGCAGGATTGAACACTCCGAAGGCTCTCCACATGGACCGATCTTCAGCCACCCGCATCCATCTGCTACCTGCGATCCCTACAAGATCGTCAGTCAACCTTGCGGGAGGCCTACCTTTGTGTAAACAAAGGCCGGTGCGTGGCTGCCACTCCAGAACCTTTCTGCTCCAATGGCCATTGGTACTTCTGGCTATGTGCCCTGCCCAGTGCCACTTCAGCTTTACTATTCGGCTATGCCTTAGGTTATAAATAATAAAAATTAAAATATTTAGCTGTCACATTACCTACATATAAAGAGAACTAAGCGATATTTTCTGTACTGCAGTATTTTCTCGTATATTCCGCCCTTATTTAATAATCCCGCAAGATGGGTGTTCAATCAAAACTCCTCGCAGCACAGGTGTCATAACTTAGGCCGTTACTAACTTAACTCGTTTGCTTCCACCCCATGGTCATCACAAACGACTTATAATCTTGTTGTGGCGCCTTATCACTGTTTGTACTTCGGAAAGGTTGATGCGTGTTAAGTTTTTTGGAATATATTATAAAGTAAGGTGTATGCGTACGTTAAAATGAACGTTTAGATAGCGGTGAATGAAATGTTCTGCAAAATAGCTTGTTAGATGGTTCAAAACAGGTATGTATGTACAGTTGGTATGTACTTAACTCTTCTAAGTTGTAGCTACTAGTGACACTCATTAAACACTGTAAACTTGACCTGTTTATATTGCATGATAACTGCTTTTTGGTGATTACTCCATCAGTCACAATTAAACGACATGAATTGAGTTTTTGTATACCTGTCGCTTTTGTATACCGTAGTGCGAGTTGTGTGGCACAACGTCATCTAGTAGGCAGCGAATCGGCTTAATATGATATACCTAAAGGCTGTAACGTATGTCCGGTACCTATCGAGTGTGCGTCATAATACCGTCCATATGCTTGGCCAATCAGAGAAGGCCATCGTCCGTGCTCGTGAAGTCTGACCATTTATGCTCATGTGCCGACACCAACTCTGATGGAGAGCGCCGGTATATAAAGGGGCCGACAGAGAGGCCGGCACCGATACTCTATCTACCTACGATTGCTCCTACTACCTTCTTACGATTTACGTACAGTCGAAGACACCTCGAGCTTTACTGGACTTTGTACTATTAAAAGTTGAACGTTGGGAATAGTGCGAGAGAGTGCGACATATTATTGTTATTTCGTCTAGCTGGAGTGCTGCCACACACGCACACGACAGCGGCGCACACGGCGAACGGGCGAACATTATACAGTAATGTATACCTAACCATAATATGTTACGCCATTCCTTTTATTTGGCATTTTTATAAGCTGAGCTCGCTCGCTTCGCTTTGTCGGTAAATACGATTGAACAACAAAAAAATAAACAATTTGGGTATTGCGCTATAATAATAATAATAAACGTTTATTTCAGAATTGTTGCTTCCATAAATTAGTTAGTAATACTTATATCTACTGTTAGTTAACTTACATCTAATATCCAAGTATTTGCCTGATCGGATGTGACCGGCCGATACAGGGAAGCTGTCTACTTGCAAGCATCGGCGAGTCCCACCGATCAGCTAGCACTTACAGGATCGTATTGGGGCTGGCGCGCACGCGGCGCAGTAAAGAAGTACATCTCTTCCGCATGATGGTCGAAAAGCTATCAACGTTCGCGTCCGCAAACATCCCGGACGCACTGCAAAAGCGCGGCAGCCCCACTAACACCCGGAACGCATTGTTATACTGGATGCGCAAGCCGCTGTATGCCGCCAGTGTAAAGCCCACCCACAGGCTGCACGTGTAGAAAGATTGACAGAAAGCTTTAAATAGCGTGATCTTTACTTGAGTAGTACAACGTGCAAACCTGCGGGCCAACATATTACAACGAACAGCCAGCGACCTGCGCTCCCTCTCTATATCTACATCATCTTTCAAGTCCTCAGAGACCCAGTGGCCCAAATATTTAAATTTGGCCACTCCCACAAGTGGCGTACCACACAACGTACTACTGGCATTCTATTGTAACTTTTGTTGCCTGCCTTAAATATCATAAGCTCACTTTTTACTGCATTATATTTGAGCCCATGTGCCTCAGCGTATTTTTCATATAAACTTATCAACCGCACCATAGATCTAATTGACGGGGTCAGCAGCACCATGTCATCTGCATAACTTATATTATTGACACAAATGCCTTCAATGTGACATCCAATTCCGGTGCTGCTGAGCTCGTCAATCAGACCGTTCATGTATCAATTGAAGAGTGCTGGCGAGGTCAACCCCCCCTGCCTAACTCCACACTCCAAACTGTACTCTTCTGACATTGAGTAAGCCCACCTTACCCGGTTCTGTTGGTTACTGTACCAATACTGAAATATATTTATAATTTCTGTAGGTAATGTCGTACTTTTTCTTAATTTATCCCACAGGATGTTATATGACACAAGGTCAAACGCCTTAGATAGGTCCAGATAACAGGCATATACAGGTGTTTTTCTTGCTGTGTAGTACCGCACAGTTTCCTTAAGGCAAAGGATAGCAGTTTCTGTTGACAGACCTCGGCTGAAGCCAAATTGGGCATCACTAATTATTAAATGCTCATCTAGCTGGGCCCTAAGTAAACTGTCCAGTACTTTGGCAATCACTGTTGCCAACGATATAGGTCTGTAGTTGGATAACACAGAAGAGTCGTTGGTTTTATTTTTAATAATAGGCACAACAATCGTATGCATTAATCTCTCGGGTAAATAAGAATGACCTATACATAAATTAAAAAACATGGACAAGACCCTAGGCAAGTGAACACCAGCGTGCTGCAGGTGCTCGATACTGAGACCATCGTGTCCGGGTGATTTTCCGCGCACTATATTCTTAATAGTTGTAGCAACTTGCTTCGCCTTAAGTGTCACACTTCTTTCAGTGCCGATTATCTCAGTATCGAGCAGCGGCGCTGGCAGCTGAACCTTTAGGGGCGACTGTACTTTAAAATGCTGTCGGAACAGCTCCGCAATGCCACGTGAGTCGTGTATGCCCTCGACGCTCACGGGAAGCCTAGGCTTATAATTCAGCTTGTAAGTGGTTTTCCAAAAATTACCAAAGTCTTTATTAAGTCTTTATTGCTATACATGAGTGAGTGACTCGTGTATTCATTATAGTAATAATGTTTACAATGGTGAATAAGTCCGAGTTTGAATAAATAATGAAGTGATTATGCAATATAAGCTCAATTTGTTATACTTCATTTAATGCAAGTAAATAAGGAATATAGATACTTATACTAAATTGTATTGATAGTCAGTAAAGTTTATGATAAAGTTTAGTTATAAGGTTAGTCTTAGCATTGACATCAAAGCACTGCAATCGTCATATTTATACCATGGAACCTACAAGACCAAGACATTATCTACTCGTAAAAGAAGGGTTTATACTGATTTTGATGTCTCTGAATTTCTGTTGTTTGTAAAAAACCTTACATACAGTGGCAAGCGCTGATTTTTAAAATAATTTAGGTAGCAGATTCCACTCCTCGTTGGTCCCGCGAAATAACGCGAGCGATTGAGAGGTCTCGGGTTCGATCGCAGCACGTAATTTGGAATGGGCAACTAATCCTAACTTTAACTACATGTCACATGTTTTTTGAGACAATCATTAAACGTCGGGGCTGGGTGCCATGAAGTAAGTGGATAAATATTATACCTAATAAGTATAATGCTATTTCATTTATGTTATGTTATATTCATGTATTCATATAAATACACATGTTACCTTCAGTCAAATGTGTATTTTAACAAGCGTAATACTTACCTACTATTAAACCAATCAAACTTTTTAGCTTCGTCAGCTTAGCAGTATGATGTTGTCTAGCCGTGTTATGTATGTGTAGTTACTGGTTGCCTATGACTTGTGCATATAAAAAGTATTTGAAAAAGCTATTTAGCTCATAAAAGCGAATAAATAATGTTAGTGTATATTATAAGGACTACGAGTATGTATGAATAAAAATAGTCTGGCGGTTAATTTATATGAAAACTAAGAAACAATGTCATGAAGTGATTTGATATAATTATCTTAATTAAATTAAGATGGTAAAAATTTTATTACTTGCATTCTTCTATGTAAGTAATTAGGTTTATGTAAGAGAAACAAAGAAACAAAATTAATTAGGTATATTAGATTTAATAAAAAGATTTATGTTAATTTGTATAACAAAACATAAAATTAAAAAAAAAACAGGAGTAACCAATACATAATTATTAATACTTAATTATTTTTAAATTTGTATAACAAAAGGTAATAAAAAATATACTTAATTAAAAGCAGGAGTAGATAATTAAAAAATAATTATTAGCACTTGGTCATTATTGCTGATTGACTAGATTCAATACTTTTGATGATTTGCTATATTTGATAAAGCTTATCTCTAGTTACACTCTTATAAGGAAGATTTAAATATTCATGGTAAAACCTATTTGGAATTGTCCGTATTTATGCAAAAAGGAACCACACGACAAATTTCGATTTTTGCTTTTTTTGAAGAATACTTAGTTAATAGTGGTTTATTTTCTTATTCAAAAAAGATCCACATAATTTTTCCCTTGGAAACAAGTTATACAAAAAGCAGAAAAGAACCAACAGCAGAAACACACATTATACATATTGCAAAACCGAACCATAGCACCATGGGACTCGTTTCATCAAACAAATAAACCATATAAATTCCATGTAATTTTATACAAAACAGATCCACGGATACTTGGTATTATACATTAAAAATATTTCTATTATTAAAATTATTATAATACACCAAATGGAACCAAGTTTCTGTGGTACCATTATACGTAAAATAAATTCATATTTAAATGACAATTTTTTTTTTGCAAAATGGAACCACAAGCATTCGGTTCTACCATGTATAAATAAATATTGTAAACAGCAGAACCACAAGTACGTTATTTTACTGCGGTAGGCGTAAACTAAAAGTTCGAAATTCTAGCTGAATTTCAGAGTTTCTACAAAGACCTATACGCATCATGGAAGTCTAAACTATTGAAACCACGCAATGATGACTATAGAGCCCAACTCCCGCGCCTATATACGGAGAACATCCCTGATGTCAACCAAGGCGACGTACGAGAAGGTCTTGAGCAACTTAAGAACAACAAGTCTCCATAAGATGACGAAATCACCACAGCGCTCTTAAAAGCAGGAGGGACTGTAGTCCTGAAAGAGCTGGCGAGCCTCTTTAATTCCATTATCCATCAGGGCCATACAGCTCAGGCGTGGAGTGGGAGTGCAGTTGTCCTGTTCTTCAAAAATGGTAACAAAATCTGGCTGAAAACATAAAGACCCATTTCACTCTTCAGCCACCTCTACAAGTTGTTCTCGAGAGTGCTAACAAACAGCCTCGCCAAAAAACTCGACGATTTCCAGCCACAAGAACTAGACCATAGCCATACTGTTTGGTAGAATATACAGAAGACCAATGAGCACAATAAGCCGCTGTGTATGGCTTTCGCGGACTACGCGATAATGTTCTCGAAAGACATTTTCGAGAACATTATGGAGAACCCTCAGACATGCAGGTTTCCTCACGATGTTTTCCTTCACCGTTCGATAATTAACAATTTAATACGCACATAACTCCGAAAAGTCATTGGTGCGTGCCGAGGATTCAAACCCGGATCCTCTGCGTAGCAGTCTGTCGGTCTCTCCACTAGGCTATCGCTGCTTGCCAAAAATCGCTTATTAGGTACACTTTATTTATCCTGCGTTAACTACCTACTTGATTAGTTTAGTAATTTTTACATAAACCTACATACCACAATATTTTTATTCTATCTAAATTGACCCATTTTTGAATAACTGAACTCAATTCATGAATTAACAATAAGTACCAGAAATAGTAAGAAAATAAATAATTACCTGTTTATGTGATTCCTAATGTTTATAAATTTTTGCCGGCGGGCTAGAAGTGAACATAACTTTTCATCACTCATGTTTCCAGATAAAACTTTCACTGCCTTCTTACGTCAATGAAAAACAAAAGTTCATACCTTATAGATTAAGATCTGTAGTATCACAAACCGTGTTACTGTTATTTAGAGACGTACGTAAACAATATCATCGACTCACGTGGCGTAAGATTGCCGGTGGAATGCGAAGTAAGTGCTATGACCTGTGCAAGCGAAATCACACTCAAAATCCATATTGCTATCCCGCTCTGACAAGTCGCACCGTTACGCGTGTGTGACAGAGACGCATATAATTCATTTCGTTAAGCTTTGAGAAATAGTTCGGATCACGCAGTGCAGTGTGATGTAAAGGACAGGTCAATTTATTTTCAATGCTGACAAACTAACGTAAGGGCCAATATGACCATGATATCTGAGGCACAATTTTATGTAAGGGACATAGTATTTGTACCTTCTCACGGCTCACTAATGTATAAGACAATGCTTAAAACATCTCAAATTATGCAATAACTTATGTGACCTGTTAAAAAAGGTACTCGTTTTTTTTTAAATGTAAATACCAACCACTGTGGGTAAAGAGACTTACATTAGTTTTTATGAAAATATTAATTTAAAATGTCATATACAGCCAGTTTCTAGAAAGAAATGGCCTAGGCCTACAAAAAAATGTAATGTAAGAGACATTTTTTTTTAGATATCGAGATTTTAAATATACTAATCGATAGAGCAAGAAATTCCAAATCCAATGATATATATAACTCATTTTTGACAAAATGTCCCTTACGTTCTTTCATATTTCCAGTATCGATATATCATACTTTTATGTTTTTATTGTAAATTTTATTAACTGAGTAATTATGAAGTTACAGCAAAAAAATAAATAAATAATGTGTATTACTTTAATTATAGACAGAACAAATACATATGTATGTATATAAGGTTACATTTATGCGTTGTATTATTTTTTTATTATGAGTATAAATAAACCTTTGATAAAATATATAATACTTACTCATATTATTTATGAGATATTAGTTATCGAAAATTTTGGCGGAAACTTCAGCTTTTTTCGCGGGGTAAAGTAAACAACTGTGCAGGTTCCAATATAAATAATTCTTATCAGAATTGGTTTTTATACTTGGAAATCTAGTTGGAAAGAAAGTTATCTAGGTTTGATTCTTTTTTTTTGGTGTCGGGTTGGAAAATCCTCATGGAGTCTCTCCGCCCTGGGGGATGGGCAAAGGGGACTGTCAGACTCTTACTGACTAAAAACCAACCCGTGTGCGTCATGTACCCGTGTGTCGGAGGGTCGGGTTTCGCCCAAGCATACGTCGCAACCCCCCGACGGGTATTGGCCCGCCAGATGGTCCGGCGGGCCCCGAATTAAACCCCCTTGGCGGCGAATGAGGGTGTTGGGCTCCGCCGCCAAAACACCAAGCGGCCGCAGAGGATAGGGAGGACGGCAACGCAACACCGCATCTCCTCTTGCTCTGCGGCCCCACCGCGACGCATCGAATGGTGCGCCCCCATTTGGTCGCGGGAGACAGGGCGCGCGGCAACGCAACACCGACACGCCTCTCCTCCCGCGACCACGCCTGACTGCGAGGGACAGACAGAACTGTCCCCCGCACCCGCACCGTTGGACGCATCCTGCGCAGGCCCCGTCAAGCCCACGCGGAGCGTCCCCTCCTGGATCCCTCTTAGCTTCACCGCGGGTAACCAATCCACGGTCACTGAGCCCCCCCACCACGACAAGGTAGAATAGGTTTGAATCTGATATATAACATAAAACGGTATTTTAAAAAATAAAATCTGAAAATTAGCGCCTATAAAAAAAATCTTTGTTTTATTTTTTATGTTTAATATTAAAATGTTTCTTTTCATTGTATTTATTTCCTCTAAAAGTAAATAAAAAAACCTTTCTAACTGTGTATAATAGTTATATACCTTCCATAATAAAAAACGACGAGAAAAAGGAATATGTCAGAAATATAAAATCGCGCTCAAAAATGGCGGGAAAAAATTTCTAATGTTCACTTTATACTGCCCTTGCGTAAGCTTCAACGATATTATATGGTTTTAATTTATATTATTGGAAAGTTCATTTAATTACGCGTCTATTGATATGCAACATACTGCAATCGGTTAAGTCATCCGAGTTCCACAAACAGATTAGTGCGCAGCGGGAAAGCGTGGGAAAAATGACAGTTTACGCGAGTTATGTCGTCGTAACCATGTCCTTACACAAGGACCACCTTTGTTACTTAGAATAATTAGGTAATAAGATTACTATACACATATTTTCCTGGTACTTGATAACAGGAAGACATTATCATTAAGTTTATATCCCTTTGTTATTAGAAGTAGAGATAAGCTTTTGTATAATCTTTAATGTGAAATAAATGTTAGTCTTGCTCTGGTCTTCAAGCAGAACATACCTACAATTTGCTTTTTAAAAACCCTTATGCCTTCGCCCACTACCTAACTGGTGCAGTCGGTACGTCGTGATCTAAGTGGTAGAAAGCTAGGCTAGCTAGCTAAGCGTATATCTTAAAGCAAGTATCCGCGACGCGAAAAAGAACCTACAGTGAGTGATTAACGTGGCAAAAGCAGCAACACCAGCAGCAGTACCAGCAGCAGCACCAGCTGTTTGAAGATCAGGCAGACTCAAAGCCTCCAATTCGGCAATGCTCGTGGGCTAAGCATACACTCTGTTCATTCCCGAGATTCCTTAATTATTTCCCTATCGCACTCCGAAGCATCTTGGGGTGTACCTAGTGTGAAAGTCTAGTGTTATTTGAGTTACACACTTTATCGCAGATTTTTTGTGAATACATATCTTAATCCAAGAGATTATCATAGCTCAAGGAAAGAGTATGGTTGACGATAAATCCCTTATATTTGAAGAGAAGAAAATAGAGACTGAGTACTCTGCTTTCGCAAAACTATTACCCACATACGATGGGAATAGGAGAACCTTAGCTTTTTATATCGAAAATGTAGACAATGCATTAGAACTAATACACAACACCGATGACTTGAGCGTCACTTGTTTAATTAGGAATAAGTTAAAGGGTAAAGCTACTGAAGCACTTTCGGAAAACCCAGGTGTAAAATCCTGGCCAGAAATCAAACGGGTACTTATTAGAAAATTCGGTGAATTCAGAACAACAACCCAACTTGTGCATGCATTAACGCATGTAACAAGAGATAACACATCGTTGGATACCTTTGGCGACAGAATTAGAGTTCTAATGACCGCGCTCATTACAGCCGAACCTGAAAAAAAAATTCATTACGAACAAATTGCGTTAGAGACTTCCTTAAAAAAATTAAATCCGATAACATCCTTATCTATTAAAATAAAACACATAGAGAACCTAGAACAGGCAATCATACTAGCAAAACAAGAGGAAGTAGACCTGAGAGCTAGACGATTGCAACAAGGTAAAACCAACCCCTCTAAAATCTCTAATAATAAATCTAATTTCATTAAAAAGGATAAAGATAGCTTCAACAAAAATAAAACGGTACAGAATAATTCTGAACAAAATAAAAAGAAAATTCACTTTCAAAGCGAATTAGATGAAGAAAACGAAGACGAGGAGGAAGAAGAGCAGGATAATGACGATAGCGAAACCGACGATAGCGACGGAAATTTTCAACTAAATTGACTAAAACAACTAACAATATAGTATTCATGAATAATATAATAAGTTATAGTAAACTCCCTTACATTTACATAAGTGAATAAGGTAGCAGATTTTTACTAGATGCAGGCGCTTCTCAGTCATTAATTAACCCAAAAGTGTTACATAAAAATTTAGATATAGACTATGAAATCAAAAAAGAGTTTCACTTAATAAAAACAGCTCACGCAGTATCAAAACATAATGAAGTGGTATATATTACACTACCAGAAAGATTATTCAAAGAAAAAATAACACATAAGTTTCTTATCTTTAATTTCGACTCAGATTTTGTGGGATTATTGGGACTAGATTTACTCGTCCCATTAAACTGTAAAAGAGACATAAAAAACATGAAACTGCACACAGACAAAACTGAAATACCTATTAGGGACGACATAAAATCATATAGCAGAATAGAACCTAAGTGTGAACAAGTCATCAACTTACTGTGCAACTATAAAGAAGGCGAATACTATTCTAAAGGTAAAACCACAAACAGTGGCCAAATTTTTCCACCAGCTTTAGTAACAGTCAAGAACGGAAATGCCTTAACAACGGTGATAAATGCATCAAAAAACGACATTGTCCTTAAAAATAGTCACCACTTAAATTTATAACGCCTTAGCGTAGAAAAGAAATACCTAAACAAAAAAAATAAACAAAACGACGAAAACATAGATAAATTCCTCAAACAAAATCTAGAAAGACTTAGGACGGCACACATGAATCAGGAAGAATACCGCAAAATTAAAATACTTTGCTATAATTATAGAGACATATTCCACTGTGAGGAAATCCCATTAACTTTTACTCACGAAATAAAACACCAACTAAGATTATCCGATAACAAACCAATCTATGTTTGCAATTATAAACAGGCACCAAAACAAAAAGAAGAGATAAAAAATAAACTTCTCGAACAGTATATAATACAGGAAAGTAACTCCCCATGGTCCTGCCCAGTACACATAGTACCAAAAAAACCTAGACGCAACAGGCGAACAAAAATACAGACTTGTAATAGACTACAGAAAATTCAACCACAAAACAATTGAAGATAAATATCCATTACCAAACATAGACGATATATTAGACAAAATAGGACGAGCCCAATATTTCGCCACCTTAAACTTAGCGTCAGGTTACCATCAAGTGGAAATGCACCCTGAAGACATCGAAAAACTGCATTCACAATCGATCGAGGACATTATGAATTCCTCAGAATGCCGTTTGGTTTAAAAAACGCCCCAAGCACTTTCCAAAGACTGATGAACTCAGTCCTAAGAGGCATAGAAGTAGGGTAAAATTGGGGCTTCTGCATCACTTGCTCTCGCGTCGCCGCTCGAGCTGCGTGATACAGAAGCCCCAATTTTACAATCGAGGTCGATTCATATTAATGTGTTCTGCATAACTCAGAGTGCCCAGTAATACCATACTGTTATAGTTAACATAATTTTTTAAGTTTAGCAATTATTTAGTGATCAATGGTAGCGTTACTTTTAGTGAGTTTTTATTATGAATGTGTGTACCTAATGAATTCCTCATTCCATGTAATATCAATGTAATCATGTTATCAATTTAAAAAATAAATGGATATGTTAATGAGTCTAGGAAACTATTAAGTAAAATAAAACAATGTATATTATCAATTTAAAAAAAGTTTATTATCAATGCACCATTTTTTTAAACACAAAACATTTTTTAAAGCACATATTGAGTCATGATAAATACAATTGTACAAATCTTCAGAACACTTATAGCGATCATATAAACATAACAAATTAGGATAACATTTATCTTCTAAATTAATTAAATTATTAGTATTTAAAATATCCTTCAACCATAACATTTTTCAAGACCTTTAACGTAAATACACTTATCTTTTAAAACATCTGCAATTAAATATTGATAATTTGAGTAAGGTATAAATCCTTCACCCCAGTATATTTTTCTGTTACGTTCAATCCAGCAAACCTGCCGTCATTCTGATTTAGTCAAATCGTAAAAAGGAAATGGTGGTTTGATTAAAAACACTAGGTTTTTACTACACCATACAGCTATTTCTTTTAGTATAAATTCATTTGCTTCTGTTTTAAAGCCTTGAACGTCAACAATGGCCGTCATGATAGCCTACGCACGATGTTGCTTAGAGGTTTGAAGATTCGTACTAAATTCAGCCACAACATTTATTTAATTTTTACATAAATATAAAGCATGCATACAAACATTGACTCATAACAATTACACATTTTTAAAAAGATAACATTTATTTATTTTTAGAAATACAACTAAACTTAAATAAAAACATTATCTTAAGACTACTCAGTATCACACAATTTCTTACTTATTTTTTTTATTAATGTCTCTGTGATATCCATTACATCATCATAAGGCTCCTCAACCACATATTGTGCACTTAAGCAAGCCCCGTTTTTTTTATTTTTGTCTACATAATCTAATTCACGAATATCTATTTTAATTAGAAGACGTCCTTGCTTAGAACGATTTCTTCGAACAATGTACGAATTTGCCGATGACGTTAATAAACTTTGGCGCTTTTTAGACGGTGACAATTTTTTTGACTGTGTAGAAAAGTTTGGTTCAATGTATGTTATGCCATCGTCTTGAGTGGAGAAATATGGGCTAGTAACCTGTAAAAAAATAAATCACACATAAATATATAATAATGTGGACGCGCACAATAAATGTTTATAAACATAAATACATTTTATGTAGTGCTTACCTGATCAGAGGATTTGTTCCGATGCTTTTCAAAACATTCATAATTTCCTTGAGAGTAATAAATGGCTTGTTTTTTAACTGTCTACCATTCTCTGCCAAAGCATTGTCCTGCAATATAATAACATAAAAAATATAAATGAAAAGTTCATAACTATATGAATTTAACTATGAGGAATAAAATAATATTTACTAACCTCTTGTATTTCTGTCTGGTCAACTTCGTCCAAAGGACTTGGGATTTGAGAATCAACATTATCAAATACAAATCTGTGAAGTCCTCCAATGTTGAGAATGCTGGGGCTGTATGACATGATTCTGAAAATAAAACTAAAGTAAGATATCTAATTATTCATATAATAATATAATATAATATTGTAATAACTAATAACATTAAAAACGTACTTACCAATAAAACTTGATTTCTCTGCTAGCAACAGGTCCTGTTTCGGCTGACTATGACAGCATAATGAAATAAGGAATGCAATTTTAAATCTGTATGATATTCAATACCAAATTAAATCAATTATTAAAAATATAATATTGTAATACGAGAATACAAAATTCCTAACTTTCTAGACCTGTTCAAACATGTTAAATGCTGTTATTTATACT
Source organism: Euclidia mi (assembly GCA_944739405.2). Classification (NCBI taxonomy): domain Eukaryota; kingdom Metazoa; phylum Arthropoda; class Insecta; order Lepidoptera; family Erebidae; genus Euclidia; species Euclidia mi. The sequence continues at coordinate 13,477,994 of OX123195.2, forward strand.
TTATGATATGTATATCTAATTTAGTGTTAAAGTTATAGCTACCTATAAATATGCGTGTTAGACATTCATTACAGTAATTGTTAAAATGAAGTTGATCAAGCAACCCATATCTTTGAAAATTAATAATATAGATTTAAATGAAACTTCTTACCAGATCAGACATAGTCCTTTATTACCGAATACGATTCGATGTATAATGTGCGGTCCATCGAACTGTGGTAAAACAAACGTTATGATTAGTTTGTTGTTACATGAAAATGGTCTAAAATTTAAAAATCTTTATCTTTATTCCAAAACTTCATTTCAACCAAAGTATCGTTTCTTGAGTGAAGTATTAGGAAGAGTCTCGCAGATTAACTTCTACAAATTTAGCGATGATAAAGAGGTAATTTCTCCGAGTGAAGCTTTAACAAATTCTGTGTTTATTTTTGATGATGTTGCGTGTGAAAATCAAGTTAATATTCGCAATTATTTTTGTATGGGTAGACATAAACAAATAGATTGTTTCTATTTATCTCAAACCTATTCCAAAATTCCAAAACAACTGTTTCGTGACAATGTGAATTTTCTTATTATATTCAAACAAGATGATGTGAATTTAAAACATATTTATGAAGAGCATGTTACTTCTGATTTACAGTGGAAAGAGTTTAGAAATATTTGTCAAACTGTTTGGAGTAAACCTTATAATTTTCTACTTATTAATAAAGAATCGTCATTAAATAATGGAAGGTACAGACAGAACTTTGATATGTTTTTTAAATTTGACTGACTGTTTATATGTATATATATAAGTAATTAACATGGCAAATCAAATTCAGTATAATTTGTTCTTTAGCTGAATACAGTTGTTAATAAGTATAACATGGAGAAAAATATTAAAATAGAATTAATGAAGTCTGTAGACTCCATAAAGAATAAAATAAAACAAATGAAAAACCAGGAACACTCTACGAACTTATCACTTGAAAAAATGTTAAAACCTGTCACAGATCCCCTTAAAACTCTAGTTGATTCAAATAAAACATTAGAAAAAATACAAAATTTTGAGAATACACACTCTAATTTTGAAGACGTGGAATTAGGTGACATTAATACTAGCTCATCTACTAAGTTTGAAGAATGCTATGACCCAGAACTGAATTCTGTACTGAACGTTAAAAAGCCTCCCCAGACGGAATTACCGGATGATTTAGAAATATCATTAGAGGGTCGTGATATCCATGATATTTATGACCTAAACATACCATTTGGAATAAGGAGTGAAAACAAAAAAATATTAATGGGTAATTCAATAGTTTCGTTTTCTAAAATAGATAGTGCAAATAATGATAATACCATTTTAATTAAAGTTGGTGACAAAAGCTTCAATTTAACCCCTGGTTTAAAAGAACTTTTACTTCGAAGAAAACCTGATTTGAAACAAATATCGAGCAAAGATAAACTTGTCTATAAAGATATGTTGCATTATACAAATGCACATAAGAGAGATTTCAATCCTAATGGGCAAATAAGAGGCGATAAAGGTATAAAATATCGTGAAATAATCAAACCATTGTTTTCTGAATCGTCAAACAATAATATTGTCACTAAATTTGGAGGAAGCTTACCAACGTTAAAGAAATACAAAAATAGCACTGACTTGGTATATTGGGACGATCCTAACGAACTGGTTGAAAGATTGAAACTATTAATTGCTTCCCGAGATGCTGGTAATACAAATCATGATAATGAAATTTTATCAATAATCGAAGAGTTAAAAGAAGCTGACATAATTAAATAATAAATAGTCCTAATAATATGCTTTTTATTCAGTATTATAGCAGAATTCGAGACAAACATACCTACTGAATTGTGAACATGAGCAAAGCTGACGTGGTAAACGAAATTCATAAAAATGCGAGAGTGAACTATCCGCGAAGACATGTTGTAATGAGAGATATAGATGACTTGTGGCAAGCAGACTTAATTGATTTGCAATCAATTTCAAAAGAAAATAAAAATTATAGATATATTCTTACCGTTATTGATTCATTTTCGAAATATGCTTGGGCCTTTCCTATGAGAAGTAAAAGCAAAGAAGATGTGTATAACTCTTTCAAAACTTTGTTGGATAAAGGGCGTGTTCCTAAAAATCTGCAAACCGATAATGGAACAGAATTTTATAATAACAAATTTCAGAAGCTTATGAAATCGTTTCATATTAACCATTATTCAACATTCTCAACAAAAAAAGCTTCAATAGTCGAACGATTTATCAGAACATTGAAATCTAAAATCTATAAGGAATTTAGTTTAAAAGGCAATTACAATTGGGTAAATAATACCCTCAATGATGTTATTTACAAATACGATCACACTCACCATCGCACTATTAATGAAATCCCTGCTAATGTGAACAATATGAATAAAAAACTGATATTAGAAAGGTATTTAAAGTTGCCAAAAAATGATAATTTAAAAAGCAAGTACAAAGTAGGTGATTATGTGCGTATCAGTAAATACAAAGGTACATTTGAAAAAGGTTATACTCCCAACTGGTCAACAGAAATATTTAAAATTCGTAAAATACAAAATACAACTCCTATAACTTACTTAATTGAAGACACTATCAGAGGTCTGCCTATTTTAGGAGCATTTTATTCACAAGAACTTCAAAAAACAAAACATCCCAATATATATCTAGTCGAGAAAGTTCTTAGAAGAAAAGGTAACAGGGTTTTAGTAAAATGGTTAGGTTTGTCTTCAGCTGAAAGCAGTTGGATTGATAAATCGAATGTAATATTATAAATAAAATAACGTTAACAAACTCGAATCACATAACTATTTATTAAAGTATTCAAACCGGAATCATCAGTCTTATAATGTGTTTTGGAGAGAGTAGTCTTCTCAATTGGCTTATTAATAATTTACCATTTGAATGACACTTACCAGGATATAATTACTGTGGCCCAGGTACTAAATTAATAAAAAGACTAACAAAAGGAGAAAAAGGCGTAATAAGTTGGACGAATACTGCAAAGATCACGATATTGCATATCACAAGTCATCAAACTTAAAGGATCGACATAAGGCTGATTTAATTTTGTTAAAAATGGCGAAAGAGCGAGCGGTTGCTTCCGATGCCAGTATAGCTGAAAAACTCGCGGCACGCTTAGTAAGTAAGGCTATGTCAGCAAAAATTAAAACTGGTTCTGGTTTGGACAAAAACCTTCTCCAAAAATTACACCTGGAAAAGGGTTAAAAAGTAAATTAAAATCTGTTATTACAAAAGCAAAAAGGCATATCAGAAAATTAAAACCTAAGAGCAAGAAAATGGCAATAGAATTAGCTATTGCCGCTACTAGAGAATTGGCTGATGATTCATCGATTAAGCTCCCTCGCGTTATTCCTATTCCAAAAACTGGGGGAGTATTACCTTTGATTCCTATTTTTGCGGGATTATCAGCTGCGGGAGCTTTAGCAGGCGGTGCAGCTGGTATTGCTAAAACCATAAATGAATTCAAAATGGCTAAAAAGCTGTATGAAGAATCGAGAAGACATAATGAAAAAATGGAAGCTCTATGTATTGGGAAAGGACTACACCTTAAACCACATAAAGGCGGCCTTGGAATTTTCGTATCAAAAGAAAAAACTAAGATATCGGCTACCCAAACGGGCCTTAACTAACTATGACATTTTAAAGTACGGGAATAGAATTCCTTATTTTAGAGGTGTCTTTATGAGAGATGAGCTCCCTAAATGTCCTTATAAAAAAGAATGTAGAGTTATTAATTTGGATAGTTCAAAAAATCCTGGTTCTCATTGGATAGCCTATGCAAAATATAATGATTATGTTGAGTATTTTGACAGTTATGGAAATCTTAAACCTCCGAAGGAATTTATAAAATATGTAGGTTCTAACATTCAATATAATTATGAAAATATACAACGTGATCACCCCTTCAATTGTGGACATTTATGTTTAAATTTCTTAAAGATTTTTTGGTATAATCATGAAATAAAATAAAAAGGATCATCTAAAAGAGTTCAGTATGCAAGCATGTCTACTACGGTTACCATCTCTGGAAATAAATCGGAACTGATTTCGTATTTTCAACCACCTCTTCATTTATCTGATCAGTACGAGTGCGGTTTACTATACTTTTCAGTATTAAAAACAAGACCGAATGTGCCCGTTAATAACAGCAGTTTAACAGCTGTTATCAGAATTGAATGTGATCTTGTACACGGTTCATACTGCAACGGATTACCGACTCATTTTATTCATGAATTTATATCTGATACTGCTCCAAGTCACGGCTACATAGAAATACCTCAGAACGTTATTTACTTTCCAGTTAACAAAAATATAATTTCATCCATATCTGTTAGGATTGTAGATCAGTTTGGTTACCGTATTGACTTTGGTGAAGAAAATATTCAATTACGTCTTCATTTAAGAAAAGCAAAATGATAGTATATTATAAAAACCCTTCAGTGAAAATAAAACGTCCTATTCCGTCAACAACCATAAAGGTGCACAGACGTAAGAAAAACGTGAAGAAATTGACTAAATCAAATAAAGATTTTCTTAAAGCTTTAGGGTTTAAAGTATGAGTATACTACAGATTACCGACTTACCACACTTTGATAGTTCGATCGAAAGTTATGAAATCCATTCATACAATCCCTACAATAACAGTTTTAGAGAAAACGATGAAATCAGAATCCCCATACACCAGCAAGATATATACGTGCTACCATCAGCCAGTTCCATCTACATCGAAGGTCAAGCAAAGCTGTTCGGTAAGGATGGGCATCAGATCAAGAAAGCTGTTACGTTTACTAATAACCCTGTTATGTACTTGTTCCAAGACATCAGGTACGAAATGAATGGAATTGAAATAGACCGTATAAAAAATTCTGGAATAACATCAACAATAAAGTCATACATCTCATTTAATGAAGCAGAAAGTAAAGTTTCTGCATTATGGGGTTGGAATTTAAACGGTTTCCAAAGTGATGGACATTTTAGCGTTGTGGTGCCCTTAAATAAGATTTTAGGGTTTGCAGAGGATTACAATAAAATTGTGATAAAATGTAAACACGAACTTATATTGAATAGGAGTAATTCTAACTTAAATAGTATTATTCTTACTGATGAAGTCGTTCAGCTTCAAATAGATATACAGAGAATTCAATGGAGAGTACCACATATAAAAGTTTCCGATCGAGAACGTTTAATACTTTTAAAGCACTTAGAAAGAGATAAACCTATTCAGATGGCCTTTAGAAATTGGGATTTATATGAGTATCCTTTACTACCTAAAACCACAAAGCATTCTTGGTCAGTAAAGACTGCTTCTCAATTAGAAAAGCCTCGGTATGTCATTTTTTGCTTGCAAACTAATAGAAAAAAATAATAGAACTAAAGACAGTTCGGTATTTGATCATTGTGAGGTGACAAATGTTACGCTCTTTTTAAATTCGCAATATTATCCTTATGAGCCTTTATCTTTAAAGTTTTGTGAGAACAAATATAGTATATTATATGAAATGTATGTGAAATTTCGCCAGTCGTATTACAACTCTCCGGTAGAACCGTTGCTTGATCTGCAGGATTTCAAAGAAAAGGCCCCAGTCTTCATCTTAGACTGCTCGAGGCAAAACGATAGTTTAAAAACTGGTCCAATGGATGTAAGATTGGAATTTGAATGTTCAACACAAATACCAGATAAGACAACTGCATACTGTTTGATTATAAACGACCGACTTGTGGAATACAAACCTCTGAGCAACATCGTGCGTAGATTATCATGACTGCTATTGTAGACATCCAAGGCTTTAAAACAGAAGCAAATGAATTTATAATAAAAGAAATTGCTATATGGTGTAATCAAAGCCTGCAAGTGTTTTTAATCAAACCGCCATTTCCTTTTTACGATTTGACCAAATCGGAAAGACAACAAGTTTGCTGGATTGAGCGTAATAGAAAAATATACTGGAGCGAAGGATTTATACCTTACTCAAATTATCAATATTTAGTTTTAGATATCTTAAAAGATAAGTCTGTTTTCGTTAAAGGTCTTGAAAAAGTGTCATGGTTGAAAAATATTTTAAATAGTGTTAATGTAATTAATTTAGAAGATAAAGGTTGTCCTAATTTGTTAACCCTATATGATCGCTATAAATATTCCGGAGATTTGTACATTTGTATCTATCATGACTCAATATGTGCATTAAAAAATGTTATGTGCTTAAAAAATGGTGCTTTGATAATAAACTTTTTTAAAAAGATACAATATGGATTGTTTCATTTTACTTAATCGTTTCCTATACTCACCAACATACCCATTTAGTTTTAATATATACTATGATTGGAATATTACATGAATTGATACACATTCATAAGTACAATAAAAAACTCAGCAAAGAGAACAGTTACATTGGTCACTAAGACAAGGAGTTAAATTCCTAACCTGAAAACCTTAGAATAGGTGTTATTATTCTAAGCTGAAAACATAATGTTCATAATCTATATCGTGAATAAAACGGATCGCAGATAACAAAAGTAGGTATTATTGGAGGCGTCTGCGTCGCGAAACGAGCGAAGCGAGTTGAGTGACGCAGAAGTCAGAACACATTTATATTAATCGATCGAACACTACACGTGCAGTCAATCTGCTTTATCTCGATACGTCCGCATCACCTGGAATCCGAGTGACCGTGGGTTCAAGTTCCATGTAGACGAAGTCAGAGGCAAAAGCTAGTTGTGGATAAAACAATTATATAATTCATAAGTACATACATTCATAGTCTTATGCCTGTAACCCTGAAGAGGTAGGCAAAGGTGTATTACTACACCCACTTTTCGCCAGATATATTTAAGTCCCACGTAATAGGGAGGCGAGCCTATTGCCGTACCGGGCACATTTCTAGACTTCATGCTGTTACTGAGAATTTCCTAACAGAAAAACCCAATAACACTTTGGCCGACCCGGGAATCGAACCCGGGAGCCACCCGATCCTACTTTCAACATTGTTAAGATTTTGCATTCATTCATTAAAATTATCAACGAGCTGTGCAAAGATAACAGTATGTACCTACCTACATATAAATTATTATGAATGCATCGCTGTGCCCGAGCCGCACTGAGCGCGTCGAACGAACTTGAGAATATTGTTTATATTATGTCATCCCAAGTAAAAATATTGTTACTATGCTACCAGTATTAAGATGCATCGATGAATGAAATAATATTATACTTCTAATGCCAACCGTCCGTATCGCAGATCATGTTAGTAGTGTGATTTTTGGGGGCGCTTTGCATTGCGAACGGAGCGAAGCGAGGTGAGTGATGCAGTAAGCAAATGAATTTATACTAAAAGAAATAGCTGTATGGTGTAATAAAAACCTACAAGTGTTTTTAATCAAACCACCATTTCCTTTTTACGATTTGACTAAATCAGAAAGACGGCAGGTTTGCTGGATTGAATGCCTGTAGTAGATGAAAATGAAATGCATAATTATTATTATTAAAAGAGTAATTAAATAATCTTATAAGAAATAAGTGATTCCTAATCTAACATTTATTGTATTTTAAAGTGCTATTTGTTTTAAGACTAAGATATATAAATCATCCATCAAGAATCCTAATTGTCTACTACTTAAATATATTATATATTAGAAGATTTTACTATCGTAATTATAAAAAATAAACGTTTGTACTGAGTTATTGATTATCTTGGATAATTCTATACACGTCATGTTAAGACAAAGTGGTCCAATATTTTATCACATCTTTGACGACACGTTTGGCGCATTGGCTAAGAGTATGACTCGCATCACAATGTAAATAGTAGGTTTAATAGACGCAGCAACTAATGCACCAACGTGTTGCGGGTTCGATTCCCGCACGGAACAAATGAGTATTGTTCCAGTTTGGATTTTGTTTTTATGTTTTTTTTACTTTATTTTTTTTTGTATTATAAGCAATTATTATGTCTCCATAATACCTACTGTTGGCTACTTACTAAGAAAGAAAGAAAGAGAAAAACTATTTATTTGTCACAGACACAGAAAAAGTATTACATATAAAAGAAAACATTGCAAGGCATAAGATTAGTCTGTGACAAATATGTGCACTTGATGTGCACACTCAGCTATATTGTTGCAGTGTGGTAGTGTCCACAACTCTATTATTGAGTTATAGTTGCTAGTAAAAGCTAACCTCTCATTATACGGAAGGCCTATGCATTCATTAGTACAAGATGTGCACCAAATTGTTTCGATGCAACGATGTGCCGTGATCGAACATGATATTGTTGTTTATTGTACTTATTTAAGTGCGCGCGATAATTTTTGGCTTGTCTTGGCTATGTCAGTTCGACACCATACCAGATTATGATACACACAACAACCGATCGGACTGATCGCGTCGACTGAACACAGCAGTCTAACTTGAGAATGTTGTTGCATTAGCATCTCAAACTAGAAACGACAGTAAGTTGTCCCATTGCATTGCTACTACAATGATATGTCGGTGAATGAAATACAATATTATATCGTGAATCAGACGGATCGCAGATAACAACGGTATTATTGGGAGCGTCTGCGTCAGCTCACTTTGTTCTGAGTGATTCAGATCACGAGCGGCGACGCGAGAGCAAGTGATGCAGAAGCCCCAATTTTACCCTACTCATAGATAATGTACTGACATACCTCGGTGACGTAATAATACATTCCACATCCTTAAAAGAAGATCTAGATAAATGCAAACAAGTATTCGAAAGATTCAGAACTCACAACTTAAACATCATAACATAACATAACATAACATAACATAACATAACATAACATAACATAACATAACATAACATAACATAACATAACATAACATAACATAACATAACATAACATAACATAACATAACATAACATAACATAACATAACATAACATGACATAACATAACATAACATAACATAACATAACATAACATAACATAACATAACATAACATAACATAACATAACATAACATAACATAACATAACATAACATAACATAACATAACATAACATAACATAACATAACATAACATAACATAACATAACATAACATAACATAACATAACATAACATAACATAACTTCACGCCTTTTATCCCCGAAGGGGTAGGCAGAGGTGTATTACACACCCACATTTTGCCAGTTATGTTTAGGTCCCAATGTAATAGGGGCGAGCCTATTGCCATCTACCGGGCACATTATTAAGCGAGCGATAATTTAAATTTTTAATACACACATAACTTCGAAAAGTCAGAGGTGTGTGCCCGCGGTACCTGGGGATCGAACCCGAGACTATCATCTTGGCAGTCCGTTACGTACACCACTGGGCTATCGCCGCTGTTAACTTAAACATACAGCTAAATAAGTCAGAATTTCTACAAAAACAGGTAAAATTCTTAGAACACACCTTAACGGACAAGGGCCTTCAGCCAAACGAAGATAAAATAGCCGCAGTAAAAAAATTCCCGGTACCAAAAACACAGAAAGAAATTAAATAATTCCTAGGACTAGTAGGTTACTACAGAAACTTTATACGAGATTTCGCGAAACTAACCAAACCCTTAACCAAGTGCCTAAAAAAGGGTAGTCAAATCATTTTAACCCCCGAATACCTTCAAGCATTTGAAAAATGCAAGGATGTACTAATTAACGCACCTATATTACAGTATCCAGACTTCGAAAACCTTTCATACTTACTACAGATGCTTCAGACGTAGCAATAGGTGCAGTACTATCGCAAGGAACAATAGGAACAGATAAACCAGTAGCCTACGCCTCTCGTACACTGTCGGACACAGAACAAAGGTACTCTACAATAGAAAAAGAACTCCTATGTATAGTCTGGGCAATAAAATACTTCCGCCCTTACCTATATGGGAAAAAGTTCACTATATACACAGACCATCGCCCTCTCACATGGATTATGTCCATAAAAGACCCTAACTCAAAACTTACACGTTGGCGTCTGAGACTAGCAGAATATAACTATGACGTTCAATACAAAAAACGCAGGCAAAGCTAACACAAACGCAGACGCTTTATCAAGAGTACAAATAATACACCATAAAGAAATAGGAACACACACCAATAACCCCCAACCTAGCACATCAGTGAACGACAAAGACCTAGAGAATATAGACATTAGAACATTACTGGACATACCAATCACTCCCGATAATATGAACCAACCCCAAGAGACCGAACCACAACCTGACACTTCAACAAAGCATCAAGAACAAACACAACCTTCACAAAACGGAAACTGCACTGAACCCAAGTACTGATAATATATCCAAAATAGAAAATGCTATCGATAGACAATTAAAACTATTCCACATCAGGAAAACACCGGGAGACACATACAGAATAGACGATAGGTCAAAAGGAAAAACAATAATTAAAGATGTATGGATTCCAATAAACAATACGAGGGAACAAATCATACAATTCCTAAAAAAAAACACAATACCAGATAAAACATTACACTGTTACTTCCACCACGAAGAATACTTTGCAATATTCTGCGAAGTATACAAAACAATATTTAGCAATCGGGGACCAAAATTAATTAGATGCATGAATAGAGTCACATTAGTAGAAAACGTTTCAGAGCAAACCGAACTAATCAGAAAATATCACGAAGGTAAAACTATACACAGAGGTATTCAAGAGACATACAAACATATTCACAGAAACTATCACTGGCCTAATATGCTAAATTTGATTAACATTACACTGTTACTTCCACCACGAAGAATACTTTGCAATATTCTGCGAAGTATACAAAACAATATTTAGCAATCGGGGACCAAAATTAATACACTGTTACTTCCACCACGAAGAATACTTTGCAATATTCTGCGAAGTATACAAAACAATATTTAGCAATCGGGGACCAAAATTAATTAGATGCATGAATAGAGTCACATTAGTAGAAAACGTTTCAGAGCAAACCGAACTAATCAAAAAATATCACGAAGGTAAAACTATACACAGAGGTATTCAAGAGACATACAAACATATTCACAGAAACTATCACTGGCCTAATATGCTAAATTTGATTCAATAGTTTATTAATAAATGCGACAGCTGCCTGAAAAGCAAATACGAACGAAACCCGCTTAAACTACCCCTATCCTTAACAGACACACCGCATAAACCCATGGAACATATGTTTATGGACCTATATAGCAGTGGAGGCACAACATTTTCAACTTTCATAGATAACTTCACAAAGAATGCCCAAGCTATACCGCTAACCGCTTCAACTAGTATTCACATAGCCGAAGCCTTACTAAGCCTTTTCTCAGTAGTAGGAGTACCTAAAAAGATAACAACGGATTCCGATTCAAAATTCAATAGTGAAACAATAATAGACATATGTGCAATTCACAATATACACATACATTTCACCACACCTTATAATCCCAATTCTTATTCACCAATAGAAAGATTACACTCCACACTAGCAGAAATCATTAGAATACAGCGTTTGACAGACAAAGATGAATCAATCAATCTCATGAAATACGCAATAATAGCCTATAACAACACTATCCATTCCGCAATGGGCTTTACCCCTTTTGAACTTCTATACGGGCATACAGACAGCAGAAACCTACTAGAATAACACTGCCCCAAAGAGTTCTACCAAGAATACGTAAGTAAACATAAACAAATTATGGAAAACGTTCAAAAACTAATAAACACCAAATTATCAAACGAGAAACAACAAGTTATAGAAAAAATCAACAAAGATAAAGAAACAGCACAATTCAAAGTAGGCGACATAGTCTATATTTCCGAGTGTAGTTTGCAGTATGAACAAGCCCTTGACCGTATACAGTTCTTAGACAAACAGTTACATGAGGCAAACAGTAGAATAAGTCATCTAGAATTCACCCAAGATCAGATCACTACGACGGCAAATCAAAGTCTGTTCGATGAGCTGGTGGTTCATGCTCCAAGCATGATTACTGATATAAATCATTTTAAAGTATCACTTCCAAATAGTCTCTCAGTGTGCAAAGAATCAAATAATTCAATAAAATTGATTAGGGGTAGTAGGAATAGAATTAAGAAATATGTTAAAATAAACAAATTCATAAAAAAGACACAAAAATTAGTTCACAGACAAAAGTTTTTCATAAAAAATGTTAAGCTAAATAGGGAAAGATTAATTGCTCTCGAAAAATTAAAAAATTACTCACAGAAATATCACCAAAATAATTTGAAACATAAATTAGAAATAAATAATTTGCAGGTAGAATTAAATAATCTTAGTGACAAATTAGTATCAATGACAAATAAATATAAAAGCTCTGAGCTACAAATGAAAGAGTACATATTGGCAATGAATGAGTTGGTGGCATCAAATAGTAACGACTGCTCAATACCATTGAACAATGACATCCCGTTTAACCTCAAACACTCACCAGCTTGCTCATTGCCAACATGTAACCCGGTTTTGCTAAATAGTTCTATAAACAATACAAAATCAAATATTAAACACACTGTAAATAAATTAAAAAATAACAAACTAGACAGTAAAACTATATTACAAAATAAAAATAAAGTGATAATATTTAGTGATGAGATTGGAAAAGGTATGGGTCAGTTGTTGGCAAACACATATAGTGATGGGTTAGTGATGAACTACTGTTTGCCTGGGTTAAGTTCCATTGCTATTTTAGATAAAATTATAAACTTTAATTTTGACCAGGATACAACTTTATTGATTCTACTTGGTAAAAGAGGATCTTTAAATAAAAGACTTTTATTCAATTATTACAGTAAATTATGTGAATTAAATTTAAATCAAATTATTATGCTCACTTTACCTTTCAGTAAAGGGTTGCCACAGAAAGAAAATAATATTAGACATAGTCTTAATATAAATTTGTGTAGTTCGTCATACAATAACGATCAATTTCATGTTTTTGACTCTAACAATTTTGTTAGTAAAGCTTTACATTTGACGCAAGATACTTGTTATCTGAATTCTTATTATATAAGACAACTAGCTGAGTCGCTAGCATTTCGTATTGACATTTCAGCCAAGAATTTGGCTAATAAACGTGTTGCCCCTATACAGCAACAAAATGACATTTATAATGATTCAGCCAATATTTTGGCTACACAGTCTGACATTCCTATTAATTTAAATTAAATATTTCGACAATAGAGAATACCTCTTGCAATAACACTTTCATTAATAATGGGCTGGTATGTACGAATAAGCCCAATTCAACTAATAATACATTTAGAAATTCGCAAGTATTAAAACTGGTACATCAAAATATACAAGGTATGTCAAATAAAGATTTAGAAGTGGAGTTGTTCATGAACGGTGAATGCGTTGATGTTTTGTGTATAACAGAACATTGGCTTAAAGATCACCAGTTCATGTGCAATTTTAATAACCATCTAGTTGGTACTTCGTTCAGCAGACAAAATGCAATACATGGTGGATCGTTGATTTTAGTTAACAAGCTGCTTAAATTTAAGAATCGTAGTGACATTGTTAGTTTCTCTGTTGAACGGACAGTTGAAATAGCCTGTGTGGAGTTGGACCAACTTGTTGTGTTGAGTATGTATAGGCCACCATCGTCCTTCTATGATAACTTTGAAAGTGTCATGGATGATGTGTTACGGAAGCTATGCCAACAAAATAAATCTATAATAGTAGGTGGCGATTTTAATATTAATTTACTCGAAGATTCCCTGAATTGCCACAAAATTAAGAATTTGTTCAAATCATATAATCTTGCATGCTTATTTTTGGAACCCACCAGGATAACTTCCACGACATCTACTTGTATAGACAATATATTTACAAATATTGTACCAGTTACAAAGCAAATAATTAACAAATTAACATCAGATCATTGTGGACAATCTATAACATTTGCTATGCAGTCTAAAAAAGTAGGTAGAAAGAAATTGAATGTGGTGCCAAAAACTTTGCGTCGTCTGGAGGGACTTAAGGATAAACTCACAAATACACTACCATACTTATGCTATAATAACGATCCCAATAAGTTGTACAATTCTTTTTTTGACATGTACTGTACTATATTCAGTTCTATCTTTGTCCCTAAGAGGATCTCAGTTACTGGTACTACATCCTTCAGTGAATGGGCAACCAATGGAATTTATAAAAGTAGAAATAAGCTTTACGAATTATATGAACAGAAAGTAATTAATAAAAATGATGAAAAATTTTGTCAATACGTAAGAAATTATTCTAAGTTATTTAAAAAGATTTGTCGTGAAGCTAAGACACTTTATTTAAAATCAAAAATTAAAAACAGTGACAATAAAATAAAAGCAACGTGGGATATTATAAACAATGAGACTGGAAGGGTCAAGATTAAAAGTAACAATTACACGCTTCAAGTAAATAAAAAGATAATAAAATCAGATTTTGAGGTTGCCACAGCATTTGAAAATTTCTTCACGGACATTCCAGTCTCAACCACTAAATCCCTGAACTCATCCCCCAATGACGCTGAATCTCTATTAAAACAAAATGTCAATAGGTGTAACATTGAATTTAGATTTAGTTAGGTCACTGACAAAGATATTGTAAAAACTTTTAATACTCTTAATTTGAAGAAGACTAGTAATCTTTGGGGCAATTCTGTTGTGATTACGAAATCCATAATCAACACAGTAGCACCTGAACTGGCAATAATTTTCAATAGATGCATTGACTGTGGTGTGTTTCCTGATCAAATGAAAAGTAGTAAAGTAATTCCGTTATTTAAATCAGGTAGCACATCTGTCCCCACAAATTATAGGCCAATATCTGTGCTACCAACGTTTAGTAAAATTTTTGAAAAATTAATTCTAGGCCAGCATCAAACTCATTTTAATAACAATAAGCTGTAACATGAAAAACAATTTGGTTTTACCGTTTTGTGCCGTGTGGTTGACGGCATAGAATACAAGTGTCACCACCCCCTATCTTCCCGTGGGTGTCGTAAGAGGCGACTAAGGGATAACACGATGCAAATACCATATTTGCGTAGAGACGGAAAACTCGACATCAAACCCTATACGACTGCCTCGTTGGTCTCGCGGCATAAATTTGCGCGTGGGATCGGGAGGTCCCGGGTTCGATTCCTGGGTCGGCCAGTGTTATTGGGCTTTTCTGTCACGAAATTCTCAGTAGCAGCACGGAGTCTGGAAATGTGCCCGGTACGGCAATAGGCTCGCCCCTTATTACGTGGGACTAAAGTATATCTGGCGAAAAGTGGGTGTAGAAATACACCTCTGCCTACCCCTTCGGGGATAAAAGGCGTGACGATATGTATGTATGTATGTAATTTGGTTTTACTAGGGGTCGCTCAACTACCGATGCTGGAGTTGAGCTTTTAGATAGTATTTTTGATGCCTGGGAGGAGTCGCATGATGCTCTAGGAGTCTTTTGTGACTTATCTAAGGCTTTTGATTGCGTTTTTCATGAAACATTGATCAGGAAATTACATTACTATGGAGTTAAGAACACTGCTTTGGATCTCCTAACATCATATTTGAGTAATAGGATACAGAGAGTTGAGGTAAATGGAAAAGTTTCTATGGGTTCAGTGGTCACGATGGGAGTGCCGCAAGGTTCAATTCTTGGTCCATTCCTCTTCCTTGTATATATTAATGATTTGCCATATATTATGCAAAATAATGAAGAGATAGTGTTATTTGCTGATGATACATCACTTATCTTTAAACTTAGACGAGAACAATCAAATAATGACGATGTAAATAACGCTCTCTCTAAAGTAGTTCAATGGTTTACTGCTAACAATTTACTGTTAAATGAAAGAAAAACAAAATGTATACGATTTTCAAGACCGAATGTAAAACAAGTTAAACCTAACATATGTTTGAATGGAGAAGAGTTGGATCTTATAGATAACACCGTATTCTTAGGCATAACCTTAGATTCTAGGCTACAGTGGGGCCCACATATAGGTCAGTTGTCGAATAGACTTAGCTCTGCAGCGTACGCGGTTTATAAAATTCGTCAGTTAACTGATATAGACACAGCCAGATTAGTATATTTTAGTTATTTCCACAGCATAATGTCATATAGAATTTTATTATGGGGCAACGCAGCTGACATTCAAACTGTGTTTGTACTGCAGAAGCTGGCTATTCGTGCAATCTACAGTCTTGGTTCAAGGCATTCACTGAGGGAAAAATTTAAAGAAATTAAGATAATGACTGTCGCATCTCAATACATTTATGAGAACTGGTTATATGTCAGGAAAAATATAAATATGTTTTCTAAATTCAGCGACATTCATAAAATAAATACACGAAACAAAAACAAACTTGTTCTACCTTCAACTAGACTACAAAAAATAAGTAACTCATACAAGTGTCAAAGCATACGTTTTTATAACAAAATTCCAGGTAATATTCAGGAACTAAGTATTAATAAATTCAAAGTATTTATTAAACAGAGCTTGTGTTCAAAAGCTTATTACACAGTTAAAGATTATTTAGCAGACAAAAACGCCTGGAATTGAGTTTAAAAATTATGAATTGACATTAAATTATGAATTGACATTAAATTATGAATTGACATTATGAATTTTGACATTTAGAAATTAGTGACATAATATTTTTATTTACATTTGTAGTACTTGTATCTTTACATTCTGACATTTTTGATTTGACATTTGTAATTTTATTTATTTTGTTTTAACTTTGTTATTTTCTTTTGACATTTAAAATTACTTAAGTAATATATTATTATTTTATTTTTTAGACATTCTTAAATTGACATTCAATAATATTTTTTGACATTTAAATATATGACATTTTATTGTTTAAATTTGTATAATTTTACATATTGTTTACAACATGTATTTTACTATGTATTAGCATGTAAAGTTGTGAGTACGATGTGGGCATTATTAAACATATAAGCAAATAGTTGTGGCAACCTGTCTGATGGCTTAGGCTGACATGCTTATGCATACACCTTCTGATGGCGTGGAGGCATAGTGATACAGATCGTGCTGGCTCCCTCAATCAAGGTTGAGCCGTACGATTGCTGTTGAATG
The DNA here is from genome assembly GCA_944739405.2 of Euclidia mi. Lineage (NCBI taxonomy): Eukaryota > Metazoa > Arthropoda > Insecta > Lepidoptera > Erebidae > Euclidia > Euclidia mi. The sequence goes on from OX123195.2 coordinate 13,495,115, forward strand.
CGGGCCATCAGTGGGCCGAGTCAGTCAAAAGCGTCAGATGATTTCCTGCATTGTACTTGCATACTAAACCCTTTTTTTTTGTCTGGACTTTAAAAGATCAAGAAAAGACTAAAGAAATTGAAGTGACAAAAAAAAATAACGACTCTGAGTTTGTTTCGGCTTTTCTTCTCAAGAAGTCATTTAGCTAGGAAAAGCCGGCCTCATCTAGAATAGGGTTTTGACATGTATAAGTGTTGTAAACAACCAAAATGCAGAAATAAATATGTCTTTATGTCTTTATGTCTTTATGTCTTTATAAACAGGTAGCCAAAACCGCAAGAAACAATAAACTCGAACCAAAATACCTAGGACCATATACAATAGTACGTATACACCCAGAACGAATCGCAGAAATCGTAGGAAAACATGTGAACGCTAAAACAATTAGAGTCCACTTCCGCTTATTAAGGCGCCCTGAAAATGTTTCAAGAACGCCATCGCCTGCTTCGCAGTGCTGCAGCTCATCGCAACAACAGCGATCATACAGCCAATAGACAACCATAATGGCATTCTGGTATTAACCGAAGCAAAAGCTCAATATCAAATTGACACGTATCACCTAGCCGTTATATATAACACCACAAAACTTAGAGATATATACGTAGATATATGTATCAATTACTATACTATAAAACTAAAACAAAATAGTTCAGTAGACTTAACGACTACCTTTAAGCAAATAGAATACCTTATAGATAACATAGAAAGTAAGTTACTTTATTTAGCATTCAAGACCATGGGTTTTAAAACAAGTTACCGCCAAAAACGTGGCTTAATAAATGGGTTAGGTTCAGTAATAAAATTAATAACAGGAAACTTCGACCAAGAAGATGCTATTAAAATCGATAACGAATTAAAATCAACAAAAGCATCGCTTAATAAGAATATAATAAATCAGCGTAAAAGTATAAATATTGTGCAGGACTTCATGAAAGACTACTAACGTAATTAAAATATAATCAAAAATAATCAAATAAAAATTTACAGGGCTATAGATAGATACAACGCGCAAAAGAATGCATTCGAAACCAATTTTTTAACAGAGAGAGATATTTATTCATTTTCATAACAATGTAGGTAAGTACATAATATTATTTAGATATCACTAAATACCTATTTAATTAAACATAACTTAAATGTTAAAATACTATCCTATGAAATATGTATATACAAAACAACCAAAACGAAAAAAGAAAATAATTTAGAGGGCGTCATAAAAGTCCTCCACATCGCCGTCGACCGGGAGCGTGCCCAGAACGCTGGCAGCATTGCCACGTTGAATGGCAATGCTAAATTTTTGGGCCAAGTACAACCCAGCCTTCTGGTCACACGAGGCGTCGACCAGTCTCTTTGCGAGATCTTTAAAAAGAGATCTTGCACTTGGACCCCATAGCCCCAACGTTTCGACCCCAAACGGCTCAAATACGTAATCCCCTACTAGGTTTGCGTATTTGCGCCGTTTGAAGGTCTCCGCTGTAGCAGCAGCAGCGCCCGCACAACCCGCTGTGCCAGGAACATGAGATGGCGCGAGGGTATCGATACACGTTGCGTCCCACACCAAAGGCCTACCCAACTTCCATGGGAGTAAAGACATACCATCCGGTCTTTTGCCATCGTCACGTGCCAGCCCCTGTGGTTCAAGTTGGGCTGGAACGCCAGCGGTGACAAGAGCCCGGCGAAGTATGTCATTTAGATTGCCGTGTCGTGATATACGACCTGCGCTCCTGCTGCATGATAAGCCATGGTGACCAAGGCTGTCGACAGCCTCCCCACAGTGACAGCGATGCGGAAAAACACATGACGCACCCAAACGGAGGCAAGCAGCGATGCGGAAAGTGGTATCGTCCAACATGGTACCTACCAGGCGTACAGGTAAGGACGCCTGTAGCCACAGTCGGTCGTTCAAGGCCACATTTTGAATTTTGCTTAAGGTATTTTTCATAATATTGTCAATTTGAAAGAATGATGATGGGTTTTTCCAAAATGGTGAAGATCGAATAGCATGTGTAAATTTAGGCACAAAAAGACAATATCTAATAATAGTGAAAGCTGAGTGAATATTAATTTTGAGTAATCTATCTGAAATTTCACTAAAATTTTGAATTTTTTCATGTAAAAATGAATCAAAACCTTCGTCTAAAATTGGGGACCCAAGGAGGCGAAGAGAGCTTTTTTCTATGTGGGTAATATTCGGCGCCAGATTTTGGAATTTTGACAGTATGGCAGATTTGTCTAAACTGTTGTTAATAAAAATTTCACATTTGCTTGGGTTGAGTTCTAAACCGATTGACAAGAATTTTGATTTCAGGAGTGCTAGATCTTCATAAACTGTCTCAACCCGCCCCGCGAGGGTTCCATCGTCCAGGTACCAGACATTAAATTTTGAATTTAACTGGTTGATGATTGGATGAATAGCCAAACTGAAAATTAGTGGTCCAAGAGGGTCACCTTGTTGACAGCCAACAGCGGATTCCAAAAGATTTTCTTTATATATTAATTTAGAAGGGTGTCTGTAACACTGCCAAATGAAGTTATAAATTTTGGGTGTTTCTAATTTAACTTGTGTCAACAAGGTGTCCCTGTTCACCGAGTTAAAGGCATTTTTCAAATCAACCTTCAGGATAACCTCACCTCCATTACAGCCAAGGTACGTAGACAGGGCATGTATGGCAGCCTCGCAGCCCCCCTTAGAACCGAAGCCAAGCTGCAGGGGCTGAAATTTACTTGCCAAAGTAGATTTATAATGTCGGCAGCATATCTTGGCTGCCATACGCCTGTATGTACTCCCAACGGCAATGGGACGAATGCCACCGTCTCTCTTCTGTAAGGCACATAAATTAGCGCCATACAAAATATCGACGATGTCACCGTTCACATTGCCGATGAGCATTAGGTTGATTAAGGCCGTAAGCTCCCTCAAAAGCGTGTCGCCGGCCGCCCCGGCGCTTGAACACACAAGATCCTTCAGATGTTGTGGTGTCAATCCGTCGAGACCACCAGCGGAACCACTTTGGAAGGAGCAAACGGCACCAACCACGTCCTTGGCTGTAATGCTGAGAAAATCAGAATCCATGTTAGGTGGATCAGGGAAAAGGAGGTTATCCCCTGGCGCTGGATGCTTGCTCTGCAGACTCGCGAGTGTGTCGGCAGATCAAGGCGCCACCACATCGCTACTAAATAAGAGCCTGGACGCTCCCCTAATATCACCTTCCCTCAGTTTTGTTTCTACGTGGTGGTAGATAGAATTATTACGATATATTTTAGATGAATTGTAGTTTAATTTGGATGCCGAAAAGGTACAATTTTCCTTAATTTTTGCTGTAAGAGATTTTTTAGTTAGCCGGTCTTCTTTTGCGTGTAATATTCTATAAGGGAAGGTGAGAAGTTGTTCCCAAGCCGTCAAAGAATTCTCCCGGACCACAAGACCTACGCAGTGTGCCAGATTTTGGGCCACTGAAGGCCTTGCACCCCGGGGAATTCGTTTGATGATCGGAATTGAATTTTTTAATTTATTTAAATATTGCCAAAAAGGAATTTCATTTGGGACTGTTTGCATATTTTGTGTGGTGTTGTGTGTTGATATATTGGGGCCAGAAAGTACATTCTGGTTTTTGTGTATTTTACCAAAATGTACTTTTAGGCCCCGCTCACCTTTAAAGAAACGTGCTTGGGAACAAATGGGGCAGCGCACCAGAGTAGTCGATGTGCCAGGTTGACTGGCACCTGTTTCCTCACCACTTTTGCCACCGTTATTCGACATAAAAACTTAATATACACACTAAAAACTTATATACAATAAAATACAATAACAATAGTATTTTTTAACAACATCCATATTCAACCAAATCGAAAGTTCACTTCAGCAACTTTACGACCGGCTAGAAACCCTAGAAGAGCCTTGTAACAGCATAACAGGAGACGAAGTAATCTGCACACACCTTGAATGGAAAACTTTGCTACGCTCCAACGATTGCATAGCTCAACTTATTCAACATCAAGACCCACATAATTGTACGTATGTCACAGCGAGCTACGAGAACAACATCATACAACAAATCAAGGACAATAGCTGGATAGTAGTTATGAAACAGGAGGAAGTCATAAAAACTATATGCAACAAGGATGTTCAATACCAACGCAATAAAGGCACTTTCCTTATAACAACATGCAATAGCTGCAAAGTACAAATACAAGATAGAACCCTATCAACTCATCAACGATACATCAATATTAGAGAAACTGTACCACTACCACGTGCATATCAAACACCGAACATGGCATCAATCAAGTTAAAACTAGATAACATAAATCTAGACAATCTCAAGAACGCTCTACATCACTCAGAAGATATTGTTATCCCCGAAGAAGACACAATAACTATACTATCAACACCTAGTTGGCCATCCACAACAATGTACATCTTGGTATTCTTCACTGGAGTCGGAGTAGCAGTCTACAAACTCTGGTGGAAACCTAGATCGGCGCAAATCATAGCTCAACAACAACCTGAACCTGAAGAAATCCAGCTTCGGTCTCAGCCGCCATTGCGCCTCCATCTTAAGGGGGGAGGAGTTATGTCATCGTAACCATGTCCTTACACAAGGACCACCTTTGTTTCTTAGAATAATTAGGTAATAAGATTACTGTACACATATCTTCCTGGTACTTGATAACAGGAAGACATTATCATTAAGTTTATAGCCCTTTGTTATTAGAAGTAGAGATAAGCTTTTGTATAATCTTTAATGTGAAATAAATGTTAGTCTTGCTCTGCTCTTCAAGCAGAACACACCTACAATTTGCTTTTTAAAAACCCTTTTGCCTTCGCCCACTACCTAACTCGCGCTCATCTGTTTTTGCAAAAAGGGAAAATAGTCACTTGTGCGCGGTCAAGCGGTTATATAGATACATAATTATAATTATATTCATGTTTTTTTTTTCCAATATATTTTGTATTGTATTATCTGTTCTTCTTGCCCGGACCGATGTTTTCATTGAATTATTTTACCAAAACTTTTACATATTTTTTCTGTTTCGTCTTAGCTAGCACAACTGGCAGGTGGTATATTTTAGTAAATAAGTGAATTTTTATTTTTTTAGATATATTTTTTTTATTTATATTATTTAAATTAAGTACATACATACATAGTCTCACGCCTATAACCCCGAAGAGGTAGACAGAGGTGTATTTCTACACCCACTTTTCGCCAGATATACTTTAGTCCCACGTAATAAGGGGCGAGCCTATTGCCGTACCAGGCACATTTCCAGACCCCGTGCTGCTACTGAGAATTTCGTGACAGAAAAACCCAATAAGACTGCCCGACCCAGGAATCGAACCCGGGACCTCCCGATCCCACGCGCACATTTATGCCGCGAGACCAACGAGGCAGTCGTATAGGGTTTGATGTCGAGTTTTCCGTCTCTATGCAAAGATGGTATTTGCATCGTGTTATCCCTTAGTCGCCTCTTACGACACCCACGGAAAGATAGGGTGATAGGGTGGTGACACTTGTATTCTATGCCGTCAGCCACACGGCTAACCGTCAGCCACACGGCTGACGGTTTTTAATTTAAGTATTGTGTATTTTTGTATTCACGATTGCTTCATTATGTGATATAAGCGATACTGATAGCTTTTACGCAACATGTAGCTTAGACGAGAGTTTTTCCAGTATACCTTCACTAGCCGATAGCCTCAATTCTCAGTTTACTGATGTACCCAAAAAATTTAATGCTGTTCATATCAATGCCCAAAGCATACCGGCACATTTCCCTGATATGCTGGCCAATCTTGACTGTAAGAATATTCATGCTTTCCTTGTGTCTGAATCATGGCTTAAGCCTTGCCTCCTCTCTACTTCATATTCCATACCCGGTTTTCAACTCATTAGAAATGATCCAGTGGTTGGGGGCGGTGGTGGTGTTGCCATATATCTACGCTCACATATCTCCTATACAAATGTTAGTATGTCTGCACAGCCACCGCCACCAAACGCCGGTGAACACTTATTTCTCGAAGTTATAATAAACCACACTAAGATCCTGCTTGGCGTATATTATTGTCCTTCCCTACGTATAGATTACTTCCAGAGTTTCGAAACCCTATTGGTCAATCTTATGCCCTCTTACAGTCACACAATCATAATGGGTGATTTCAATACTCGCTTGCTCAAGAACGATGCTCGCTCTTCTTCTCTTCTCTCAACTTCCACTGCCTGTAACTTGTCGATATTGCCTTCCAACGCTATTCATCATTTTCCAAACTCTAATCCTTCACTTCTTGACTTTATCATGGTCTCTTCAAGAGAACATGTTTCTGTGCATGGGCAATACCCAGCAGACATGTTCTCCTATCACGACCTTCTCTTTATGTCATACAAAATCCGTCCACCTAAGAGTAAGGCTAAAATTTTTATGCAGCGCAATTTTGCTGGCATGAACATTGATAGCTTACGTAAAGATGCAAGTGAATCAGTTGATGATAAAGTCGATATCTTCACCAATCAAATAATTAAACTTTATGATAAGCATGCGCCAATTCGTCCGGTGAAAATCAAACATCCTCCCTCTCCGTGGCTCACTGGCAATATAAAACAGCTTATACGTAAAAAAGCGGCAGCTAAATTTAGGTACAAAATTAGGCCTGATGCACACTTAATACATAATTTGCAACAGTATGTCAAGATTAGGAATCACTGCAATAAGGTGTGTAGGGACGCACAACGCCAACATATCCACGATTCTGTAAAAAACGGAGATCCAGCAAAAGTTTGGAAATTTCTAAAGACCCTGGGGGTAGGCAAATCACGTCAAGATATCAATCCTATAGACCTCAATATTGATTTGCTCAATCAACATTTATCTGCCTCGTCCAATTTTGACAGGACTACTAAGGCACACACTATTGACTATCTTTCATCTCTGCCAACCCCTAGTTATTCACCTTTTGTCTTTAATCAAGTCTCTGATTGTGATGTTAAGAAGAGCATAATCTCAATCACTTCCAACGCAGTTGGTAGTGACTGTGTCAGCCGTAATATGCTCCTTCCTATCCTCGATATAATCCTACCAATAATTTCCCACATCCTTAATTACTCCTTGTCCAGTATGGTATTTCCATCGATATGGAAAGACGCCCAAATTACTCCCATACCAAAAACCTGTCATCCCTCATCCTTTGCCGACTATCGTCCCATCTCCATACTACCATTCCTATGCAACGTCCTCGAACGCCTCGTCCATCACCAAATTAATTCATTCCTCTGCAGAAATAGTCTCCTTAATCCCTTTCAATCTGGTTTCCGCCCAGGTCATAGTACAGTCACATCCCTTGTCAGTATTACGGATGACATCAGGTCCGGTATGGAAGGCGGAAAGCTCACTATTCTTGCACTGTTAGATTTCAGTAACGCCTTCAATACAGTGGACTTTGAGATTCTAGTTGGTGCTCATCGCTCTCTTAACATATCTCCAACAGTGATTGATTGGCTTCGTAGTTACCTGTGTGGCCGCCGACAGCGTATTCACATTGAGGATACATTTTCTGCTTGGTGTAACATAACTGTTGGTGTGCCCCAGGATGGCGTGTTGTCTTCATTACTCTTCGCAATTTTTATAAATTCTATCTCTAACAATCTTCGCTCCTCCTACCACCTTTATGCAGATGATCTCCAGATTTATACGCAGTCACCATTAGCGCAGATAATACAGTCCATTAATGTAATTAACAGTGACCTGGCACAAATTTGCAGTTGGAGCAAATCATTTGGGCTGAAAGTTAATCCTACTAAAACGTAGGTCACTATTGTTGGTAGCCCCAAATTGGTGTCAAAAGTAAACTGGTCGCAGCTCCCTGATATTATCTTCGATGGCACCATACTTCACATACAGGACAAAGTCAAGAATTTGGGTGTTACGATCGACTCTGCTCTTACTTGGGGACCACAGATCCAAGAAGTAAGTCGAAAAGTGTTCGCTTCAGCAGGCTCGCTGAGAAGATTGAGGAACTATCTCCCCACTGCCACCAAAATTGCGCTTGCCACGTCGATTCTTTTACCCATTATCGATTATACGGATGTCAGCTATCTAGATCTCGCCGAAAACCAACTTGACAAACTTAAGCGCCTCCAAAAAGTCTGTATACGATTCATATTTGGATTACGCAAATATGATCATGTTTCACAATTTCGAGCGCAACTCAAGTGGTTACCAATACGTCATCGCCGGAATGCTCACATTGTTACTTTACTCTACAATGAATTGTTTAACCCTTCAACTCCTTCCTATCTTAAAGGTCGATTTGAGTACCTACATGACACACATAATAAGTTTTTGAGGTCATCAGAAAATTTAAAACTGAAAATGCCGGGACATTCCACGAGATTTTTTCATAAGTCCTTTACTGTTACTGCTGTACGTTTGTGGAATGCTCTACCGCTACCTATTAGACAGGCTCAGACAGTAACGAAATTTAAAGCAGCAGTAGTAGTAAAGGAACACTATCTGTCCTTGTAGGTTAAGCTATCATTCTACTATAATAATTTATACCATTATAAGTCGTGTTAATATATATTATAGTATGATTATTTAGATGTATGTATACATGTTTAGTTACATAGGTATATTAAAATATAATTAAATTTTCGAAAATAAGTATTGATGTAATATTATTATGTATTTATGTATACAGGGTGTCACAAGACCCTTAACGAAAACTGAAATCGCATGTTGTACCAATCACTACGAACTTTTTTTACTTCAGCACCATACCTGGGAAATTACTGGTTCAGGAGATATTGAGGCTCAAAGTTAGTATGGAGTTTTTCTAATTAGGTACAAAATCGATGCATTTACCCCGCCAATATGTTCAATAGATGCTCTATGACCCCATGGATAAGTAGGTATTTCGAGCATTGCACACGCGCGATTTTAATTGCGGTTTAAAAATGTGAAAAATGAAAAAAAAATCGTTTGCCAGGTATTATTTTAGGTTAGTATGACTTGGCATGATGTCCACAACGAGTAGACTTCGGCTTGGTGATGTGTCTTGTGACACTCTGTATATTATACATATATATTATAAATATCTATTTATAATATATTTACTTGGTACGCCTACAACCACCATTATTTTCCTCTACAAACCATATCCATCCAAAGGTTGCCTGGCAGGAATCGCTTTTAGCGATAAGGCCGCCCACTGTACTTTTCTTATAGTTTAAGTTTATGCTATGTAATAATTTTATAGGTGTGATATAATAGTTTTATAGGTGTAGTAAAATAAATAAATAATATGTGTTGCTTAGAATTTTTTGATGTAAGTATTTTCAGAAAATAGTACCGCAAAACCAACACAGTTTGTAATCCTAAAACGAACGTTATCTTTCTTTCAATGCAGTCTATTATCATAAAAAAGTCTACATTATCACCCTGTGTTCAGTTGTATCTTTTATAAAAAAAACACAAAGAAATATCCTCTTAACGCTTCATAAAACAGATTAGGTAAGCAGAACTGTCTATAGGTCGTTATGTTCTATGGTTTTTCGATAGCTATAAAATAAAAACGTTTCTGTTCATCGCACCAACAGCCTTCGTTGTATCCTTTGTGTATGTTGCCCAGGAAATGCATTGTAATAGCTTTATTAAGGTTCTTCAGTGTTGTAAGTATTTACTTCTCATGTTCGGTGGATAAAAGGATAATGTCTGTTATGGGTTGTAAGGATCCGTCCCTGAATATTTTTGTACATATTTATGTAAGGATATGTGTATACTATTTACACGAAAGGGTTCCTATAACAATACGCATTACATGTACTAAACATTGGTGGAAGTATTGTCCTATCTTTATAAATACCTCACTAGTGACACTAGGCGTCGGTCATTCAGAGTATATACTTAGTAAGTGTTTGTCTCCTAAATTAATTATAACAAATTTTGAATGAAATAAATGAGGGTCTTCTGTGACAGATAGTCTACAATAGTGTAATTCTGTAGCTGTGTTTTTGGTTTTAATTGTTTTGTGATGCATTTAAAGTAGGTAATCCTCATATCTTAGAGTTTTATGTGATGTCTTAAAAGAAGAAGAGCACGTAAAACCTTTGATTACGGCTGTCAGGAAGATCTGGAACAGTCATCACTGATTTCAGGCGACAGTCACATCATAGAAAAGCTAATATTCTGTCCAGTCTGGTTTGATTAGAAAGTATCACCTGCTTTTGAAGGCAAAGGGTTTGGATGAAGAATTCAATAGGACGGTGGTGATGACATTGTTGAACATATTGCTATTAATACATACATACATAGTCTCACGCCTCTTTCCCGAAGGGGTAGGCAGAGACGGAACGTCATTTGCAACGATCCTGAAATATCCCTCTTGCTATTAATACCTTTTCGTATATCAAGCAAAATAACTAAGCTTCAATATTAAATTCCTTCCAACATAATTTAATATAGGTGCATAGGGTTCCCACCGAGAACTTAGGGTCCCAAGCCAACCTCACCTGCAAGTGGTGCACCTGCCGATCAACGGACGAGGCTCTGGCAAACAAATGTCCCTATAAGCGGCAATAGGCTCGCCACCTATTACGTGGGATCAAAACACTGGCGAAAATGGGCGTTTAATATGCCTCTGCCTACCCCTTCGGGGAAACAGGCGTGAGTCTATGTATGTATGTATGTATAATTTAATAAATAGACCCGGCTGGCACTAAAGTCATAACATCCACTTCACTTAACTTTACTGTAGCCAAGTCCCGTACCGTCCCACATAGCCGCGAAAATAGCAAATAAAAATATTATCTTTTGTACACCTCCCACCCTTTTTAAGTAATATGTTTGATGACTTTCCCTTTTCCTACAAAACTTTTAAGAAGTGCATGTACCTGAATAAACCGTAAAACAGGGTCAATGATTGGAAAGCATTTTTCACCAGAATCATATCACCTCGTTTCTCCACTGTGCAAGTAAAGTGAAGGCAGTAAACCCAATCACAGATTGCATTAGCTTATTACATTTGAAAATAATGAATGGTTATTAAATAATAGTTTAAAATAGTTTCCCTAACTGTACCACGTGTAAGTTAAGTTTGACCTAAACAACAACACACAAAACAAATTATTGTTTTGAGTCTGGATGATTTTTGCGTCTGTTGATTTAATTTTTGTAAACGCTTTCACAAAAAAAGACTTTACATATATATATTATGATCCAAAATTAAATACAGTACAAATTAATAACCTATAAAAATCTGCGGTCATAATATAAAAAAATGTTGCAGTGATAAATCAGTACATAATTATCATTAAGGACTAGTGTATTTAAAATTAAAAAAGCTAAGTTAGATTGGTTGGCTGTCAGAGCAAATGAAAGAATGGGAAAAGCAACGAGCGAGGACATTGACGAAGCAAGAAAGGCGTTTGTAAGGCCAAAAAGAATAGTGAAAGAAATGGTTAAAAGGAAAAAAGAGGAAAAGAAAGATGAGTTTGATAGCAGATTGTCTGATGATTTCCAAAGAAACATTAAGTTTTTCTGGAAATTCGTTCGTGCAGTTCGAGGAAGAACTCAATCCTCAGAATACACATCGATCAGAGACAAGAATGGAAGGATAGTGAATGGTGAATCGTGCGTGCTGAAGAGATGGAAAGAGTATTTTGAAAGGTTATTTGAAAGAACGGCGATAGAGACACCGATCGATGAAATGAATAGTAACGATAGCAATGATGAAAGCGTTATTGACGTGGATGAGATCGTGAAGGCACTGGGAAGTATGAAAGTAGGTAAGGCTGCAGGATATAATAGGATTACAGTCGAAATGCTGATGGCTGGTCTGGGCATCATAGTTGGTCAGTTGCAGTGGTTATATAACTTGTGCTGGAGCACCGGCCGAGTACCTAATGACTGGGCCATAGCTGTAGTTGTGCCTCTTTATAAAGAAAAAGGCTTGCAAAAAGACTGCAAAAACTATAGAGGCATTAGCCTTCTCAGCATCGTTGGCAAATTGTATGCATTGATTGAAAGAGTTATGAAAGTAACCGACAAGAAAATATGGGATGTACAAGCGGGATTCCGAAAGGGTATGGGTTGTACGGATCAGGTTTTTTCCTTGCGAAGCATAGCCGAAAAGTTTTTGGCCAAAGGTCAAAAGGTCTATTGCGCATTTGTGGATTTGGAAAAGGCTTACGATAAAGTGGTGAGGAATGAAATGTGGTCGGTGCTGTCAATGAATGGGGTGGACAGCAGCCTCATTCGAGCTCTGAAATCCCTTTATGAGGATTCTAGAGCTTGTGTGAGGATAAACGGGGCATACACTGACTGGTTTACCATCGAAAAAGGTGTTAGACAGGGATGTGTAGCGTCGCCGTGGCTGTTTAACCTCTTCATGGACAGTTGTTTGCAAGATTTAAAACATAGTGACTGCGGATTAAGGATGAATGGGTTACTCGTCAAATGCCTCCTTTATGCTGATGATCAGGTAATACTTGCATCTTCAGCGGAGGAGCTGCAGGACATGGTAACAATCATGCATGGTGCGTTAGAGAGGAAAGGAATGAAATGAATGTAAGTACAACGAAAGTTATGGTTTTTGAAAAGGAGGAATGCGGTACGGCTTGTAATGTTTTGATCGATGGACAGCGAGTGGAACAAGTGAATGAGTTTGTTTACTTAGGTACGTTGTTTACAAGAGATGGTAAGAATAAAAAAGATATTGAAAGAAGAGTTAATGCAGGTAATAGTGTGAATGGAGCTATGAAGGCGTTTATGAACAGTAAAAACGTGTCCAAAAAGGCGCGTTTGGCTGTGCATAGAGGGTTGTTAGTGCCTACCCTTATGTATGGTAGTGAAAGTTGGGTATGGCAGAAGAGACTTGAAAGTAGAATAAATGCTGTAGAAATGAGAGCACTGAGAAATATGTGTGGTGTGTCTTTGACCGACAGAGTAAAGAATTGTGTGATACGAGAGTGGTGTGGGGTAAAAGAAGATGTAGTGACAAGCATCGAGAAAGGCATGTTAAGATGGTTTGGGCACATGGAGAGGATGGATGACGAAAGACTGACAAAGAAGATATATAAGGCAAGTGTGAATGGGACAGGTCGAAGAGGAAGACCTAAGCGGACGTTCTCTGACCAGATTGGAGACATTCTTAAAAAAAGGACAGGTCAGAAGTACCCTAAACAGAAGAGCATGCATGAGAAACTTGATGGGAGTGAATGAAGCAAGAGAGGTATGTCAGGATCGTTGCAAATGGCGTTCCGTAGTCTCTGCCTACCCCTCCGGGAAACAAGCGTGAGTCTATGTATGTATGTATTTAAAATCCACTTACGAAATATTATTAAAATCTGTCGACTTTAAATAAAGTAAGTAGTAAGCAAATAGTGTTTACTACAGACACATTACGAAAACATTAATTGTACAAACATACATACATATCGTCAAGCCTTTTATCCCCGAAGGGGTAGGCAGAGGTGTATTTCTACACCCACTTTTCGCCTGATATACTTTAGTCCCACGTAATAAGGGGCGAGCCTATTGCCGTACCGGGCACATTTCCAGACTCCGTGCTGCTACTGAGAATTTCGTGACAGAAAAACCCAATAACACTGCCCGACCCAGGAATCGAACCCGGGACCTCCCGATCCCACGCGCACATTTATGCCGCGAGATCAACGAGGCAGTCATTAAACATTAATTATATTTGGATATTATATTTGTCTCTACTCTAACCCCACATTGTGGCTGCAAAAACTGACTCAAAAACAGAATTTCTTCCAGTTGCTTCAATAATAAAGAAGATAAAGATTGTTCGCGGATTAAAAATATTTGACTGCAGTCCAGTAGAGGACACCGCATGCGTCTGCTGACCGGGAGGTCCCAGGTTCGATTAACGGGTCTGGCAAAGTGTTACAGACTTTTCCAAATTCTCAGTAGCAGCACGGAGTCTGGCAAAGTGCCCGGCTACAGCAATAGGCTCGCTACCTATTACGTGGGACCTAAATTTATAAAGCGAAATGTGACTGTACTCTGCCTGTCCCTTCTGGACAGGCATGACGATACAAAAAGAATAATTCGAATTTAACCTACTGCTTTCAGCTGCTTAGTGGAGGTCCTTAAAAGGGATAGCTCAATAATGTATCAAGTGAGCCGAGCCCACCAGTAGGTGCCTAATGACGTGTGAATTGTAATCAATCGCTTCGGGTTTGACTGCGGGTCGACATTGTTAATCTTAAAGTTCGTTTAAGATACTCTTTTGTGTCTTATTGATAGTCTTGAGAGGCAGGGTCAGTTTTCATCAGCTTCTTTGGCAGTTTTTAGGGTTCCGTAGTCCACAAGGAACCCTTATAGTTTCATCATGTCCGTCCGTCTGTGCGTCCGCAGCCTAGCTCAAAGACGCCTGGTGCTAGAAAGCTGATATTTGACATGAATATAGACATAAGATATTGCAACAAAACTGTAACTGTAGAATAAAATTTAGGGAAATATTTTTTTAAGGGTATCTCCCCTACATATATAGTGGGGTGGATTTTTTTTTGGCTAAACTATTAATTTGGAAGAGGTGAAAAAATCACAAATGTAGTACATATAACGAATTTAAAAGGAAAGCTATCACGGCTAAGTAGATATCACTAGTTTACGAGTAATCGTCGGTTAACTTATAAATACTTATTTCTGTGAGTTTACATTGGGCGCGCTGGCTTAAAGATATACGTACTTTGGTATGTAATGTACTACGGTACTACGTATGTATAGTAGTAGTATATCTTGGAAACCACATTTTATGTTTACAATACATAACTGGATACATACCTAGTATTTTTCTAAACAAAACTTAGGTTCTTATAATAGTGTTATTAAAATTATTTTTTCAGCAAAATAAACAGTCGGATTTGTTGTACATTAATACCCTTTGCAGCAAGTCATTATGGGCAACTACGGAACCCTACATTGCGCGTGGCCCGACACGAACTTGGCCGGTTTTTCAAGTGACGCCGTCAAATTTCGAGATTGGACGGCCTTCAGTTCGCTTTTTGGACGCTTGAAAAGAATCTTTTTAGATTTTTAGACTTTAATAGTGATTCAATAGAAGTATTTCATCATTTCGAAACACTTCACTAGAGGGCTACGCCCGCGCATTTTATTTAATTTAATCGTGTCATATTTTATCCGATCACGTGGGAAGTTCGGAAAATGCTTTCTTTGTGCACCCCTTCGGAAAGAAAGAAAATGCTAGCCAAAGAAAATACATGCTAAATTTCATCTTGCGCCTAACACTTTTGGCTGTTGCGTTGTCTGTCAGTTAGTCACAAATGTAAGAATTTTATGTTTACAAACAGATTGCGCCGGACATGCTTTTACAAAATGTTTTTAACATTTGACTAAACAAATGTACGTAAAGCCTGGCTTGGCAGGCCATTTTGACATACATTCTCATATTATTGCGACATAATCTGCGACATACAAAGCAGTGCCAAATATTTGCCGATACATTGTGTATTTTAAAGAAAGTAATAAATTTATTGAAAAGCTTTGCCTTTTTTACGTACATTATGAAAAAATACATTAAACTGATCTAAAACTGCAGAAACTATATCATAATGTTAGTTTTTGATTCGCATTTTATCCTTCGTGTAACTTTTATGTAATGATTGAAAAATAACATTATAATAAATGTTAAAGATTTCATACAATGGCTGTCTATCTGCCGATTCATCGTATATAGGTAAGTATAACTTTAAAGAAAATATCACACGGTTTTTTTTGTTATTAACGCTTGGCTATTCCCATATAACAAGAAAAAGTTTAATAAAATGGTATCAGTTTATTTCTTCCAAAAAAAGCAGTTCATAAAATCTGTAAGAACATAAAAATAATATTTCCAAAACCCGTACACAGTCGTTTGGATAATAAACAGGGTGATGCCTTTTTTATAAATAAAAACCACTCCTTTGAATATTTATTGCCATTTGGACCACGCCTGAATATTTGAGAAGATCCATATAATCTAAGATTCATATTTTATCTATCTATACATTGCATAAATTGTCCCTTAAAATACTTTTTGTATTTTGTTTTTATGCGGTATTTCTATACTGGTGTATCTTGAACGCTGAATAAAATAGCGCATTATGGAATATATTTTCAATAATGCTAAAGCAGCAAGCCATATACTTTACAGACAAGCTTTTACGACTTATAGATTGATATCAGCACTTTGCTTTTTGAACGCGGCTTGAACCGAGTGTTGTATCGATAAAAAGTATATTATTTGTGAAACCCGTCAATAAATGGGTGTATGCCAAATTGCATTGAAATTTTCACATTAAAATCTGCTCAGCAGTTTAGCCATGAACGCGTAATACAGTCAGGCAGAATTTTGCATTTGTAATATTAATGTACCATTTCGCTTGTTACCAAGCCTTTATTGTATCGTTAATACAGGAGTGACTAGTGTGACTACTGCGTGCGAGAGGCACGAATGTCTGCTTCTCTCTACTTACCTGACCGCATTTCATGTGAAATGAATCACAATCTTTAGCGCCACTTTGTTACCTCTCGAGGTAAATGAACTATCGCTAAGTAACTTTGAGACAATGTTTGATATATGATTAAATAGAGAGGTATCCATCGGAAACCATTAATTCTTTTGCTGTCATAGCAGAGCTAATGACCGTTAAAGTTCAAAACTTCAGCCAACCGTTTAAATGTGATGCAAGTTATAAGCGCAGTTGAGAAATTGTTAGCCATTACATTTATATACCTATATTAACATTTAAAGTGGACCCTAGCGTTCAAAGCGCAAGTAATATAATTTTATGATTGTAAATCCAATTCTTGACTTCAGTTTAATGCTGAGGTATTTCACTTACATCAAAAATACCCGATTGAGACATAGCGAAAGAAAGTATATTGAATTATCTGTATTTTTATCTGAGACGCCATAAGCACTATTTTTCCGCTACACACACAACACTTAGACCATGTTATTTGCCGCAGTTACTTTAACCATCTTTAACGAAGTTTTGAGCAAAACTGGAACTTGGAACTTGTTCGAAATCGTGTAAGTCTCAAGTTCGACGCTGAAATTATTGGATAATCTTCAACATAATTATTGATACTAAAACATAATTGATTTTAATATAATTTTATGTTTCAATTTGCGTCAAGGATAACATGATATGAAAGAGGGTACAGTAGGTAAGTTGAACTGAGTTTAGGCATGTGGTCAATATTACCGGACAACATTACCCAAAAAGCGATATTATATTCTAGTGCAAAGCAATTTAGGGGGTGCATGTCATATATTTTATTTTTGTAACCCTAACTTGTAAATACAGTTTCGCTGTAGTAACTTGCATCACTATTTCAGCCCATCCACGTTATATTTTAACAACTAATATGCATAAACGGACATTCCCATGCTCATTTGCCGCCCCGACGAGAACAATTTCGCATAACGTTTTGAAAAGCGTGAGGTTTGTAAAGATAGAAGCAAGTGAAGTTCCGTTGCCTCTGCCCGCCCCAACTGTAAAACAAGCGTGAGTATTCTATCCTCAAAGTCCTCATCTTTGTGTATACCTACTATGTTAAAATTCATCAAATTTCAGTTCAGCCGATTCGGCGTAAAACAGTAATGACATTTTGGCATAGATACTGGTTAAGCAGCCACCTAGTCGCATAACAATACTTCGAGCCTACGATACTCCGAGTGTTATGGACTTGATCCATAGGAGACAACGTTTGTGTGACCCACAAATTGTGATTTAGGTCTAGATGTACTTAGTGTCCATTGTGAAGTATTCCGTGTCACGTGATTTATGCCTGGTGCGGGACTTTAAGTTAGAATCTGCTTTAGTATGTTCAACCAGGAGTTTTTAATCGATAGTTCCTACTCTAGAAATAAATGGTCCGTGACCATTTACAAATGTATAAAATGAACTCAGACTCTAAACAGCAATATTTGGATGACTCAATAACTCTGATTAAATGGAATCGAATATAAACACACGTTTACATTTGAAATAAAGATTATAGATTATTATCTCTATATGTAACAATTTTAGGACTATTAGACTGTGTTATTAAGTTACTATACAGTCTAGTATTTCCAAAATTGTCAATAACAGTTACGTATAAATGAATACTCATAAACCAACAGTCGCTATTGACATTGTCCGTGTACTCCGAGCATGACGATGACAATGACGCGACGTGACCCTGAAGACATTCGCCAGTTTACCGTGTTGTCACAGAGTCCGTCTGTACTGTGTACACACCGTAGCTAGCATTGCCAATACAATATCGATTTAGATACGGAATAACGACCGAATACAGGGCAATGGCTTTACAGATACAGGGGCTCTTGGCAGTAGATATGATAGAGGATAGAGACATTAATAAAGTCCATGGCATTAGAGCTAGTTTTCCTACCCTACCATAAGTTCCGTTTATATTAACTGGCATCCAAATATTATAAATTCGAAAGTGTTTGTTCCTCCTTTACGTCAGCCCTCTAGCGGAACCGCCGGCAGATTATAAAAGTCCCGTCGTACTTTAAATTTATCGGGACATTCTGTGTCTATATTCAATAAGAAATTATCGTACAGATTATATTTTGAACAATGTCTATGTGATATCTCAAAGTTTGGTCCTGGGTGAGAATCGACTCGACGTCTGGCATGCATGTCTAAAATCACTCTAACTCTTTGCCTCTGAATGCAACGCCAAAGGCAGAACATTATTGTAGAAAGATAAAGCTCATTCCGTATTCCCTGCACTGTAGTGAAATCAACAACGCGTTTAAAGTAAAACACATTTACTGCCAATTCTGCCTCGACGCAAAATCCGTCGGGTTAAGATTTATAATTTAAATTAGTGTTCGTTGCGAAAACAGATTTTACTATTAGGAGAGCCCAATGCTGAATGCTATACGTGCAAGTAATAAGATTTAGATAGAGATTAAAATAATGTAACATAATGAAGATCACAAGTCTGTGACTATAAGCTATAGTACGGTTGAAACGTCGGGATGGAATTTATATTATATAAATTCTTTGATAACTGACTGACAGACAAAGTACAGCTCAAACAAATGGGCACATGAAGCTGAAATTAGACGTGTTATTCCGTTGCAAGGAAGCATAAAGCATTTTTCGGATATCGTACTAAACAAATTAATTTACTATGGCCATAAATACTGATCAGATGGGCGACGTAGTGGTTAGGAGTCGATCTTATTAAGATGAAGACCGTAAATTCCAGTAAATGTTATATCAACAGTAGTTTCAATAGATTAAGGTTAAAGTAAACCAGGTTTAATGACCAGTCTAACAATATTTAAAAAAATGCGATCTATATATATTACTCATTATAAAACGATCTTCTCTCAGACCTCTTTTATCGCCTATCTGTCTGTATAAACACAATAAACTCAAATCAAAGATTTTTGTACGGCTTACACCAATAAATAGTGTGATTCCTTAGGAGCGTTTAGATGTAAAATTCACGTTGGCGGAACGGTGGTCTAAGTGTTTCTAGTAGACTTACGTATTTACATGTCATCACCATCAGCCTGCCATAGTCCATTGCTGGATACAGGAATTTAAAGATTTTTATATCTTCCCTGTTACCCCGAAGGGGTAGGCCTCTGTCTAATGTGTAATATTGCAACCCCATTTTGCTTAAGAATTTTAGGTCCCATGTAATAGGGCCGAGCATATTGCCGTTATCAGCCATTGCCAGTGAGAATTCGGAAAAACTCAGTAACAATTTTTGCCCGACTCGGGAATCGAACCCGGGCCTCCCGATCAGCAGACGCATACGCTATTCACTGGACCACGGAGGCAGTCACTTTTTACATGTATAGTACTAAAGCCGAATTTCAAAACGAAGTTGTGCATTCCGCTATCACTCCCAGTTTAATATGTATGTATATATCTATATGTTATAGATAATCTAGTCAGTTACATAATTCATGAAAATTATTTCCCCCAAATTAACTTTTGGTTTGTGTGATACCACAGCTTTTTAAGACTTGGTTACTACGCTAGGCTTAAAATCTATGTAGTAGTCATCGCATCCTTGAAGCCTTAAAATATTTTTATTTAAATTACAATATTTGAATACAGATAGGTGTACTTCTTTTTTATACATATCGACTTTAGACGGTCACTACAGAAATAGGTTACGTTTGTAAAAATTTTGACACTTCTGACACTTTTTCTACTAGAACAGCACCCTTTGTTAAAACACTATGTAACACATCAATCAAATGACGAAATCGCGATCAACAATACATTCTTTTTGCGTTTTTATTTGTTACGAATTTAGGATTATAGTTCACGAACCCAGATCTTATCATATATTAACTATAACTAGCTTCTGACGTTAGTTTGGCGGTAATATACGCTGGTATAATCATAAGTACCCTTTTGTGCACGAGATAGTGAGGTAGGTCTTCCCATGGGACTAATATTTATAAAGCCTGAAGGCATAATTATGTTCCTAGCTTAGTTTGTGTGATCACTTCGACTTAGGGTATTGAGTTACTATTACAAAACATATTTGTTTTGGGATACAGGAAATGAGGATATATGGATACAGAAGCGTATTTTATTACCGAAGAAGGATATCGACCGTTTTATGAATAACACATACTGAAATATACGAGTGCTGCAATATCATATTACAGAATAGAAAGCGGATTCTCATATTTTGACAGATATGCAAATACATACATACATAGACTCACGCCTGTTTCCCGAAGGAGTAGACAGAGACTACGAAACGCCATTTGCAACGATCCTGACATACCTCCTTGCTTCATTCACTCCCATCAAGTTTTTTATACATGCTCTTCTGTTTAAGTTTGTAAATGCAATTAGATTTTGAAATAATCCACAACGTCCTGCGCATCCTTAATGTCATGATTGTCTAATATGGCAGAATCATACAGTAAGTTGTTCGTTGACACACAGTTGGCACTTTGCGATCTAGTCGCGATATTATAAAAATATCAGTTAATTTAGAAGAATTACCATTTATGCCATAAGTATGACACCGAGACTATATCGAAACTGCATTCTACACAAATGTTATTACTAGAATTGGTCCTCTTTACGGCGAAGTCAGACTTTGCTCGGACTTAACTTTGAAGTGAAGACAATGTCGGCATGTAGACACAATCTTAGTGTTCCTCTTGTGTGCATTGATCACATGCTAAGTAGAGGAAATTACCAACTAAGTTAAAACATAACGATTGTTAAATCTATTTGTTTCAAACTACTACACAAATTGCACGCAAAAAAAATGTCTTTATAAACAGGGAGATACAATACAAAACGTCGTTTTATCGTACTTAGCTTCATCATAAGCGGCATTCGCAGTTCGCTGCTGGACCTTAGGCCTCTTTCCTCTCAGGAGCTAATGGGTTGATTTTAGTAATTATTTGTGAGTTGGATAGCTCTTTTATCGAGGGAGGCTATAAGGCTAAAATATGGAAGAAGAGATACCTAGAATAGTTTTTATTGTGCCATTGTAATAGGTATTGTATGGTTTGCTTTTTATTTTTGTAAATTTATATGTAAATGAGCGCCTCTCGCCATCAAACGTAAAAGTTTGGCGAGCTTAGATATAAGGAAATATGGCTTGTAATCTTTTTTAGTACTTAAATAAAAATAAAAAAATAAAAAATAAACCTATTTCTTCCTTTCTACACCACCTAGTCAGGTAGACTGGTAGAAAATGCCCATGGCATTAAGTCCGCCAATGAATTAAGGCACCATGGCATTAAGGCCAGGCTATAAGGCTAGTAGCCACGAGTGTGGAGCAGTCGTACTAAATAATACCTACATAGTTCGGTCAAATTAGACCAAAAAACAGGGGTTAGGTTACAAAAAATCTTACGTCTGTTCCATGTATGGAGAGCTCCCCTTTATTTCCTTTTTTTATTTTGTAAAATAATCGTGTAGCGGTTTACAGAATCTACCTACCAATTTTCAAATGTGTAGGCCCAATTGTTTCGGAATAAAGCTGTGTAATCAGACAAACAGACATGGCGAAACAATTAGAGTTCCTTTTTGCTATTTTTAGTTGCGGAACCCTAAAACACGTGTTCAGTACAGATTTATCATCCTCCTAGCGTTATCCCAGTCTGAACCCAGGGTCCGCTTTTTAGTCTAACCGTATTTGACTGAATATTAGCTTTTCTACAGAACGACTGCTTGTCGGACCTCCGCAACCTAAAGTTAGTATTAAAGGTATAGCTATATTCCATCGTTTAAAGTAGTGCCAGTTTATTCATAGGTACTGACTTCCTATAACGACTGTCAAAAATCTTCATGATATGACAGCCGGGACCGACGACTTAACGTCGCAAGCGATAATTTACAATTAAATACGCACATAACTCAGAAAAGTCAAATATGCGCGCCGTAGATTCGAGCCCAATACCCTCTGCATGGCAGTCTGTTGATATCTCCACTAGGCTATCGCTGCCTGACAGGGTATGGTAAAGTATTAACCTCAAATGTGGCGTGAAAATTTGTGCAATATTATGACGATTTCAACTCTTTTCAAATATTTTTATCGTTTTATCTCAAAAATGGTGGCTCCTAGGAAAAAAGTATCTCGACTTTTTTATAGTTCATTATCTAATCTACTATTTTTGTTCAGCAAGTTTTATGATAAATATTACCGCTTTGCTAAAAATTGTGAAAAACCCATTTTGGTGACATTTGACCCCGTGTAATTTTTTTGTAGGTGTCGGATTAATGAGGACTTTTTAGATTTCATTTATAATGGTGCTTTAACCGTACATGAACCGTGTATATGGACCATAAATATGAATTTTATTACAATTGTCAGTTTTATAGCTATGTCCAACTTAGCTTAGTTTGACGTAGGTTACAATTGATCAAAGTAAGCTGTCAGATTTCAGCATCATAATATTACTTTCTATAGGACAGAAGGGGCTAGTATGCCACCATCCCAATATTATTTGCTTATAAAAGTCCACCTATAAAGATAAGTAACAGTGATACATCTACTACTATACGTAGGGAAATTTACATATTCAAAAACCCAAACAAAAAAAAGCTGTGAAAAGAAACTGCAACAGAAAATATGATTACATAGGTATCCTTGACTTATCAAATTACAAAATAAAAAAAAACAACCCAACTTCTCAAATCGAGGGTGGCGACGATTTCTCCGGTTCCGGTCTTTTTATGGCTACAGGTGACCGTAAAGTATAAAATATATGCTCCTATAAACTTAGTCGTAAACTTGAAATTTTCGTCAAACAAGCTTTTTCCGCAGACATTGAATCGGAACGGGATAACATGTTTTTTATCGTTATTTATTTATTTAAAAACTTCATATACACAAAGTACATAGGCGGACTTAATGCCATGGGCATTTTCTACTAGTCTACCTGACTAGGTGGCGCAGAGAGGAAGAAATAGGTTTTTTTTTCTTTTTTTATTTTTATTTAAGTACTAAAAAGATTACAAGCCATATTTCCTTATGTCTAAGCTCGCCAAACTTTTACTTTTGATGGCGAGAGGCGCTCATTTACATATACATTTACAAAAATAAAAAGCAAACCAAACAATACCTATTACAATGGCACAATAAAAAACTATTCTAGGTATGTCTTCTTCCATATTTTAACACTTATTTTTATGAACTTAGCCAACTAATATATAAACTAAACTAGAGGACCCGTGCTGCTCCACAGCATATTTTAATATTATAAAAAAGCTCTTACATATAGGTATGATGAGTAAATTGTATATAGTCTTTATCTACTCACACGGTAGGTAGAATACTGTATGTAATGCATTATGTCTGGTAGCGCCATCTACCTTCCTATATATAACTAATCGCATCAACATGAATCGTTCCACGCTTGTCTAGTGCGAGCGATATCATATTTCCGTCCCGCTCTATCCCTCTCCCTGGAAGAGGCACTGCCTTGCGCCTGATTCGTCGCCGCGAACGTCGACGCGAGTGACAGTCTAGAACATTCTGCTCGCCAAGAACGCCGTCTCGATACCGCTCCGCGCCGCGCCGCTGTATGTGATTTTGCCGCTTCCACCAAGGAAAACCCGCTCGTGAGTGAAGTGAAAACAAGCAGCTACATCACGAAAACACCAGGAGGAAAAGAAACGAAGAAGGCTATATAAGGTAGGTGCCTTCCATCCTGGAAATATCCTATACCCACCATCTCCTCTCCCCTTATTCCTTTCTAGGCGACCCAGAACTCGCCCTAATACAGTCCATTTTCCTGCTCCAAGTCGCTTAGAACCCTACGGTTCGGTGTAAGCCGAACCATTTTTTTGGTCCTTCGAGCCGGATTCATTTACGTTTTATACGTTATACCGCTATACCTAGGCAGTTATAGCACCTAGCTATACTCCTAATATATTCATATAACCGTCACATGGTTATTTCCGCCCGCATTAGTAGGTAAACTTTTATGTAGCTACCTACTTATTAAATTATTATTTCTGCAACTATCATAGTTGTCTTATAAATCTCATATTTCAATCAACTTTAATTCCTCGGCTCTAAGGTGTTGCCTACTTAGCCTACTTAGGTAAAATTATAGATACATTAGATATTCTTATTTTGTTTCGTTCTCATTAGCTTATACTTACGTAAGCATGTCACAACAAAAGAAGTCACGCGTGTCGGAAGACAAAGAGATGACAATCTTAGAAGCGAAACGCAATATTTTATTTGAGCGCATCCAAAACATATATGAATGCTCAAAAACCGCATCGATGTCTGACAGTAATAGCGAAGCATTTCTCAGTTATTGTATAACAGTAGATAGTATTCGAACAGATTTTCATAAGTTGTTAGACGATTATAACGCAAGATTACTTTCTATCAATCCTGATGAAAAACCGAACTATCAGGCGTATACATCATTCGAAGATCTTTATTGTATTATTAAGCGTATACAATCGCAATTGGAGGGTAAATGTTCAGCAGAGCCCGTTGCCCGCAAACCGAGATTACCGCCAATCGAGATTATGTCGTTTGACGGAGATATACGAAATTGGCCGTTATTCTATGCAAGTTTTAAGTCTACAGTGCACGATAATGGTTCTCTGACAGATGCTGACAGGTTGTACTATTTAATAGGTAAACTGTCACCGAAGGCCCAGTCCGTATTTGCAGGCGTCACACCCAGTGCTGAGAATTATCAGGTCATATTTCAGTCACTACTTGACAGATATCAAGACACGCGCGTTCTAGCGTCTACGTACTTTGACCAAGCTTTAAATCTCAAACTGTCCAGCAACGCGTCTGTCTCGAATTTCCAGCTGTTTATTGATAACTTCGTAACCGCGGTTAATTCTCTTAGGAATTTAAAATTAGAAGATCTTTCCGACTTTATGTTGCTTCAACTCGCTTTAAAAAAGTTTGACACTGATACAATTCGCGCATTCGAGATGACGGAACGCAATAATAAAATACCTACACTAGATAGTTTTATTTCGTTCATCAAAGATCAGTGTCGAATATTTCATAATACGCAGTCTGGTTCACCTGGCCCGTCTAACACTAACAACAACAAACAAAGGTTGAATAAATCGCGAAATAGTAATAATAACTCAGTCCCTAATCCACAATCTTACGTAACATGTTCGGAATCTAATAGTAATAATTCACAGAAGTGTCTGTGCAGTAATATAGTGCACGACCATTACTATAAGTGTCCCACCTTTAATGATTTAAATCCAATTGCTCGTTTTAAAAGCGTAAAAGATAACAAAGCTTGCATTAATTGCTTAAGCATAAAACATAAAACGAGTAATTGTTCCAGTAGAACGAGATGTCGCACGTGTAAACAAAAACATCATACACTGTTACATTTGGATAAAAATAACCGGTTGTCAAGTCAAGCCGCTAACCTTGACACACTCGCGCCGCAGGTGCAGCAGACCACGGTAGCTGCGCCTTCCGCGTCTGAGGGCGAAGTATCGTTGTGTATGACATCCATTGCGCGGGCGACGCGCACGCGAGGACGGCACTCGCGCATCTATAATGATCCGCGCAGGGCCAAAACGCAGTGTACGGCGTCTAACACGGTACTGTTGGCGACAGCGCAAGTTATCGTATATGATGTTAATGGGTCGCCGCACATGGTACGTTGTCTGCTAGATAGCGCATCTCAGAACAATCTAATAACATCGGAATGCTTCAAACGCCTCGGATTATGGAATAACTTTAAAAATACTAACTCAACCGTCAAAGGGATAGGCGGATCAGAAAGGCATTGCAGGGGTTCCGTAGATGTTAAAATACATTCGCGTTTTAATAGGGACATTAATTTTAACATTTCTTCGCTTATCGTGGAACGTATTACAGACACGTTGCCAAACGCTAATGTAGACGTAGCATCACTCACTCATCTCGAATCATTGCCGTTAGCCGACGCGGAGTTTGCGAATCCGGCAGGCATTGATCTTTTGATCGGAGCTTCAATATTTCCGCACTTGCTACTAACTAACATAGTTCGTAGTGAGCGATATGATTTACCGCCCGCTATTGAGACGGTACTTGGGTATGTGATTATGGGTACCGTACCTACGTTACATACTTCTCATTGTATTACGTCTTGCTGTTGTTCTGCTCTTCAAGAGATCAAGGTGGGTGCTAAAACTGTGTGTAAGATAAAGCACTAATTAGCTATGCTATGCTATGCTGCGCCATGCTGCGCTATGCTGCGCCATGCTGCGCCATGCTGCGCTTTGCTGCGCCATGCTGCGCTATGCTGCGCTATGCTGCGCTATGCTGCGCTATGCTGCGCTATGCTGCGCCATGCTGCGCTTTGCTGCGCCATGCTGCGCTATGCTGCGCCATGCTGCGCTATGCTGCGCCATGCTGCGCTATGCTGCGCCATGCTGCGCTATGCTGCGCCATGCTGCGCTATGCTGCGCTATGCTACGCTATGCTAAGCTACGCTACGCTACACTATACTACACTTCCGCTTTGTACATGGATGACATTGCCTGTAGTGTCATATCCGCTCCGCTAGCAATTTCGCTTTGTGAAGAGCTTATTCAGTTTTTGAAGCGAGGCCAGTTTGGTCTTGTCAAATGGACAAGCAACTCTAAGGAAGTTCTCGCACGCATACCAGATTCTCATAAGGCTTCTCCAGACATGGAGTTTGAGAAGTCTGTACCGCATAAGGTTCTCGGTTTACGCTGGGACAAATCCTGCGATAGTTTTCGGTTTGACGTCTCACCGCCAGATGATAAGTGCGCCAAGCGCACTATGCTGTCCACAGTGGATCGACTATGGGACATAATGGCTTTTGTGGCTCCCACAATTTTGTACGCCAAGCTCTTGATCAAAGAGCTTTGGCTATCAAAGTGTGAGTGGGATGAAACACCCCCTGACCATATTGTCGCCGCTTGGGGCCAGTTTTGTATTGAGCTTACCGCGCTCAATCAAGTTACTATTCCGCGTCATCTTGGGTTGGTAGATGGATGTACCGTCAACTTAATAGGTTTCGCTGACGCCAGCGAGCGTGCTTACGGCGGAGTCGTATATCTGCAAGTCCGCATTGGTTCTAACTACTCGTTACAGTTAGTTTGTGCCAAGTCTAAGGTCTCGCCTGTTAAACCCATTTCGGTTGCGAGACTGGAGTTGTGCGCGGCCCTTCTGCTGTCTCAGTTGCTCCGCAAGGTTCAAGACACAGTTTTGCCCCACTACCCCATTAATAAAATATACGCATTTTCCGACTCCAAGGTAGTGCTCGCTTGGATTTATTCTTCTCCTCACCGCTGGCAGACTTTGTCGCCAACCGCGTTAGTAAGTTGATTGAACTTGTTCCCGCTACTTGTTTCAATCACGTCGCGGGTTATCGTACTCGTCTTCAGGAAGAACTTTCCATAAATCATATTGACTGGAAGTTTATTCCACCAGCATCACCGCATTTCGGTGGATGTTGGGAAAGCATGGTCAAAGTAATTAAAACGCATCTCTTCAAAGTTATAGGTCAACAGGTCCTCTCTTACGAAGAGCCTTTAACTGTCCTTGCACAAGTCGAGGCACTGATCAACTCGCGTCCGCTTCCAACTCAGTGAGATCTAGCCTGAAGTTGGACCTACCTCTTAGTTTAAGTATTTAGTTAGTAGTTTTCGCTATTATTGCGTCTGTAGTTTTCGCTAAAGTTAGTTTAGATTAATTTTATTGTCATATCGCTGTCTTAGCCTATTGATGGGTTATGCGGTAGTACACCCAACATAGCTAAGTTCAATTCTATTTTTTTTAAAGGCAACCCTTTAGGGCCGGGGGGATATGGTAGCGCCATCTACCTTCCTATATATAACTAATCGCACCAACATGAATCGTTCCACGCTTGTCTAGTGCGAGCGATATCATATTTCCGTCCCGCTCTATCCCTCTCCCTGGAAGAGGCACTGCCTTGCGCCTGATTCGTCGCCGCGAACGTCGACGCGAGTGATAGTCTAGAACATTCTGCTCGCTAAGAACGCCGTCTCGATACCGCTCTGCGCCGCGCCGCTGTATGTGATTTTGCCGCTTCCACCAAGGAAAACCCGCTCGTGAGTGAAGTGAAAACAAGCAGCTACATCACGAAAACACCAGGAGGAAAAGAAACGAAGAAGGCTATATAAGGTAGGTGCCTTCCATCCTGGAAATATCCTATACCCACCATCTCCTCTCCCCTTATTCCTTTCTAGGCGACCCAGAACTCGCCCTAATACAGTCCATTTTCCTGCTCCAAGTCGCTTAGAACCCTACGGTTCGGTGGAAGCCGAACCAATGTCAGTAGACAAAAACGAACTATATTTCGACATTATTCAGAAAAGTTAATGTATTTGTTTAGAGGTTAAAAAGGAAAAAGGTTTCATTACTGCTAAATTAAGATAGGGAAAACTCGAAAGAGAAACTTGATGGGAGTGAATGAAGCAAGAGAGGTATGTCAGGATCGTTGCAAATGGCGTTCCGTAGTCTCTGCCTACCCATCCGGGAAACAGGCGTGAGTCTATATATGTATGTATGTAAAAACCCTATGCCAATCCGTTTGGCCGGCGTGGTATAGTAGGCCAAAACCTTCATTAGGAGAGGTTTAAGTCCTGCAATGGACTGCAAAAGGCTGTTGATGATGAACAATAATTAAACCTTTTTTTTTCATTTCGTGTGCTTCACATCAACAGCCTTTTGCAGTCCACTGCTGGACTGAAGCCTCTCCGTATGGAGGTTTTGGCCTACTATACCACGCTGGCCAAACGGGTTGGTATAGGTGGCTTCGTGTTATCTTTAAGTAATAATTACTTTTTATTTATTTGAGAATGGTGAACAAATCAGGAGGACTACCATGAAAATGTTAATTTCGAAATTTCGGCTGAAAGAATATCATGAATAGTACTTGCCGTGGAGTTGTTTCAGACGTCTTTTTTTGTGAATCATGCGGCGGGTTTAGTTTTGGTAGGTAGGAGTGGTAGCTTTGGTAGCAATCGTAAGTAACATTGCTACCAAAACTACCATCTCTGCCAAAAAATACCATTTCTACCAAAACTACTATTCCTACTGAAACTACTATTCCTATCAAAACTACCATTTGTACCAAAACTACTATTCGTACCGAAAATAATATTCCTATCAAAACTACTATTTGTACCAAAACTACTATTCCTACTAACACTATCATATCTACCTTTTTTTTTAAACTACAATTTCTACCAAAACCGTTGGTGCTGTCAAAAGTACCTTTTCTCTCAAAACTACTATTCTTGCCAAAGCTACAATTTCTACCATAACTACCACTTGTAATATAATTTTATGACAATAGTACTATGAACCGCTGTAATATGTACATAAAAAAATTAAGATGCCCGAAGAAAATCCGTAATTTAAAAACACAAAAATTTTCCTAACAAAAATCGTAATTTACCCGTCTGTAGGGTTGATTTTCCCAACATTAGGCGGAAATTTCACTACATTTGGGGAAAATTCCTCGGGTCACCGGTATACTGACGACGTTACCGCGACCCCGTCATGAGGGTCGAAGAAGGAACACCGCGGTGTTTTAGTGGATATCTAGGGGGGAGAGCCGAGTCACACACCTCCCCTCCACCTGCACCAAACTCGGTACAGAGTTGACGGAGGGGTCCCTATGAGGGACAGTCTATAACTGGATTTCATCGCGATACAAAAAAATTGGGCAAGTGCGAGTTGGACTCGCGCATGGAGGGTTCCGTACCATCATCTATAAAAGAAAATCACGTTCATAGTATGTATGCTTAAATACTTTTTAAGTTTCTACCTGTTTATTAAGATTGAGTAACAAATTGCTTAAAAATTATGTGTCTTGTATGGAACCCCTTTTATTATTTACTATTTTTTTATTTTGCTTATTTATTTTGAAAGGTAATATACAACTACATATTCTGTGGAAATTTAAAGCGTCTACCTGTTACAGTTAGTAATTTTGAGCAAAAAATACTGAAAAAAACGCGTTTTTTGTATGGGACCCCCATTAATATTTTTATTTTAATATTTTTAGTATTTGTTGTTATAGCGGCAACCACAATACATAATTTGTCAAAATTTGAGCTTTCTAGCAATCACGGTTTATGAGCTACAGCCTGGTGACAGACAGACAGACAGACAGACGGACGGACAGACAGACAGCGTAGGCTTCGTAATAGGGTCCCGTTTTTTACCTTTTAGGTACGGAACCCTAAAAAGGGGAAAATTCCTCAACATCAGAGATCAGTTCACCTAACATTAAGGGTTAACTGGTAATTCACTATAGTAATAATTTGACCAACATCGGGTACTTTACACACCACCACAATCACACCCGTATGAAAGTAAGGCAAGGTCAAATTAAGGAGGCATAACATTTTTTCCTGGCAGTTACCGCAAGGAACTTATTAGATGCTGTTTGAAATAGAATTAGTTTTTATTATAACTCAAATCGATTATATCGAGTAAGTAACATTTTGTTTAGTCTATTGAAAATTTCTGACAATGGTCAGACTGAACTGTCAACTTCCCCTTCCGGAAAAAGACGCCTTGGGTCTTGGTCTGTCTCGCGAGATTGCAATTGATATAAATTGATCGCATTTTGAATTAACGCGAATTGAATTAACTTGTAAATATTTACAATTGCCGCTTTTGACTACCGGCAAGGTTTGTGATAAATTAATGAACATTTGTGAAATATTGAACTTTGTAAAACACGTGTGTGAATTCCTGATTGGTGCCCGAGAAGGACTACGCTGAACTGGATACTGGTATCTATTCGATTCTCTTGTTATTTTGGCCAAAATTATGAGTTAATCTTATAGGTCCATTCAAGAACAGCATCAGTAAGAGTTGGTAAGACATTTTATTAATATTAGGATTATAATTCATCGCTGTGCTACCACAGTAAAAGTATTTAGATAAATTGTCTATCGAGGTCAGGTGGATGTATTACAGCTTCTACTGCAACTCTGTTCAGAACAGTTTCCCAACTAGCTGCGGTAACTCTAGACAGATGCCATAAAAATATTTTTGAATTTAGAACCGTCCATGTAGAGAGAAAGCAATGGAATCTCAAGAAATTTATAGGAAAATATTGAAAAATAAGTTCAATGTCCACACCTATCTTCCTTCAAACTTACCCAATTTAAATGAGCATACCATCAAATGAAAGAGCTCTTTTCAGCGCGTGTTTTAGGCCTATAACGAAACGCCTACCTCAATGAGAACCAGATATATAGAAGCAGAAAGTCATTGACTACGGCTACGAAAACGTACAAAATGTATGGGAGAAAACTGTTTTTGCATATAAATTGTTGAATGTGCAAGTTAGGTAATTTCTAATGCTTGATGACAAATCTATGCAGCGAGAGCTTTCATTTAAAAAAAAAATCATGCGAATCGGTTGCGTAGAACGGGCTGGCCGACTCGTATTATAAAACACAAATTCTTTTAATATATAGATAGGTAAACTTAAATACACCTTTTATTTTAACTTCCTCCAATATAATAATAAATAAATATATATAGATCTACATTTTCTTTTGTATTTTTTGTTGTTTATATAATTCTTTTATTTATTTTTAACTCAGCAGTTAAGTATAATATTCTTTAACTTTAGGTGTATTGTATAGTGTGAGGGGAATGTACTATTAAGTTAACTATGTAGAACATGATAGACTTGCATGAAGTTATATAAATAGCATACTATATAACATAGCATAGGTTTAATACATAAACTTAATACATACATGACATGGACATGAGTGATGTCACGAAGTGAAAAACAAAATAAACCGTGAATGATGTCTGGTCTGGTCTACCCACTTTTATTTTGTTATAGGGGAGATGGGCCTCGTTAGCCTTGGTTGGCAACCTGTCTAGGAGAAGGAAAACTCCGAAATTAAACCAACTTTCAGGGAGCATACCCGACACAAAACCCCGATCTAAGGTGTCAACCGACCCGTGCCGAGGGATTCGTGGCCAAAGGGCAAGCTGGTCTCAAACGGAGGGTGCCTGTGTGGATTCCATCTTACTCCCGTTCAGGGCTTTGCGGTGATGGACATTTTAAATCCCTATTACTCGTGGGAACGCTATGAGGACAGATATTAATAATTCTTCCAATGGCGGCGACGTGGTTCGCAACCCGTCACGTCTCGTTTCCCGCGAGGGCGAAAAGTGGCCTGCGGAAAGCCTCTTTGCAACATTAAATGTTGGCGGTGGAATGGACGGAAAATTGGATGAAGTATACCAGATGATGGGTGATAGAAAGATTGATGTTCTGTGTGTGAATGAAACGAAAAAGAAAGGATGTGACACTAACAAGCATGGCAGCTACACGGCGTATTGGTTTGGAGTAGATAGTACCACCAGAGCCTGCAAGGGAGTTGGTTTAGTACCTGCGCGAATGAATGAGTGCGTAAAAGAGTTTGAATGTGTAAATGCAAGGCTACTATGGATGAGAATGAAAGTAGGACTTACTCGTCTTCTTATTGTAGAGGTTTACGCCCCGGTCAATATAGTAACGGGTATGTCACAACAAGAAAAAGACGAAAGGCAGGAGTTTTGGGAGAGTTTAAGAGAGATTCTCAGGACCTGTAAGGATAATGAAAGATTGATTTTGTTAGGTGATTTCAATGGATGGGTGGGAGGAGTAAAGCGAGATGGATTTGAAAGGGTTTTAGGAGGATTCGGTGATAAGAGTGTGAACGAAAATGAAATAAAACTGCTTGAGGTTTGATTGGAGTGGAGCCTTTGTGTGACAAACACCATGTTTGATCACAAAAGGATACATTTGTATACACAAGAGGCGAAAATGTTAGGAGAAGTATGATTGATTTTGTAATAGTAGATGAACGACTGAGAAAGAATGTGTTGGATACGGGAGTTTTTCGAGGGATCGGCATCCATACAGACCACTTTTTCGTGTTAAGCCGGATAAGTGGGCTCTTTAGAGGATGGCGACACAAAGAAAATAATCAAGAGAGGGTCTTGGAAAGCATAAAAGTAGAAAATCTGCAAGATAAAAATGTGAAAGATGAGTATAAACTAAGATTGATAGCAAGATTTGAGAGGTTCGATGGCATAAATGATATGGAAGAATTATGGCATTCCTTTAAAGAAGATGTAATATGTGTAGCGGCTGAAGTATGTGGTGTGATCAAGAGAAGGAAACTACGAAAGGTTAAGAATATATGGTGGGACAAGGATGTAAAATCAGCAGTATCAGAGAAGAAGAAAGCGTGGTTAGATTGGTTGGCTGCCAGAGCAAATGAAAGAATGGGAAAGGCAACGAGTGATGACGTTAATAAAGCAAGAAAGGAGTTTGTTAGGTGTAAAAGAATAGTGAAAGAAATGGTTAAAAGGAAAAAAGCGGAAAAGAAAGATGAGTTTGATAGTAGATTATCTGACGACTTTCGGAGAAACATTAAGTTTTTCTGGAAATCCGTTCGTGCAGTTCGAGGAAAAACTTAATCCTCAGAATACACAGCAATCAGAGACAAGAATGGAAACATACTGAATGGTGAATCGTGTGTGCTGAAGAGATGGAAAGAGTATTTTGAAGGATTATTTGAAAGAACGACGACAGAGACATCAACAGGTGAAATGAATGGTAATGATAGGAATGATGAAAGCGATATTGGCGTGGATGAGATTTTGAAGGCACTGGCCTGTATAAAATTAGGTAAGGCTGCAGGGTATGATAGGATTACAGTCGAAATGCTGAAGGCTGGACGGGGCATCATAGTTAGTTAGCTGCAGCGTTTATTTAACTTGTGCTGGAGCACCGGCCGAGTACCTGATGACTGGGCCACAGCAGTAGTTGTGCCTCTTTATAAAGGAAAAGGCTCGCAATAAGACTGCAAAATCTATAGAGGCATTAGCCTTCTCAGCATTGTTGGCAAATTGTATGCGAAGGTACTGATTGAAAGAGTTATGAAAGTAACCGACAAGAAAATATGGGATGTACAAGCGGGATTCCGAAAGGGTATGGGGTGTACGGTTCAAGTCTTTTCCTTGCGATGCATAGCCGAGAAATTTTTGGCCAAAGGTCAAAAGGTCTACTGCGTATCTAATAAATCTAATCCACGAGATTTGGAAAAGGCTTATGATAAAGTGGTGAGGAATGTAATGTGGTCCGTACTGTTTATGTATGGGGTGAACAACAGCCTCATTGCTTGCAAGCTTGTGTGAGGATAAACGGGGCATAAACTGACTGGTTTACCATCAACACAGGTGTTTGACAGGGATGTGTAGCGTCGCCGTGGCTGTTCAACCTCTTCATGGACAGTTGTTTGCAAGATTTGAAACATAGTGATTGTGGATTAAGGATGAATGAGTTACTTGTCAAATGCCTCCTTTATGCTGATGATCAGGTAATACTTGCATCTTCAGCGGAGGAGTTGCAGGACATGGTATAACAATCATGCACGGTGCGTTAGAGAGGAAAGGAATGAAAGTGAATGTAAGTAAAACGAAAGTTATGGTTTTTGATACGGAGGAATGCGTTACGGCTTATAATGTTATGATCGATGGACAGCGATTGGAGCAAGTGAATGAGTTTGTATATTTAGGTACGCCATTTACAAGAGATGGTAAGAATGTAGAAGATATTGAAAGAAGAGTTAATGCAGTTAATAGAGTGAATGGAGCTCTGAAGGCGTTTATGAATAGCCAAAACGTGTCCAAAAAGGCACGTTTGGCTGTGCATAGAGGGGTGTTAGTACCTACTCTTATGTATGGTAGTGATAGTTAGGTATGGCAGAAGAGTCATCAAAGTAGAATGAATGCTGTAGAAATGAGAGCACTGAGAAGTATGTGTGGTGTCTCTCTGACTGACAGTAAAGAATTGTGTGATAAGAGAGTGTTGTGGGGTAAAAGAAGATATAGTGACAAGTATCGAGAAAGGTATGCTAAGATGGTTTGGGCACGTTGAGAGGATGGATGACGAAAGACTGACCAAGCAGATATATAAGACAAGTGTGGACAGGACGAAGGGGAAGACCTAGGCGGACGTTCTCTGACCAGATTGGAGACATCCTAAAACAGGACAGGTGAGAAGTACCCCGAACAGAAGAGCATGCATAAGGAATCTGATGGGAGTGAATGAAGCAAGAGAGATATGTCAGGATCGTTGCGAATGGCGTTCCGTAGTCTCTGCCTACCCCTCCGGGAAACAGATAATAGGACATCGTGACTGACGGTATTGAAGGCATTTGAAAAATCAATAAGCACTAAGACAGTAATTTCAGTGTTTTCCATAGCCTCTCGAATATCGCCAGTCACTTTAAGGAGGGCGGAAGTGGTGCTATGACCTAGCCTGAAGCCTGATTAGAATGGACTCAATAAGCTATTATTATGAACCAAACTACACAGCTGTCCGTGCACACAGGCCTCGAGCACTTTGGATAGGGAGGGTAGGTTAGAAATTGGTCGGAAGTGTTTAGGAAATGTTGGATAGGGGATTTTGGGCAGGGGAATTATATAGGCTGTGCGCCACAAGTAAGGAAAGGTACGAGAAACTAGGGAGGAATTGATGATGTGGGATATTGCCGCTAGGAGCTGATCTAGGATCATCGTAATCATGCAACGTCTGGTGTTGTCACATCCCATAGCATTAGACTTTATGGAGAGGATTATCTTCCTGATCTCACCCGGAGACACTGGAGAAAAGAAAAAAGACTCTATTTTGGGTTGAGGTAACCCGGCTAAATAGTCGACAGTGAGACTCGTAGGTTGGTGATTCAGCGAAGAGGTAGTGGATAAATGTCGGTTGATATCATCCAAACTAAGAGTCCCAAGGCAGCCAATATGCCGCTGTTTGCCAATACCCAATGTTCCAAGGAACTTCCAGATATTAGCAGCTGATGAAGAAGTGATATTATCAAGAATATGTCGGCGTTTAGCGTTACGCACCATCTGATTGCACCGATTTCTTGCAGACTTGAAAAGCGCCCAGTTTTCCTCGCACCGATCCCTTCTGTACCGCTGAAACGCCCTATTTCTACGGTGCCATGCAAACACCCGTTGTAATCCAGGGTGCAAGGGGATGCTTTATCTTCACCCGTCTTACTGCCCCAGTACTTGTAGTTGAACATCATACAGTTGGCAAACAGTGTCGTTGAAGAACTTTACCTTTTCGTCCACCGTAGAGGCAGACATCATGCTGTCCCAGTTTATTTTAGAGGTGTCCCCACACAGTTTATTCACATACATGTGACCAAAGCAACGCATCTGCAGAACTTTTGGAGGGGTTTTGGGAGGTTTCAAGCGGTATGACAGGAAAATAAGGTCGTGATGGGAAAATCCAGGTGCAGGAAGTTGGCCGTGGGATGCAACTAAAGATGGATCAGAAGTGAAGATTAAATCAAGCCACGTATCCTCCCCATTGCTGTTGTGGTGAGTAGCTTGCAGAGGTAAAATGTGGAGGCTGGCTGATTTAGCGATGTCGAGAAGTTTACGGGAATGACTGGAATGTAGGGAAAGGAGATTGGTATTAAAATCGCCCATGATGATGTGATGAGTATACTCCGACCCTAAAGATTCCAGAATCGGCTCGAGACTGGAGAAATAATCAATACTGGGAGGACAATAGACGGCGCCAAGGACGGTTGTAGCCCCCTCGACATCGACCTCAAGAAATAAATACTCCGCAGGCGAAGAAGTGGAAAAAGATGATAAGATTTTATATGGAAATGCACTGCGGATGTATATAGCGACTCCGCCAACTCGCCTTCCGATTCGATCGTTGCGTATTAGAACGAAGCCAGGCAGCGAGTAGGAGGTGGAAGGAAGAGATAGTTTAAGCTAACTCTCTGAGATCAGAATGGCATGTATACAAGAATTGGAAAACCCTTCCAGCAAGTCACTATAGTGGCTCGGTATGCTTTGCGCATTGATGTGACAAATGTTAAACATTAACCGAGACTGGTGCGCAAATACATTTAGCATGCAGTCACTTAGGGTGCCATCCGCAGAGCAGAAACTCTCATTGTCGGCAGAAGAAACTGTTTCAGTAGCCGACAAAAATGCGTCATCAATGTCCATATTCCATAAAATATGTAGGTATATCTATGTAATAAAATACTATAAATATAAAATAGTATATACAGATAAATAAGATATATAACATGAATATATATATATATATTTAAATACCAAATACCAATGTCGTGTATACTTACACGATGAGTTGGAAGTAGCAGTCGTCTTTGCACCACCCGCCAGCTAACACAAACATTAAAAAGAACACAATAAATACAAAACATAAATAGAAGGAGAAACAACGTAATACAAATAAAACGAAACACAGCACTAACAAACTAATGTGTCTAGCGGTTTCCGAACGCGGCGAACGTCAAGTGAGTGAACTGTCATATTGACAATGTCAAAACGACTTCGTAATACCGTAACCTAGACAAAAACGATAAATAACTTGATTATTAAACAAACAAGATAAACTTTTAAACTACCACGATTTGTACACATATTAAAAATTATGTAACGGGTCTGAATCGTGTTAATAAACGAAAAGAAAGATGAAATACCTTTCTATTTGTCCCGACGTTTCGGCATAGGTTACACCAGCCGTGGTCACGGGATGACTGAAGTTCGTCAGCGCTGCCTCCGAGAAGTGCGGGTTTTGGAACCTACCCTCACTTGGTCTTCACAATTATTAACTTTTATATGTTCGGAACTGTCGGTACTTCGACACACAACACTAATGGTATCTTCACACTAGCGCGTAATATCACCTCGTCGGTGTCTACATTTGCTGATGACAGGATTCCAAGATGTAGATAAACGGTAATCATCCTCCCGGTTGAAATTTGCGTGCTTTTTGATTTCAACCGCTTTCCGTGCTATTCTTGAAAAATAGTGACGGTCTGTGGAGAGAACCTGGGGCCGATGTAGCTCAATCCAGTGATTGGATCCTGACTCCAACAAATGCTCAGCTATGGCCGACTTGGTGATTTGTCGGTTTTTGACGGCCAAATTACCTGCGTACTCCAAAGCATGTCATCCCTTTTCAAACACCAGGCGTGTACAAGGTGGATTGCAGCTGTGGTAGTTCCTACATCGGGCAAACAAAAAGGACCATCGCCGAACGAGTTAAGGAACACATCACGGCTTTGCAAAGGTATATTTCGCAGCGACTCCCTCCAGAAGTTGCGCCTCCAGCTCCGCCATACGTTTTGAGAGCATCTCTTCAAGATTGACCTGCGCAGTCCTGATGTTGGCTAGTTCGGACATGCTGGTGTGTCTAGTTCTTTATTACTGTTTGAACTTGTGATTTTTTTTTTTATTTTTTTTTTTTTTATTTATTAAAAACAATATAAGCTTACAGTATATATACACACCAAAACGCTTACATGCTATACTATATTAATTCACAAATCAATTCTAAAAAATATATAAAAGTAACATATGTTTAGATATTATAATATTAAACATTATTAGATAACAAGAGTTATTAATTATGAAATTGAATACGATAATGTCAATAGAAAAGAAAAAAAAAACTATATTATAATATCAAACATTACCACACACAAACAAACGAACATTACAGTACAAGAGTTATTCATTATTAAATTAATACCAGAATGTCAGAAAAAAGCGATATTTATAATATTAAACATTATTAGATAAAAAAATTTATTAATTATTAAATTGAATACGATAATGTCAATAGAGAAAAGAAAAAAAAGAAAAACTATATTATAATATCAAAAATTACAACACACAAACAAACAAACATTACTATACAAGAGTTATTCATTATTAAATTAAATACCAGAATGTCAGAACAAAAAGCGATATTATATAATTATATATGATTAATTTGGTTGGATTGGATAGGGACATTACAGTTTATTAAAATGTATCATGACTGCTTGCATTAATTTCGTTATTTTGTCAGAAAATATGTCTGCCTCTTCATTGTTTTGTAAAAAATTGTTGATCAATTGTATGGCCCTTCCAGTGGAACTATTTGCAGCATGAGGGAGGCGCCATGTTGGAGGATAGGTGAGGAGACGGTGTTGCCGACGACAACCCCGCAAATAATTATTTGGTACATACAAATTTACACACTCACTAACCGATGGATTATCTACTTTGTGGTGGAGCATCAATATATAATGCATAACGTGTGTAATTTGTCGTCTCAATTCCAAAGTATCCAGGCCAACCATCCCAGATACAAATAAAGAAGGGAATAGGAATGGATAATAACCAAATTCCCGCTTGTATACAAATCTAGCAAATTTACGTTGAACTCTTTCAATCGCTAGAGTATATATCTTTTCTTTCGGGCTCCATACTATTGAATTGTACTCAAGTCTACTGCGTACGTATGCATTGTAAAGTATTCTAATAGCGCGTGTGTTCTTAAATTGATAACATGTTCTAATTATAAATCCTAAAGCTTTATTAGCATCTTTACATATTTGGTTTATGTGGTCGTGAAAATTTAGTTTTTGGTCGAGAGTTAACCCCAGGTCCCGTATCGTACTCACGCGGTCGAGCGGTGTTCCAGCTAATTCGTAAGTCACAGCTATTGGACAGCGGGATCGAGTAAAAGTTACTGTTTTACATTTTGAAGTATTGAAAGTGAGCTTATTTCTTACACTCCAATCATAAACCGCGTCAATATCCGATTGCAGTGCCGTACAATCAGAACTATCTGTGATAGATAGGTATAATTTAAGATCGTCGGCAAACATCAGACACTGAGATTTAGAGAGAACACTAGGAAGATCGTTAATCGTTATTAGAAACTGCGTAGGGCCTAGGGTACTACCTTGACTTACACCGGATCGAGTGTAGTATTC
This sequence comes from Euclidia mi, assembly GCA_944739405.2. Taxonomy (NCBI): domain Eukaryota; kingdom Metazoa; phylum Arthropoda; class Insecta; order Lepidoptera; family Erebidae; genus Euclidia; species Euclidia mi. The sequence goes on from OX123195.2 coordinate 13,535,500, forward strand.
GTATGAATGGTAGTTGCCCATTCTCACAAACTGCTTACGATCTTTCAGATAATCGGCCATGAAGCTTAGCAGGTTTGGGCTAAATCCAAAGGCTGAGAACTTAGTCAGTAAAACGTCATTATCTACCAAATCAAAAGCCTTTGAAAAATCAAAATATGCTGCATCAATCTGACAACCCGTTGTCATTCTAGAAATCGCATAGTCAATGAATCTTATATGGTTAGTCAGAGTAGAACGTGATGGACGAAATCCATGCTGAGAATCATCTAAGCGGCTTTTGATTTGTTTAAAAATACTGTTATTGAGTATTGTTTCGAATAACTTCCCAAATATAGACAATACTGCTATAGGTCGGAAATCAGTGACATCATTTGATGATGCAATTTTGGGCACGGGCGTTACTCTGGACACTTTCCACTTTTTAGGATATGACCTAGATTGCAATGACAAATTAAAAACATGCTGAAGTGGTTCTTCTAGAGCAGGCAGACAGTCCTTTACCAAATAGGTTGGTATATTATCAGGACCGCAAGCAGACGATGTTTTTAAACGACGCATTGCTTGCCTTAACTCAGAGAGACTTATGTGGTCCATCGACACACATGATGAAACTAACGGATTTGTATCACGCACAGCCATCTCTGCGTTTAGCAATGGGGAGTTAGTGTGGAAAACGGAACTAAAATAGTTCGCAAATGCAGATACAGCCTCATGTCCTTCAACCACTCTGTCTTCAAATACAAATTCTTTGAATTGCTGTCTACTCTTCTTCTTATCTTTAACATATTGCCAGAAAGATGCCGGGTTGCGGGTTATATTATTTTCAATATTATGTAAATAGATTTTGAAAGCATTTCTAATAAGTCCTTTTACTTTACACCTGTAGAATTTAAACAGTTCCCTATTAAATTGCATACCGTAGATTTTATACTTTTTTAAATTAAAATACTTTAATTTGATATAGTGGATTATTTCACCAGTATACCAAGTAGGATAAACATATTTATTACTGTAAAAATTTTTTTTTAAGGGAACATGTTCATTTATCACTTTATTTAATCTTTCGTACAGAATATCAACAGCTTTGTTAACATCTTGTTGTTGCATGAGATCTGTCCAGTTAATGTTGCTTATACCACTATACAGGCTGTAAAAATCCGCTTTGTGAAAATTCCAATTCAAGATAATATCTTTATTTTTTATTTGAGACGATGTATTATCCATTGCAACACTTCTATCAAGAGTGACCATTATTTCTAAGGCAGGGTGATAACAATCCAACGGTACTAAAGGTTCAGTATCGGATGTTATATTAATATTTGCGGGGTCAAGAGATGATAGGACCAAATCAAGGATGGAGCCGTACTTATTACATATATTATTACATTGACGTAACTTGCAATAGTCTAAAAATGATTCAAAATGCATTTTAATGGAGTTAGCGTAAGAATTTAGATTAAAATCACCAACTATTATAGATTGATACTCAGATCCATAAACACTTACAGCATTTTCTATGCATGCCAAAACTTCCTTATACTGTTTTACATTGTAGTTGGGTGGTAAGTACACAAAAAAAAAGTTTAATATTTTTCCACGTTACCGTGGCAAACAATAATTCTTTATCGTCAGTCAGATTGTCAATATCTGTAATTTTCTTAACTGTATAACAGTTTCTAATTGCTAACAGTACGCCACCCCAACCAACGTCCCCTATTCTATCTTTCCGCAATACAGTATAGTCCGAAGGAAATAATTCGGAACTATTAACAGAACTATTTAGAAAAGTTTCTGTCAGGGCTATAAAGTCACATGCAAGTGAAATAACATTATTGTAACAGACAGTTGTTTTTGATCGGAGCCCTCTCACGTTCTGGTAGTACAAGTTAAATTTCCTGACAATGTTATGTTTTTTAGATTTGCATTCCTTGTGAATGTTACGAAAATAGCTAGTTTTCCTAGGTTTTATGTTTTTATCTGTCTCACAAAGACGTTCGTGTACGAAAAAGCTGCAAGCATCTGCTACATGTAAGATTTGGTATGATTATAGATGGTTTATAATAATTACATAAATCGACTTTCAAATTATCCATAATCCTCATGTATACATGCTTGAGGCCCCTTCTAGTGAGTTCGCCTGTCCTGTATGAGAACATGTCTAAAGATAGATAACTATTTGAATCAAATAGGTATGCGTAACCATGCTCATGTATATTTTGAACTAGTAATTGATTAAAAATTTCAACTTTATAATTATAAATCGGAGCGCCCCAGACATACGTGGGTGTACAAATAATGATATTGGTGTATGTTATATGCTGTAATGATAACTTAATTGAGTTAATTATTTCTGTGTAGTTCGATGAGTTCTTTAATTCGTTTGCCCCGAGTAAAATAATGCAGTAGTCATTCATATCAAAATCCTTTAACTTGTTATCAATGTTATGAAGTAGCTGATCTATCCTACAGTTTGGTAATACATAGCGACAATATCTAAAAAGGGAACCAAATGTATCCTCGACCACTTGATGTGTGCTATTGTAGCTAATGTTTGTCAATATACAAAGCCTATTCTGTACTATACTAACATTATTTTCCTGATTTTTGTCATCTGTGATGTGTGGAGACGATTTCTGAATCCAGTCTTCTTCCGGTTGTAACAACTTTTGTAAAGTGTGAATTTGTTTATTCAGGTTACATATTTCTTCTTTAGCTTCTTTTAATTGTTTCTCCAACTGTGTGATAAGCTGTTTCATCGACTGTACGGTGTCACTAAGATGCACGTTTGTCGTGGGTGAAGAGTCAGGTTTAGATCGTGTGTCTATAATCGTTTCCGACTTTTGTAGGGAGGGCAAATTTTTCTTCTTGGTATTACAGTTTGGTGAGTTAGATAAGAAACCTTTCAACGCATTGTTTTCTTTGGTTACTTTTGCGATTTGTTTGCGGAGATCATTGTTTTCAAGTATAAGGTTTTCTAACTCATTTTGTGAACTGCCAAGTTGTAATTGAAGTTGTTCTATAGATTCTTGCATTTCCTGTAGTGCGATTGAGTCGCCCACAGTGTAATCCATACTACGTGATAATGTTTGATCCTTAGAATCTTCGAAAACATAATCGTCGCTATGTACAATGCCACGCTGTTCACAAATTATTCTTGTATTTGAAGGTATAGCAATCTCTACTGAAGTACTAGACGCTGATGAGTCTTTGCTAGATTTAGATGATGTCTGCTTCCTTCTCTTTGACACGTTAGATATTTCAGATTTTGAAGTAATCTGTTTTTGTTTACGATTATTTGGTGGCGATCCCTTTTGCGGCATATTGGCACAGTAATTATATTATCGTGTTATTGGTACTGTTTTGCTACTGTTATTATTTATGCAATAACATTCACTTGTATTATTCCATCAACTATGAGTTAATTTACCGCAAAGTTATTTGTAATAATGTAATAGTAGAATAAATGTAATTCTTTAAATCACAAAAACTACTTTTAGTTCAAACATGAGACTCGATCCATCGGCATCGTAATGTCAGTCGAACGCAGTATCCATTCAACCACAGCTGTAGTTAATTTACTTGTCAAATTTATTGATCAGTTGAAGAACCTGAGTCCTTTGCCTCATTAGTTGTAAAAGTATTGCATAGATGGCGTTGTTTACACTTTCGCACAACGTTCATAATATTTTATATTTTAATTAGTCTAGTAACACTGTATCTAATATTGCAACACTTGTAAATGTCACATAGTTCCATTTGAGTGGCGCTAGTTTCTTCGTTGAGGATTTATTTCAAATGGAAAAAACGGAACTCAGTTTCTTTATTTTGTAGTCAAAAGTAATTAGTAATATTTACGTAGATTTTTGAACACGAATCATATCCATTTTGATTTTAGCACTGATAAAAAGGTCTTTGATATTAGTTCACTTAGGTTTCAGCACCAGGTTTAATGTTTTGTTTGGTATGTTTTTATATTAACTATATTTGGGTTCAAGTTGAGTATGATAAGGATAATAACGCTGTCACTAAAGGTTTATGTGTCCACTATCACTTTTATGCACTTTATTTCCTGTCACTTTAACGTTTACTATTTTTATTTATTCACTTTAAGAAGAGCACTAATATGTGTAATGTTTACTTGTTAGCGCCACCTGGTGGTGATGTGTGTGAAGTGCTGGCAGGTGGTGTTGTGTACAGTCAAAACTTTACATAAGGTAATGCAAAGCTTCCACTAACGTTAGTACAGTACACTTATAGATTTTACTACTCAATATATATAATTTTAATATTAAATTATATGTTTCAGCCGTGTGGTTGACGGCATAGAATACAAGTGTCACCACCCCCTATCTTCCCGTGGGTGTCGTAAGAGGCGACTAAGGGATAACACGATGCAAATACCATCCTTGCGTAGAGACGGAAAACTCGACATCAAACCCTATACGACTGCCTCGTTGGTCTCGCGGCATAAATGTGCGCGTGGGATCGGGGGAGGTCCCGGGTTTGATTCCTAGGTCGGGCAGTGTTATTGGGTTTTCTGTCACGAAATTCTCAGTAGCAGCACGGAGTCTGGAAATGTGCCCGGTACGGCAATAGGCTCGCCCCTTATTACGTCGGACTAAAGTATATCTGGCGAAAAGTGGGTGTAGAAATACACCTCTGCCTACCCCTTCGGGGATAAAAGGCGTGACGATATGTATGTAAATGTTAAACTAATTAAAATAAAAAAATCAAATTTCGATACGTGTTGACTTTTTTAGCACCTACCGCCAAAAATCGTTATGCGTTTTGTTGCCATTTTTCATGGGATATCTGAGTTTTAGAGAATTAATTATGCTTCTGTGGAGAATAAATTGTGTGTGTGCAAGATTTTCCAAATCAGAAATAGTTATTTGTGCATCAAGAGAGCAAAGTTGTTTTTTGTTTCGAGTGCTGATTTTGAGTCCCGAGCAAGCGAAGGATTCTATGATTGATTCACGAGCGTAGCGAGTGAATCAAAGTTAGAATCCTGAGCGTGGTGAGGGAATCAACAGCACGAGATACAAAAAACTTTGCTCTCGTGTAGCACACATAACTTTTCACCACAGCAGTGAGAACATATATTACTTAGGAGACATAGAAATGAACAGGAATAGATTGAATTCTGCATAATCACTTGTTGATTTAACTCTTCTGGTGTTAAAGTACAGTCATCATCGCTAGTTTCACTCATCTTTTTAGATTATTTTATATATTAATATAATTTAACACGTAACGCTATAGGTACCTACTGTATCAGCATCAGCGAAATTTTTATTCCGCTACTTTTTTAAATCGCGTTTTAATACCGCGTCCCTGATGTTTATTTTTCAAATGTATCATTGTTGTAATTCTACATAAAAATGTATTGGTTAAATACTAATAATTAGACATAATTTTATTAAAATCCAATAATAAATTAAACATGTAAACAATAACATATAAAAAAAGTAATTACTTTGTTACAAAAATCTTTTTTTTTGGCGTTGCCGTAGGTGTTTCTTGAGGTCGAATTCCAAAATTGAATTTCGAATTCGAAGGGGTTTGTTTTTTCACTCATTTTTATATGCATGTGAAAGAGACAGAGCACAGTAAAATTCGAATGTTTCAAATTTGTGGCTGAACAATGTCAATTCGTGGCACTGAAGATTGAAAAATTAAAAAGCTACTTTGCCTCACGCTCGAATCAAAATCGCGTTTTGTTCACTGTTGTCTCGCAGCGAAAGCGGCATGTTTGAGCTGCTGTGATGAAAAAAATATTTGTTTCACATTTGATTGTTTTGAGAATACGCGATAGGATTTTGCTAAACCAGTCATGAACGTTAACGATTTTATATTTAAGTAGCACTATTAGCGATTTTTATGTGGTGTGACTTAGACTATACTTTTGTCAAACGTTACTTTTAAAGCAACAATTCCTATTTGCATCTCTTTATCACAATGACTGTATTGTGTGAAAATATAAAATATAAGTATAAAAAGAGTAAGTAGCAAATTCATATAAAATATTGGATATTTGGAGCATGGTAAAAATTTTACCACACAAAGTACACACATTGGAACATCATTCATTCACTCGTAGCTCGTCGTGCTAACCGGTTGTTTACAACTATTCCGCTATACGTGTGTGTGTGTGCACGCATAACGCTCTGTACGTGTTACCATAGCGTATCGGCCGGCCGGCGCGAGGACTTACCTGCGTAACATAGTGTAAGCTTACGATCTAGAAAAATCACTATCGTTACGACGGTGCGATGACAACACTAAACAGCACATTCAGTGACTTGGAGGAGCAATCGCAGAGACCTGGAGAGATGAGCGTGGACATGGATGGATCGCTTATTGATAAGGAGTTACCGCCGCCATATGTTACTTTTCGGAAAGCTGTCACAAATAGCCAAGAGTCTGACATTCGTTTAGAATTGAAAACTTATCAAGAGAATATGATATCGAAACTCGATACGTGTTTTTTTATGCAAGACTATAAGTTTTCTAAATTACTTAAGGAATTTGATGACGTCAAAACTTCAATTAAGTACATCAGCGATAAGTATGACGATCTTGATAAAAGGACCCAAGAGGTATGCGATCGTATGCATGTAATTGAGGAGAATACCCAAGTGAATGATTCCCGGATTGCTATCCTTGAAGCTAGATTAGAGTCTATGGAGCAAAGAGCTCGCAACTGCAACATTGAAATTAGCAATTTACCGGAAAAATGAGGTGAAAATCTCTTAGCGATTATGGAAGCCCTCTCGATCGTTATTAAACAGCCTGTGGCGGTTCGCGACATCATATCAATACATCGCGTTCCACAACTAAATGGGAGCAGCTCATGACCAAAGAACGTGGTAGTAAAGTTTTCTAGTCAAATGATAAGAGATAATTTCATCTCGGCCGTGCGACAAAATAAAGGCATTACGACGGATCAATTAAATATACAAGGTACTCTCCAACAAGTATACGTCAATGAACATCTAACCTTACAAAACAAGAAACTTTTTCGCCAAACCCGTGAGAAGGCCAAAGAACATGGTTACAGTTTCGTCTGGATCAAGCATGGTGTCATACTTACCCGAGCTGACGTCACTACACCAGCTATTGCAATTCGGTCAGAAAAGGAACTGCATAAAATCATACCATATAATGCATCTAAAAAGTAATTTTGTCTTAGTTAAAACTTTAAATAACCGAGCATGTGAAATTGTCATAAAAGATATCATAAAGTATTTTTCGAGCTGGGTGTTTAATCTGCATGTTACACTACTCTGTGTGTTTACGTTTATAAGGTATGCGAATTCACTTACTCAATACATTAATTATTTAACAACCGTCATTTTACGAATTAAAGAAATATGTTTTATAATTGGTTATTGCTTTAGCTTAGTGTTATTATATATGATGTATAATGTTAATAAGTTAAATATTGAACAGTTTGGTCGTAGTTTTAACTCTAATATAACATCTTACTTAACAAAATACAGTTTTTTGAAGTGTTCTTATCACATCGCGGTTGACATATTAAATTTGTTTACCCCTCTCTTAGGAAAATTAATTCACATTTTAACGAAACACAAGATAAAAATTTCAGTTTATGGTCGTAAATTTAAATCTAATATAATATCATGTAATATGGAAATATATTACTACTCACAACACAGTTTATTTGAACGTACTTATCATATTGCTGTCTGTAGGTATATTGGTTTTGTTTACCGCTCTTTTGGTAACATTTATATAGGTACATTATACTGATAAACAATGATTAATGTTTCAATGTATTACCAAAATTGCAGAGGTATATAAAGTTAAATACTATATACAATAACATTCTAGCGGATTCTCACGATATTATAATTCTAAAATATTTGTGAACAAGAATTTATCGACTCCTGGTATACTGTTTAACGATGTGATAGAAATCGGGCGCTAAGCGGCAAATCTGATGGTGGCGGTGTGTTGGTTGCTGTGCACTAAGGTCGCGGCTTATATATTGAGCGTTGCGATTTGACTGTTGCGCCTTATTGTGACGTAATTAATTATTGTATGCCACTGAATATAGACTATGTCCTTTTAAAGCTTAGTAGTAGAACATGTAACGAATATCACTACATATGTGGTGTGTACATACCACCCAATCAATCACAAATTACGTATGAAATGTTTTATAATGTTCTATGCTGCAATACCCTTTATTTGTTGATAGGTACATATATTTGCAATCAAATTAAAACTAACATAGCTAAATGACTATTTACACATAAAATAAAACAATAATTTCTATACTTAAATAACTTAAAATACATTAAAAGAAAAAGAAAAAGAAAGGAAAATTAAATTTAGAGGGCGTCATGGAAATCCTCCACATCGCCGTCAATTGGGAGCGTGCCCAGAATGCTGGCAGCATTGCCACGTTGTATGGCAATGCTGTCTTTTGCGCCAAATACAGGCCAGCCTTCTGGTCACGCGAGGCGTCGACCAGTCTCTTTGAGAGATCTCTAAAAAGAGATCGCGCACTTGGACCCCATGGTCCCAAACGTTTCGACTCCAAACGGCTCAAATACATAATCTCCTATTAGATTTATGTATTTGCGCCGTTTGAGAGTCTCCGCTGTAGCTGCAGCAGCGCCCGCACAACCCGCTGTGCTAGGAAGATGAGATGGCGCAAGGGTGTCGACACAAGTTGCGTCCCACACCAAAGGCCTACCCAGCTTCCACGGCAGTAAAGACATACCGTCTGGTCTTTTGCCATCGTCGCGTGCCAAGCCCTGAGGTTCCAGTTGGGCTGGAACGCCAGCGGTGACAAGAGCCCGGCGAAGTATGTCATTAAGGTTGGCGTGTCGTGAAATACGACCTGCGCTCCTGCAGCATGACAGACCATGATGACCAAGGCTGTCGACAGCCTCTCCACAGTGACAGCGATGTGGAGAGACACATTGCGCACCTAAACGAAGGCAAGAAGCAATACGGAAAGTCGTATCGTCCAACATGGTACCTATGTTGGACGATGGCAGTGCCTGAAGCCAAAGACCCGACTCCCATTTTCCCTCAGCCAGCAAACGAGCACGCTCCGCAGCATTGGACGATGTACTTAAGAGATTTTCTAGTACCACGCTGCAAAGCGGCCCGTCCCACTGCCTCTGTGAAGATGGATTTCGGGGTAACTCGGTGCTTGGACAAGCCATTCTCCAAGCATTCATGGCATCGATCTTACACGGCACCTCAGGATCGACCAGTGTGGGTGCTAAAATTTTCCTGGTCAATTCTGCAGTGCCGTGGACCGAGGACAGGAATGCTGTTAAACTTACGTCGGAAATTTTGCGAACGCCAAGGCCGCCCAGGCGTACAGGCAAAGACGCCTGTAGCCACACTTGGTCGTACAAGTCCAGATTTAGAATTTTGCTTAAGGTAATTTGCATAAGATTGTCAGTTTGGGCGAGTAGAGATAGGTATTTCCATATTTCATTGGGTATAATGTTCTCGAAAAGAATATTACGACAAACTCCGTAACTAAAATTTATATATTTGGTGATTTTAATCTGCCACTAACGGACTGGTGTGCCCATGGCACAACAGCAGTTATGCCTAATCTCAACAACAGTAATTATATGGATATTCTTCTTCTGAATTTCCTGGCAATTGTGAATTGTCAACAATATAATATGATAAAAAATAACTTAGGCCGTATTCTCAATTTATTATTATCCAATGATACTTGTGTTTGTGAATCGGTATCTAACTCTTTGGTCTCCGTAGATACTTATCATCCACCTTTCCGTGTGTTCGTATGTTTTAATATGAAACACTCACCAATGATTCTGTGTTCATTACCTTTCGCTTTATAGAGGCTAATTATAATGATGTTAATAAGGATATTAATAAAATCGATTGGTCCTCTATTTTAAGTAAGCCTACACTTGATTCTGCAATTGAATGCTTCTACGAAGCAATATATAAAATAATAAAACTCCATGTCCCTAAACGACCGATTAAAAATAATGAATACCCAATTTGGTTTTCTCGCCCCTTAATACACATTTTTAAAAATAAAGAAAAATCTTGGGTAAAATGGAAAAAATATCGCAATAACTCTGATTATTAACAATTTTCAATGTTTCGATTAGATAAAGATAAAGATTCAAGTCATTATCCGCTGAGTTTTTTGCCAATTATATTCATTCGGTTGAGAGCGGCCTACGGAATGATATAAAATGTTTTTGGTCTTATATTAATAGTCGTAAAAATAGAACTGGAATACCAAACACAATGACTTATGGTAACGAGAATTCTAGTCAGCCCAGTAATATATGTAGGCTATTTTCAGCATATTTTAGTGCTGTTTATGAAAAGGGGCATGATATTATCCAAACAGCCTACAATAGTAACACAACAAATTCTTCTACAAACCACAACATTAATATATCTGATCTATCATTCTCAAATGAAACTGTAGCTTCGGTATTTAAAACTTTGGATGTGACTAAAGGATGTAGACCTGATGGTATACCACCTTTCTTTTTTTAGCAGACGGCTGAGTCTATAAGTATACCTCTAACTAGTTTATTTAATTGTAGTCTAAGCGAGGGTGTTGTACCTAGTCAATGGAAAACAGCCAACGTAACACCTGTATATAAAAGTGGCTCAAAAGGCGAAGTTACTAATTATCGGCCAATATCCTTGCTATCCACCTTGCCGAAGGTATTAGAACGGTTGGTTCACAATGCTATATATCCTATATTACATGGTGTTGTGATTCCCGAGCAACATGGTTTTGTCGTAGGTCGTTCGACTGTAACCAACTTAGCTTTGTACTCAAATTTTTTGTTCGAAAATATGGACAACCGTATTCAAATTGACTGTGTTTACACAGATTTCTGTAAGGCCTTCGACAAGGTGGATCATAGTATACTCCTGAATAAAATTGAATTTAATGGCATACGTGGGAATCTTCTACGATGGTTTACCTCTTATATTAAAAATAGGTCTCAACAAGTTGTGATCAATGGCTTTACCTCAGAGGCGATTAACGTTACATCAGGAGTCCCACAAGGCTCCATTTTAGGCCTTTTATTGTTCATTTTATTCATAAATGACATAGGATCCTGTTTTAAGAATTCGCGTTCTCTTTTGTATGCTGACGATCTGAAAATATTTCGCAGTGTAAACTGCAGTAGTCACTATGAAAAATTGCAAGATGATCTACACCGTTTATCTGACTAATGCAATCGTAATGAATTACACTTAAGCTTGTCAAAATGCAAGAGTATTTCATTTACAAAAAATATTAATATTTTGAAGCACACCTATATTCTTTGTAACACTCCATTAGAAAATGTCAGCATAATAAAGGACTTGGGCGTATTTTATGATGCTAAACTTCACTTCGATGTCCATATCCATTACATCACAAACAGGGTATTTCAACTATATGGCTTTGTCAAACGAACTTGCGAACAATTGCAAAATCCTTCCACTTATTTATTATTATATAAATCACTTATAAGATCACAGCTAGAATACGCTACACCTGTATGGAACCCGTTTTATAATAAATATAGCGACCAATTAGAGAGGGTTCACCATAAATTTATAAAATTTGTTAATTACAAATGTTTTCGCACATGGTCGTCATACAGTACACTATTGACTGATTTCTCACTAAATACACTTAAATCACGTAGACTTCACCTAGACCAAACTTTTCTATATAAGATCTGTCACAATACCTTTGATTGTAACGAACTAATGAATCAAATTTATATCCGCATACCCAGTAGCTCTTTAAGAATTCGAAACACATATGAACATAAATTATTCGCCCCTAAATTTAGTAGAACTAACGCTGGAGAAAGGGCTCCTCTAAGGAGAATTATGAAATCGTATAATGACAATTTCACTGACGTCGATATATTTCACTTATCCATTTCAAAATTCAAAAATACAGTATTAGATAAATGTTAACTTATTACCTAAGTTTCAACATATTATTCGAACTAGCTTTTCTGGTTTATACAATAAGATTTTTTTTTGTCGTGTTATTTCTCACGCTTTTAATTTTATGAATTGTAAGTCACTTTGACATTTACTGTGCTACCAATATTATAATATTATTCTGTGGATAACGGTGCTGGTTGCGTAATTAATTGAGGTCATATTTTATTTGTAAGAACACTCTGTAACGTTTTATTGCGCAATTGTTTGTTGTCCTGAATAAAATAAAATAAAATAAATAAAATAAAATCATCATCAGCCTATAACAGTCCACTGCTGGACTAGGCCTCTCCTTTGAAAGGAGGAATTGGCCTACTATTCCACGCTGGCCAAACGGGTTGGTATAGGGTTTGTATCAAGTTTTCCTTCTCTTACAGTGCTGTTCTCTGCATAATATGCTCCCTATGTCGACTCTTACGACACCCAAGGGATGATATGGGGTTGTGACATTCCGTATTCTTAATCCGTCACACACGGAAAATGTGAACATAATACATTGTATTAATATTCTGGTTTACAGAAATAGTACACAAAGCGGTTCGATTGCGTCTATGCCCTTTGCTATTCTGACATTGTTTCTGTCGCACGTGTATACACCACTATTTTTTTATTAGTACAAAAAATGTAACGGGGCACTAAGTATCTTTAACTGATCATATTTATGTAGTTAAAAAATAAAAACACTAAGCCCCAAAACTGTCTCAAAACTGTCCACAAAAATACGTAATAATTGGTTAATGCATAACTAAGACTATGATCGACTCTTGTACTATTAGTTGTAAACTATTCCATTGATAAATCCCCCCTGTCCCACTGCGCGCGCGCCGCGCTCGGATGCCATAAACAGTGCTAAATTGCTAGCGGACGAGAGCGTACCTATCAAGTTTTTCGCTGCAATTTGTTTGTCTACGTTTTCCCGACGCGATGGCTTATCAGTTCATAATATCACGGGAGTATGTAGCTATGCTTCGTGCGTACTTTTTGAATGGAGGAATCGCGAGTGCAGCTGTGTACCCATGGACATCATTATGTGAGTGTACAAAAGTAAGCCGGCTAGTGTCGAACAATTAAAACATAGCATATTGGACGCTTTTGACGAAGTGAAAAGACTGTGATCTGTGTATTGACAATGGTGGTGGACATTTTGAAGGACAATGGAAATACTTGTAAGTTTAGTAAATAATACCTACTTAAGTAAATAGTAATTTGAGGCGGGCGGCTCAAAATCGGTCTGTGTGGAGAACCTTGAGGGAAGCTAATGTCCAGCAGTGGTCGTCTCTAGGCTGACATGATGATGATAAAATAATTTGTAAATAACAGATGATTCTAACTTCATAAATACGCTAAAATTACTGTTTTCTTTTATTTCAGAATACCTTCTTTTATTTTGATATGTGTTTGCTTTCTAATTACATACCTTCATATTTAATTACTTGTAAAACGGTAAATTTTGCCGTCCTAAGCCCGGATAAACTATGAATGAGAGGGTAGAATTAAGAAAATTAAAAAGTATCTACCTACACTGATTATTTTGCTTCATTTTATTGTCTAAGCCTACCTATATTATAAGTGCGACGGAAAGAATGCGTAAGAGTAGGACGGAAAGTAAATACTACAAATGAAGTAGTGAATGGATTGTAAAATATGTCTATGATTTTGGTAAGATTTTCTACAAAAAACAAATGATTATAACTTGGCTATTTATAGATATTATGAAATTCATTTTTATTTAGCTGACTGCTCCTTATGTAGTTACAAGTTACTATTTAAAAATCGAACGAAGTAACTGTTTATTTATTAGTACATAAAAAAGAACTATGTACAAAAACAAATGAAATTCTTATGTCACATACATGATAATAATGCCTTTAGACTGCCTCTGTGGTCCTGCGGTAGTGTTAGCGACTGCGGATCATGAGGTCTCGGGTTCGATTCCCGGGTCGAACAAAAAGTGATGTTGGGTTTTTCTGTTAGGAATTACCCAATAGAAGTTCGGAGTCAGGGAGTTGGCGGTGTTACACCCCCGTGCCTCGGAAAGCACGTTAAGCCGTTGGTCCTGCGCCCAATCTCTCTCCGGTCGTGTCGCATGTGGCGTCCCATCGGACTATGAGAGTGAGGGAATAGAGAGTGCACTTGTGTATGCGCACACACTTGTGCACTATAATATGTCCCGCGCAGTTGGCAAGTCTCATAAATAGACAAGCCGCCGTGGCCGAAATCGGTCGGGAGGACATTATTATTATTATTAATAATGCCTTCGCTAATATGTCCTTAAAGATTTTGTACTAATAAAAAAATAGTGGTGTATATGTAACGTTTATTGGTGTGTTGTGAGATAAATTAGATACACTATTTGTTGGTTACAAAATATCATTTATTTGGCAAGCGTTACACAGAATAACCCGGTAGATAAGACTAAGACTCAGACTCAGGGCAGGGTAGGCAGGCAGGCTGACTAGGCTTCGATGCTGCAGCAGAGAGAAAGGCACTTATCTCAGCGGTGTCCAGGGTCCAAGAGGAGCGATTCGCTTTATTTTTTTTTTTTGTGTGTGGTCTAGTTGTTGGCCGCTGATGGCCTTGACAACTTTACGCGGACTATGGGTGAGCGCAAAAGGCTCCCAACCCGTTATAGTATACTAGACAGCATTTTGACTCCCCAAGGGTGGACTACCACGGACCTCGGCTTGGGGTGCTGTCGGCAATGCGGGACTAAGGTGTCCCGCGGTATTAACGTTAACGCGTCGCGTATTCCGGCCTCGTCGGCGAGTACGGAACCGCGGTCGAAGTTGTATGGCTTCGCGAGCCGTGTGTGCTCTGATTTGAGCAAGTGTAGTGTCGTCGACAGGTTCGTCTAATACGTGCCTAGGCCTCCTTTGTGCTTGGGCGCTTAAATAGCGCCCAAGCACAAAGGAGGCTCTATTGCGAGCCTTCGTAATGTGTGAGCGGAACGATAGTTGATCATCAAGAATCACACCTAGATATTTGGCTTCCACACTTTGTCGAAAGCTTTCGCTACGTCGAAGAACACAACGCCGGTGAATAAATTTCGCTGCAACCGCACGTTGATATACTCAACGATACGGTGAACCTTTTGGGGCGATTCGCTGTCGCGCCGCGGTATTTATGTGCCGCAGGTAAGCGAGGCGGCCAGTCAGAAGTAGTGGGGGTACCGCGATGACTACCACGTGACACACTCCCCCCTTTAGGCCGGAATTTTTCCTGGGGGAAAAATTCCCTGGCCCTAGTGTAACGTTTATTGGTGTGTTGAGAGATAAATTAGATACACTATTTGTTGGTTACAAAATATCATTTATTTGGCAAGCGTTACACAGAATAACCCGGTAGATAAGACTAAGACTCAGACTCAGGGCAGCCTACCCTGCCCTGAGTCTGAGTCTTAGTCTTAGACAGGCTGACTAGGCTTCGGTGCTGCAGCAGAGAGAAAGGCACTTATCTCAGCGGTGTCCAGGGACCAAGAGGGGCGATTCGCTGTCGCGCCGCGGTATATATGTGCCGCAGGTAAGCGAAGCGGCCAGTGAGAAGTAGTTGGGGTACCGCGACGACTACCACGTCACACACTCCCCTCTTTAGGCCAGAATTTTTCCTGGCGGAAAAATTAACTTAATAAAATAACCGCAAGCCTCGCCCCAGGAATAAATACTCAGAAACATGAGAAGAATAGTTATGAAAATTTGCCGTTGGCAATTTTATATGTGGCATTCAAATAAAAGTAGATAAATCGTTGTATGTTCGCGAAAATTTTTGAGACAGGTTATATGTTTTTGCATATTGAGGTATTCGTGCTATTTCTTCAATTAATCAACGGTGATTTTATTTCCAGAACAATAAAGATAACAATATTTTCATCTCAAGTTAATGATCATCAGCCTGCTATAGTCCACTGCTGGATATAGGCCTCTCCAATGGCACGCCACTGAGCTCGATTTTCGGCTCCTCGTGTTCAGCCGCTGCCAGCCACTTTGCGTATATCGTCACTCCGCCAAGCCGGTTGGCGTCCTACAATACTATACTGCCAAGGCGCGGTTTTCTCTATAGAACACGACTATTCCAACGGTTTTCGATTCTGTGAAAATTATGAGTAATTATGACTAACCTCTTCCTTGTGCCTCTTCTTTGTGTCAAAGTAGCATCGTGAGTAAATAAGAGAATTTGGCCTATTACTGGGCGCCAGAAGGGTTGCTATTATAGGTTCGATGTTGAGTTCTTCTTCTCTTCCAAAATATACTGCATATTTGTTTCATAAATATATTTTTTAGTCCCCGACGGCATGAAAAGTTGTAGTGACACTTTGTATATTTAACTAGACAATACATGGAGAAAACAGATTTTACATAATATATTTAACCTACGCTAAGCCGCTAGAAAATGAAGTACAAATGATAAAAAAATTGTGTATCAACTCATCAACCTCCTAGCGCACGTAGAAGCCGGTTGCCGGTTTCTAGTCTAACCCGATTTTACTGGATATTAACTTTTCCATCAAACGACTGCTTGTCTTACCTCCGCAACCCAATGGGTTAGTTATATTCCATGGTTTAGAATAGTATTAGTCTAATTATAGGATATATATATATATATATATATCAGACCAATAGATTGTTTCTTACTGCCGGTTCGTATACCGTTGTCGTCATGCTCACTATGGCGAAAGGGCTGGCACATGCGTCATACTCGTGAACGGGTACTACTTGCGATGACTGGTCGATGACGGACTTGCGGGCTGGTATTAGATTTTAATATTTAACTGCATCATTTCCATCATGGGTCTGATCACTTTCGCGGATTGCCTGCATTATTAGGTATATATAATGTAAGTGGATGCTCCTGTTTCACCATGTCTATTCTGAGGAGGCTATCCAAATGAACATCAAAAGTATTATGCTTGAGTATTATTATGTACAGTAAATATATACAAGTGATATAGAAGGTGTAACAGTTGCAGCACCTTACAAAATGTAAATTATGTGTATTATGCAAAACCTGGCGATGAAAAAGAGTGATCGTGAGTTTTATTGCCCGTTCTTTCTCATGGTTCTACCTATTGCTTTGCGAACGTGACAGTAAATGTGAATTATTTTATAAATTTATTATTTTGACGTTCATAAGCGTCACATTGTGACCCAAATGAATAAAGGATTTTGAATTTGAATTTGAATTAGATACTGAATCCCAATAAAGACTGTCAAAGATCTTTATGACAGCCGGGACCGACGGCATAACGTGCTATCCGAGGCCACGGTTCAAGCGATAAGTTACTATTCAATATATGCGTATTGAATTATAAATTTTCGCTTGAACCGTGCCGCTCCGAAAAGTCATTAGTGCGCTCCGCGGTTTTGAACCCGATACTCTCTGCATACCAATCTGATGGTATCTCCACTAGGCTATCGCTGCTGTTTAAATTATTTCATTTCATCATTCATTCATCATATCATTGCATTGTAGAAGTAAGTAAGTCTGTGATTGCTTTATTTGTACGATGCAATGAGAATACAGCTCTACCTACGGATATCGTTACCACTTAACATACGATGTCCTGCAAATTTGCCAGACACAAGTGGCCATATTCATATTAAGTGTAGTTATAAGTAAGTTATGTTCCACTAACCGGTTGCCATCTCAAATATTTATATGAGGAGAATCACTAACTCCTATCATACAAGCTCTGTTTAGTATAGGAGCTAGCAAACTCTATTTCAATTATCACAAATGTACAACTACAAGATGTAACAAAAATTTATTATAGTAATAAGGAACGTGTTATATGTTGTTGTACTTAATATGAATAAAGATTTTTATTATTATTATTATTATTATATAAAAAGCTCCTATAAATTATGTAGACCATAGATTAAGGGCCATCCAACTACACTAACTACTTACTTGATCTGAATAAACAATACGTGATTCGGATGTTCTATTTACATAACTATATTTAATATTCTGCCTCGTTGGTCTCGCGGCATAAATGTGCGCGTGGGATTGGGAGGTCTCGGGTTCGATTCCCGGGTCGGGCAAAATGTTATTGGGTTTTTCTGTTAGGAAATTCTCAGTAGCAGCACGAAGTCTGGTAATGTGCCCGGTACGGCAATAGGCTCGCCCCCTATTACGTGGGACCTAAAAATTCCTGGCGAAATGTGGGTGTAATATTACACCTCTGCCTACGCCTTCGGAGATACAGGCGTAAGTCTATAAATAAATAAATAAAATAAAATAATATTCATCCCCGTCAGGCCTCTAACAACGGGCGAGATGAGGAGCTAAATGTTTTTAGTTAAAATAACAACTTTACCTAAAATAATATTTTGTTCAATAACTTATCTTTGGACGTGACTCACATTTTTTCATACTTCGGAAACACGATCGAAAATCGTTTTAATATTAAGCTAGTCTCAATGACAACTATGTGGTTTGCGTTGCCTCGGGGTTGGTCCGTAAAGAAATCCTCTTCAGAAAGTACCTAAAATTAATTTTGACTGCACGGTTGGCGTAGTGGTTTAAGCGGCCGCCTCGCCGCTTGACACTGCGCCGAGTGTTGTGGGTTCGATCCCCACACGAGACAACACTTTGTGTCATTCATAAATTGTTGTTTCGAGTCTGGGTATTCAATGTGTCCGTTAGTTTTATATTTGTAAAGTCCCCCGCGACACAGGATTTAGTCCTAGTGCGGGAGTTGTCTTAAAAAAAAATAAAAAAAAATTGCACAGTTTCTAAGTGCATAGGGTTCCCACCAAGAACTTAGGGTCCCAAGCCACCCCCCCCCCGTGGGATCTCCACCTTGTCGTGGTGGGGGGGCTTAGTAACCGTGGATTTGATTTTCTCCTACGGTGAAGCTAAGCGGGATCCCGGGAGGGGACGCTCCACGTGGGCTTGCGTGAGGCCTGCGTAGGATGCGTCCATAGCTGCGGGTGCGGGGGACAGTGCGTTGCCGCGCGCCCTATCTCCCGCGACCAAATGGGGGCGCACCATCGTTGCGTCGCGGTGGAGCCGCAGAGGAAGAGGAGATGCGGTGTTGCGTTGCCGTCCTCCCTATCCCCTGCGGCCGCTGGGTGTTTTGGCGGCGGAGCCCAACACCTTCATCCACCGCCAAGGGTGTTTCGTTCGGGGCCCGCCTGACCATCTGGCGGGCCAATACCCGTCGGGGGGTAGCGAGGAATGCTTAAGTGAAACCCTACCCTCCGACACATGGGTACATGAGGAGCACGGGTTGGTTTTTAGTCAGTAAGAGTCTGACAGTCCCCTTCGTCCTTCCCCCCCAGGGCGAAGGGACTCCATGAGGATTTTCCAACCCGACACCAAAAATAAAAAAAAAGGGTCCCAAGCCAGGAGCAGGGCGAGAGACCGGCGCACCGTGACATCGAGGCGCGTCGGTCGGAGCTCCGCCAGGTCCGACCGACGCGCGGCGCTAGCGGCGGTAAGTCCCGTGGTTGAAGAGTGGTCGGAGAGACGTCACGGCGTCCTCACCTTCCGGTTAACTCAAATCCTTACCGGCCATGGTTGTTTTGCCCGATATTTGTGGAGGATAGGCCGGGAGGAAACGCCCGCCATTGTGGCAGCAGCCGCGACCCTGTCGAAGACACGGCGTTGCATACTTTGGCAAAATGCCCAGCCTGGGCATCGCAGCGCCGTGATCTGGTCGCGGCTCTGAATACGGTTGTCCTCTCGCTCCCGGCCGTAGTTCTGTCTATGGTCCGGAGTGAGAGGTCTTGGAACGCCGTCGCCTCGTTCTACGAAGCAGTCATGCTGAGCAAGGAGGCGGCGGCGGCGGGAGAGGGAAATACACCGCCCTCTCCCCAACCGTGGTTCCGGGCGTCGGGGACGTTGCACAAGAGACGACCTCCGACCACCCTAAATTCAGTGACTGCGGACGGTGAGCGCTGGGGCTGCTCCCTGTCCGCCAAAAGGCGTGAGGCGGCGCGTGTCCTTGCCGCCTCCCAAGTAGCTTTGTGAGGTGATGGATGCGAGAAGTTTGATGGATGCAAGAAGTTTGATGGATGATTGCGAGATCATCACGAGACGGGGCCCGCCAACACAAACGGCGGGCCAATCCCGGGCGGGGTCGCGAGAAAGTATGCTAATCGCGAATCGCGTGACCCCGCCAACTTACGGGACCCGTAGGGGCACCGCGGTGGGTTTTAGTGGGTATGCCCCGAACGCCTTTAGGGGAGAGCCTCCACATACCTCCTCCGCCAGTCCCAAGCCCAGCCGTTCTAATGGCTGGGCTGGCGGAGTTGAGGCTCGCCACCTATTACGTGGGATCGAAACACTGGCGAAAAGTGGGCGTTAAATATGCCTCTGCCTACCGTCAGTAAGAAATATATTTAATATTATTTAAAAAAGTCTCTGTTTGTTATATTTGTTTACGCGTTATACACAGTATGTAATTTGAAATATAGATTAACATAACAATCTTCATGTTTATTAAGATGAAAAATAAAGCGAGAGCATTGTGATATGTATGTATGTCAGTCAGTTTCCCACACTAGAGACGCTCTAATGTTACTAAGTGTTCAGGAATACAAAACATATGTGTGCGTATTATGATATTGCTTACTTTAGCTTGAAGAGGAAAAAATAAATGAACACTATTTGTACTCAATGCCAGCCAGGCTTGCCAGTGAAAAAAATTATTTTCGTTTGGTCACTCTAGTGTCTAACTTTGGCTATTAACGTTTCGGGAACACTAACCGCGAAAGTTCGACCAACGCTTGACTGATTCTTATTAAATTCGTTTCTAAAAACCGTCTTGTTAGTTCCATGGTGTATGGTAGTGGTCGATCAATAGTTTTCTGTTTTAAAATGTTATACGTTCTATGCTTGAGCAAAATAGGTATGATACATACCTAAAGGTACACCAATCTCCACTTCAGTATTACAACTTCAACACATTTAAATTCGTCGCCATTTGTGCAGTAAAGTGTTGGCAGCCCTTAACAAAAAGCAATTCGACAGCAGACAGTTTAGGGTTAGTGAAAATGGAACGTTATACGATAGAATACGAACGAACATGAACGTATCTTCAATATTGAACAATAGTTCAAAACTAATGAAAGCCGCGGTTCGAAAACTGCCTCTGTAGTCCTGCGGTAGTGTTAGCGACTCGTTCGATTCCCGGGTCGAACAAAAAGTACCTAATATTGGCTTTTTCTGTTAGGAATTATCCAATACAAGTTCGGAGTCAGGGAGTTGGCGGTGTCACACCCCCGTGCCTCGGAAAGCACGTCAAGCCGTTGGTCCTGCGCCCAATCCCTCTCCGGTCGTGTCGCTTGTAGCGTCCCATCGGACTATGAGAGTGAGGTAATAGAGAGTGCACTTGTGTATTATGCGCACACATACATGACATTGTGCACATGATCGAAATAATGTTTTAATTTCGTCAACTGTAAAGAGATTAATTGAGAAATTCAGAAATACTGGATCGAGTAGTTGGAGACGTCAGACACACTGGTAGTCGAAAAACAAGCCGTTCAAATGTGAATATCGAAACAGTACGTGAGAGTGTCGGTGACGATCTCGGAACTTTAATTCGACGTCGTGGACAAGAATAGCAAATTTCAAGAACCTCTCTATAGTTTTACACCATTCGATTTATTTTTATGAGGTTATTTGAAACCATAAGTCTATGTCAACAAGCCCACGACCAATCGTGCATTGCAGGCGATTCAACAAACAAGTGAAGCTAAGTATGAAAATGAATGAATGAATGAAAATAGTTGAAAGTACTCAGCAATGGTTGAACGGATACAAAATAAGTATACTCGATTTATATATTTAAAGATGTATGGAGTATATCCCGGGTATCCATTGTTATATCCGTCTTTATTTGTTCTCGGCATGGTAGGATATTATAAGTTAGAAGTAAGGCGCGAAGTAGCACTTGCGATTTATTTGTTTAAGATATTACGTGGTAGGATACAAAATGCACAGATTTTGTCACATATTTGCTTTTTTATCCCTAATGACTACGTTGGGCGACGGCGGAGGCCGCCGCTTTTAGTGGTACCGCGCGCGCGCACCCAATCTGCTACAGAGGGCGCCACTCACGCGCGCGTTGCGCACGCTCAATGCGGTGGCTGAAATCGTTGACATATTCACGTGCTCAATGAACGAATTCACTAAGGTCACCTACCGTGTAGTTGGTAATAATAGTTGATAGTTATTTTCTAAACTAATTGTCTAGATTTACCGCATTGGTATAATCTGTAATGGTAGATGTAAGTATATTTTCTAAATAAATAAATAAATAAAATAACACTGCATCAACTAAATTCAGCCACATGTAACCAAAATGGTCATAAAAACATCGATTAACCTGATGTGTTATACCATAAATAACCCTAACTTATGTACTTTATGATTCAATAAAAAAAATACAATTAATAAACTACAAACCATGTTTTCTTCTTTAATTCAAGTCTTGCGTTAATTTTGGGACAACCGTTATTTATAATGATTGGTAATGTTTTTTGTGAGACTATTTATATTTCATAAATATTTCTCTGTTTTAAAATACCAGACATTTTATGCCGAAGCAACGTATACTGTCTGAAGATTCATAATTATCTAAAGGTATTGTCATCTTCAATTCAATCTTACCATGGTATGAAACGTTATGAAACGTTTTAACACAATTATTAGTTTTATACAAGATTTTTATTATTTATACAGGAAATGTGAAGACATCTCATGTATCGTCTTATTTTAAATGAAAATGTTTTATTTAAGTTATTTCATTATTTGGTCTTCATCAAAGTAAATTAAATGCTCACCTTTAATTTAACAATCAGCACAAAATATCTTGATCATTCCTGTCCGCGTGAGATTCCGCATTAAATTCAGATTTTCGCAAAATTCTGTTTGAAAAGCGAGTAGTAAATGTTTTGAGTTAAGCTCTATCAAACTCTAATCGTACGGATAAAAATTCAATTAGCTTGGCTTCAATCTCAGGAATGAAGATTCATTTGGTCTAGTAGTATATATATAGTGATTTTAATTTGAATTCCGTAGACTGTCTGTTTTGAGTTTGCGTGATTAATGTATTCCAGGAAATACGAAGTTCATACACTACCAGAGAGAGGATATTTCACTGGATGTGGATTTATACACAGACGATTGAACTTCGATTATGTGCAATTATGCATGTATTCGTGATGTGAAATTGAATTTAGATAGATATTGAATAAGTAAATTATTGCTGATTTTAGGGTTGAAGGAAAATCTAGTATGTAGAGAGCTTCTTCATTTTGTAATACGAGTTTTATGTTATGGAATGTGGTATCAGCGCAGATATCTCAATTTGGTCAAGCCGTACACCTCTCACGGAATATTGACCCATGGAACAAATACTTTATTCAGGCTGAAGGCTCTAAATCTCACCTATTTTATTCAAAGACGAAGGAAGGAAAAATATTAGCATATTAAATAGGAAGGAAGAATATTATTGTAAGGAAAGTAGGCACTGGTCGTATCCTTAATAATCTAGTTTGGCTTTAATACTTTACCTAGTAAGCAGTGTTGTTTGGTTTCTTTTATTTTTTTATTTTATCGGCTCACACCTGTGTCCCCGAAGGGGTAGGCATAGGTATATAGATGTTATATTACACCCACATTTCACCATGAATTTTTAGGTCCCACGTAATAGGGGGCGAGCCTATTGCCGTTACCAGGCACATCACCAGACTCCGTACTGCTACTGAGAATTCGGAAAAACCCAGTAACACTTTTGCCCGAGCCGGGAATCGAACCCGAGACCTCCCAATCCCACGCGCACATTTATGCCGCGAGACCAACGAGGCAGAATATTAAATATAGTTATGTAAATAGAACATCCGAATCACGTATTGTTTATTCAGATCAAGTAAGTAGTTAGTGTAGTTGGATGGCCCTTAATCTATGGTCTACATAATTTATAGGAGCTTTTTATATAATAATAATAATAATAAAAATCTTTATTCATATTAAGTACAACAACATATAACACGTTCCTTATTACTATAATAAATTTTTGTTACATCTTGTAGTTGTACATTTGTGATAATTGAAATAGAGTTTGCTAGCTCCTATACTAAGCAGAGCTTGTATGATAGGAGTTAGTGATTCTCCTCATATAAATATTTGAGATGGCAACCGGTTAGTGGAACATAACTTACTTATAACTACACTTAATATGAATATGGCCACTTGTGTCTGGCAAATTTGCAGGACATTGTATGTTAAGTGGTAACGATATCGAATCGACCCCTGGACCTTCAATCAGCAGTAGCATACCCTATCCACTGGACCACGGAGGCAGTCTTTGGTTTCTATAAAGAAAAAAGCCTAGCGATTACAAACAAGCACAATTTCCAATATTTGCCTCTTCTGGTTATGTTCGGTTTGCTTCTTCTTTTATATAACTGGAGTCGCATTGGCAGTCTGATTGTGCATTGTATTGGCTGCCTCAGTAAATTGGATATAAATAAGATTAATCTTTACAAATTCTATAGATATAAATAAAATTTTAGTTTTCTGTCACTTATGTTTTTTTTGTGCCGTGTGGTTGACGGCATAGAATACAAGTGCCACCACCCCAGTGTCATCTTCCCGTGGGTGTCGTAAGAGGCGACTAAGGGATAACACGATGCAAATACTATCTTTGCATAGAGACGGAAAACTCGACATCAAACCCTATACAACTGCCTCGTTGGTCTCGCAGCATAAATGTGCGCGTGGGATCGGGAGGTCCTGGGTTCGATTCCTGGGTCGGGCAGTGTTATTGGGTTTTTTTGTCACGAAATTCTCAGTAGCAGCACGGAGTCTGGAAATGTGCCCGGTACGGCAATAGGCTCGCCCCTTATTACGTGGGACTAAAGTATATCTGGCGAAAAGTGGGTGTAGAAATACACTTCTGCCTACCCCTTCGGGGATAAAAGGCGTGACGTTATGTATGTATGTATGTATGTTTTTTCAAATTTATATACAGTTACACGCTATCAAGTCATTTTTCTTTTGTTTTTGTGCATTTGTCTTTCTTTCTCTCTTTTTTCTCTGTTTTTTTGACATAAGTAGGTAAAATAATGACACTGATACTAAGTCAAACAGTTCCTCGGAGTATTCTCCGTGAAAGGAACGATAGATAACGCAGAGAGAACAAAAGTCTCTCCTGCTACTAGATATCATTTCTTGAAAAATATTGCCACATATTTTAGTTTCTAAACTACCTACGTGGTCCAGAGGATAGCGTATGCGTCTGCTAATTGGAGGTCCCTACCGAGGTGTCGATTACCAGGTCGCACAGATTAGCAGCACGGAATTTGGCAATGTACTCGGTAATGGCAATAGGTTCGACCTCTATTACGTGGGACCAAAAATTCATAATGCGAAATGTGGGTGTAATAATTATTACCCCTCTGCCTACCCTTTTGGGGAAACAGGCGAGACGCTATAAACAATTTGTTTCTTTTATCGTCGAATCTTGAAATAGGTTGCCAAAACAGCACTCATGCTGGTTTCAAGATATCAATAGTGGGTAACTGATTAACGTTGCAGGTAAATGGAACACACAGTTTTTATTAAGTATTAGGGAGTAATTTGAATGGGGGCAGGAGTGGGATGACGGAGCAGGAGAGCAGGTGGTATGAGCAGCAAAGGTGATGGACCTCCGGCACTCTCACTCACCAAATCAAACAACAGATATATAGACACTGTTACTTAACCACGCTACGCTGTGTGAGGGCAATGATTCCTCGGTCGAGCAGTTGGTGCTGTTCAACGTCATGCTAAAATCCATAAGGCTCAATTACCTACAACTTCTCACTTATTTATGTTTTCAGTCATCAACTTTTTATATGCACAACTGCTGGGCACGAGCCTCTTCTCACTATGAGAAGGGTAAGGCCATAGTCCACCACGCTAACCAAGTGCGGGCTGGCAGACTTCAGAAACTGTCACACACGCAGGTTTCATCTTTCACCGTTTAGGAAACAATAATGAACAATTTAATACGCACATAACTTTGAAATGTAATTGGTGCGCGCCGTGGATTCCAACCTGAGTCTCTCTGTGTAGCAGTCGATCGGTTTTTTCACTATGTTTCAATTATGACGTTATAGTAACAACAAAATCATGAAACCTCAAGCATAAAGTATATATACCTACAGATGGCATAAATATTTGTCACATCCAACTCTAGTGGAGATCAAGCTTTTTAGTTCCACACGATGAACATTCACAAATTCAAAATATGTTATTAAATTTAGCAACTTATACTAAGCTATAAGCTACTTTCACAATCTGCTACAACCCTGCCAAATCTAGATGCCTTAACTCTACGACGATTATGTTCGCGGTTTCTTTGCCGACTAATTAAAAGGCCGGGGTTACGCAAATTACCAGCATTATTCTCATCATCGGTTTCATCAGACCATTATTACTTCCGGCTTAATGTCTTTCCTTCGGGAAAGTGGTACAATTATATTTTATGTTGGTGTCGTATGAGTGCCTTTTTTTTTGTTTGTTTTACGAGGTGGAAAATCCTTTCAGATCTCCGACTCTTGGGGGAAATAAGAGCCGGAGTATGTGGTGTTTCCACTACAAACCACCTCGACTTCCGCCATGTACCCGTGTGTCGGAGGTGTGGGGCATCACCAAAGCACTCGTCGCCACCCTCCGACGGGTATTGGCCCGCCAGACGGTCAGGCGGGCCCCGAACAAAACCCCCTTGGCGACGGATTAAGGTGTTGGACTCCGCCGCCAAAACGCCCAGCGGCCGCATAGGATAGGGAGGACGGCAACGCAACACCGCATCTCCTCTTCCTCTGCGGCCCCACCGCGACGCATCGAATGGTGCGCCCCCATTTGGTCGCGGGAGATAGGGCGCGCGGCAACGCAACACCGACACGCCTCTCCTCCCGCGACCGCACCCGACTGCGAGGGACAGACAGAACTGTACCCCGCACCCGCACCGTTGGACGCATCCTGCGCAGGCCCCTCCAAGCCCACGCGGAGCGTCCCCTCCTGGATCCCTCTTAGCTTCACCGCGGGTGACCAATCCACGGTTACTGAGCCCCCCCCACCACGACAAGGTGGAGATCCCACGGGGGGGGGTCGTATGAGTGCCTTGATATTTTAGAGTTGAGATGTACTTAGCAACCGCTACTGGTTGCAGTTGTTGAAGTTATGTGGCTTTGCTAGAAGTTTTACTATATATATATATATATATATGTTTGTTTTACTTGATTTTAGTAGATTCTTAAATGAAATATATGTCGGAGATTGGAGAACGGAACGTCAAATCTTATTAGATTTGGGCGTATTCGGAAACGATGGTTGGCAACACTGAACACTAAGGTCGGCGGTTGACAGCTGTCAATGGCATTAAATGTTTTATAAGCGAACGTCGAGCTGTCAAAGGCACTTTTTGGCGACAGACACAGCGGAGGAAACAAGTGTAGCCTACCTACTACGTCCGACTTCGCCGCGTTTCCAAAAGTAATCCATTTTCATCCGAGCTACGTGTGCATATTTAGTTTGTGAAGTAAACTAATTAGTTTGAGTAAAACCTATTGAGTGTATACCGAGTCTTATTTCCCTGAAATGTACGATGGAGGAAGACCTGAGAGACGAAGAACGCCCACATTCTCCTACGTTACCTACCCTATACGTTATCAGAAGTTGGATACGAGCACAACGACCCACGTGTTCAAAATCAAGACGCCAGTAACGAAAAATAGCTGGAACTACAAAATTGCAATTTTCTGACTTTGATCCAAGCCATGAAAATACCTACTACATCGTCACATGGCCTTTGTTTACCGGACTTCGATCCTGAGCAACAAGATGTAGATGCATGTGCTTTGGTGACGGCTGTAGACATGTTATTGGACAATCGAGATCCGCATTGCGCCCCGCTTATGGTCGCACTAAGCCGGGCCTTGAAGGGAGGAGCTTCGATCTGGCTATCTACCGTGCTGTTTCCTGGGATGGACCTGTTCAATGAAGTGTGCCAACAAGGCGCGAGCGAAGATGGCTGCTAACGCTGCTATGTTGGCGAATCAGCTGGGTTTTCTACTGCAACTACTTCTTTTTTTGGTACATCAAATTTTATTTACTTACGGTAGTTGTTAAACACTCTTAGTTAGCAGAATACTGCTGCACGTTTAACCTTGGAAATGTTATAATCGTTTTGATGATGTCGCCATCACATCGTGGCGACTGTTGTGGGTTCGATTCCTGCACAAGACATTTGAGTTGTGGGACCGTTAGACTTTCATAGTGTCGTGTTTCTCATGGCATGATCTCATGAATAACCTTCTTTGTAATAGCTTAAAGAGAAAAAGACAAAAAATTTAGGTAGTACGGAACGATTTAATTGTCACCTTTGCTGTATTTTATGTTAGGGTGTGGTTGTCTGACTACCACTGTGACCTAGCTCTAGCGTAGATATCGAACGGAGGTTTTGAGTTTGATAGGCCGGTTAAAAAGAAAGCTTTTATTACTTCATGCGAGGGTGGCTCGTACTCACGAACATTGTTATCATATGCTTGCTTGCAAATAGTTTATCTTATCTTGGTTTTACTTTATGGACTGTAATAGTATCGAGAGTGAGAGTAACAGGCCGACTTGCATAGCTTCAAGCAAGTGCGTTTGAGTGAAACGTGTTAGCCTGACCATAGTCGAAGGTTATTACTAGCTCCATTATTTTATCGACTCGTGGTGTTGGTAATCCCTAATGGTTTTCGTTTAAACGTCATCAGAGCCTAAGTAAAAAGTGGCACTTTTACTCGTTGTAGTTCTAAGTTTTACAGACGATCTCGGTGTTGCAATTACACCTGCTTCTTTGTGTGCATAATTTTTTTAACATGGTACATTAAAATGTTTCTTACTCATGATTATTAAATGGCACCACTAGTAAAATTTAATAAAATTTTAAGATTTTACGCATGAAAATTACCTACTGTGTGTTTTTAAAATTCATGTGATACACTGAGAATTTTTATTAAGTCCCCGAGTTCTCTGGCCAATTCCAAGTTGGGACGTTTAGGAGTGATTGTTTTTCTAGTAGAAGCTGTTAAACTTGATTATCAGTCGTAGAAGAAAATGATTGAGTTATCACCGAAGTGCGTTATGATAATCAGTTTCAGAGATTTTAATTTTCGTTGTAGGTAGCGATGATTGTATGTTAACCTTATTCTCATTAAATGGGTACTTTTTATTTATTTATTTATTTATTTATTAATACACTTAATTGTGTACAGGTTGACTTAATGCCTTGGGCATTATCTGCCAGTCTACCTTTGAGCGGTGCTGAGACACGTAGTAGGTGTATTAAATACTTACTATAATTACAATATTACAAATAATAGATATAATTATGTATAATAGTATAATACTTAAATAAGTAGGTATACATACATACACTATACATATATATATACAATATATATACAATAAATACATACATACTATAATATAATATGAGCACTAAAGAGAGAATACATAAAGCCTCTATACAGTAACTACGTAATAATAAGTAATGTAGATAGAAATAAAGATACGAATCCTATGACACATCCGCTGGTCTTGCCAACAGGAGCTCCTTTACTTTCGCTTTAAATTTGTACTTGGTGTTGCACATCCTGATTTCTAGAGGGAGGGCATTCCAGAGGAGAATAGACTGTACGAGAAAAGAAGAATGAATAAGAGATGTGTTATGAGAAGGGATAGTAAGAAGAAGATTATTAGACGATCGCAAGTTTCGGTCGTGGTTAGAATACAGATACTGATATTGGCAAGTTAAATAATTTGGGGAAGAAGGAGACGTAAGAATAGTATAGAGGGTAGTGAGAGCACGCAAACTGCGACGATGACGAATAGGAAGCCACTTCAATTGGGAACGATAAGTAGACACATGGTCATACTTGCGAAGATTAAAAACGAATCGAATGCAGTTATTGAGAAGACGGTCGAGTTTGTTGAGAAGGTCTGCATTCAGGTCAAAGTAACATACATCACCATAGTCGATTAAGGGGAAAATCAGGGTCTGCACAAGCATTGTCTTGGTCTTGGATGGGAGTATGTTCTTGAGGCGGTAAAGAGTCCGTAGGGTGCCGGTGACCTTTTGACTCACCTGGGTCACTTGAGTTCGCCAATTAAGTGTGGAATCCATATATAGCCCAAGATTTTTAACCACAGGGTACCAGTCTATGTCCGTACCGTTGTATATGATGGTTGGCAAAGCTGTTGTGTTTAACTTTCGTATCAGGCCTTGGCTACCCAAGACAATAGCCTGACTTTTATTTGGGTTTACAGTTAGCCCGAACCTTGTTGTCCAATTCTGTATTTCCGCCAAATCCTTGTTTACCATGTCAATTGCCCTAGCCAGCGACTCTACATTTACCTGGGTATATATCTGCAAGTCGTCGGCATACAAATGATGGGAACACTGAAGATTTTTAGTTATGAGATTTATAAAAATAGAAAATAACAAGGGAGAGAGAATACCGCCTTGAGGGACACCAGCTTTAATGTCAGCCCATCTTGAGTATGACCCATCAAGGTGTACTGACTGCTGACGCCCTCGAAGATATGTTGAGAACCAATCCAGAGCCTTAGGTGAAACCTTAAGATAGGAGAGGACGGATAAAAGGAGGTCGTGACTGACGGTATTGAAGGCATTGGAGAAGTCAATTAGAACCAAAACCGTTACTTTGGAGTTATCAATGCCCTCTCGAATATCGCCAGTCACTTTGAGGAGAGTGGAAGTAGTGCTATGGCCAGGTCTAAATCCGGATTGGTATTGACTCAACAAATTATGCCGGTGTATAAACCGGCCCAATTGTTTATGTACACAGGCCTCTAGCACTTTTGAAAGGAAAGGTAGGATGGATATGGGTCGAAACTGGTTGGGAAGAGAAGGATTGGAAGTCTTGGCAAGAGGGATAACGTGGGCTTTTCCCCACAAGGACGGAAAGGAACCAGACTCAAGGGAAAAGTTAATGACGTGGGAGATCGCCGGCAGGAGTTGGTCCAAGATGGTAATGACCATACGGCGGCTGATGTTGTCATGTCCCACGGCATTAGATTTTATGGAAAGGATTATCTTTTTGATATCATCCAAAGTCTCTGGAGAAAATTGGAAAAATTCAATGTCGAGTTCGGGTAAGTTATTTAGGCAATTAACTGCCAGACACTTGGTCTGGTGATCCAATGGAGTGGAAGTGGTGAAATATTGGTTAATATCATCCAAACCAAGTGTCAGACGGAAGTCACATCGATGCTGCTTGCCAATACCAAGAGTTCCAAGGAACTTCCAGATATTGGCAGGCGATGAAGAAGTTATATTGTTGAGAATATGTCGGCGTTTTGCATTTCGCACCATTTGATTACACCGATTCCTTGCAGATTTGAAAAGCGCCCAGTTTTCCTCGCACCGTTCCCTTTTATATTTCCTGAAGGCCCGATCCCTACGGCGCATTGCCATTCGGACACCTACCGTAAGCCAGGGTGCTGGAGGACGCTTCAGCTTGACCCGCCTCACCGGGGCATGCACGTCGTATAAGCCACAAATCGTGCTGTTAAAAATATTTACTTTTTCATCAACCGTGGAGGCAGAAAACATGTTGTCCCAATTTAGCATACAGGCATCCTGAACAAGTTTAGTAACATCCATGCGACCAAAACAACGCATGTAACGGACTTTGGGAGGGGATTTAGGAGGTTTTAAGCGGTAAGTAAGGAAAATAAGGTCATGACGGGAAAAACCAGGAGCTGGATGTTGACCGTGCGATGACACTAGGGAAGGATTTGACGTAAGGATCAAGTCGAGCCACGTGTCCACCCCACTGCTATTGTGGTGGGTGGCCTGCAATGGCAAAACGTGAAGGCTGGCTGACTCGATGACGTCGAGGAGTTTACTGGAACGACTAGAGGTGGGAGAAAGGAGATCGGTGTTAAAATCACCCATGATGATGTGATGTTCATACAGTGACCCTATAGATTCCAGAATCGATTCGAGACTGGAGAAATAATCGACACTAGGGGGACAGTAGACGACGCCAAGAACAGCTTTCGCTCCCTTGACGTCAACCTCAAGGAATAAGTACTCCGCAGGCGAAGAGACGGGATTAGAAGATTCGAGGATTTTAAAAGAAAAAGAACTGCGGAGATAGATTGCAACCCCACCCCCTCTCCTCCCGACTCGGTCATTCCGTATTAGAATGAAGCCGGGGAGAGAGAAAGAAGTTGAAAGAAGAGTAGGTTTGAGCCAACTCTCTGAAATCAGGATGGCATGTACATTGACATCCGCCACAAGATCCAGTAAGTCACTGAAGTGGCTCGGGATGCTTTGAGCATTTAAGTGACAAATGTTCAACGCTATTCGACAATTATTGGCAAACGAAAGTCGTAAACAGTCACTCAAAGCACCATCAGCAGATGCGAAACTGTCATTATCAGAAGAAGCAGGTGATTCGTCGGCAGACCAGTATGTATCATCGATGGCATACATAGATAAAAATATATATAATAAATAAAAATATATATAATAAATAAAATAAATATTATAAAAATTAGGTCAAAGTTAAACTACCTTAGTAAAAAACTTAACTACACTGCAATACGGGTACCAGCACCACCCGCCAGCTTACAAAAATTAAGTAACCGAGATAGGAACGATGAAAGTTGTTAGATGCAGTTTCCGAACGCAATAAATAATTATTGACATCATTGACATTAACAATTGACAACGTCACTTTGACAGTTACTTGTTTTGTTGTTTGTACGGGGAAATAAAATATTGTGAGTTTGGTGACATCTAACTATAACAAAGAATTGAGAAACAATAATTTATGAAAGTGGGTAAAGAAAATTATAAATGGAAACAGCTTAATAAACTACAGTTCAAAGCAAATATATAGAAAGAGGGAGTCTCAGTATGGAAGTTGTAAACACTAAAATAAAACTATTTACGTTTGTGGACTGTGCTCGACGAACCGGCAGTCACGGCGCCATTCTTGTCCAGAGATGAGGAGCCACTTGTAGCCTTGGCGTGCTTCAGGGTCAAAGAGTTCAGTTCTTCTAAGTGGAACACTTTGTGACGAACTCCATCAGACGCCTTTACTATAATCACGCCGTCCTGCGTCCAGCAAGCCCGCATACCAAACTGCTGTCGAGCTTTAGCGAAAATGACCTGTCTGGTTTTTGTCAAGAATTCCTTCACAGAGACGGATGTACCTTTCAATTTCGCCTTAGCTCTCCAAACTGCTGTTCTTTGGTCTACTCCTGCAAACCAGGCTAAAATAGGCCGCTTGTGACCGTCACTAGGCGACCCAATCCTGTGACATGAAGTTATTGAGTCCATGGCAATGGTTGGAAGCTCCATCTTCTGAACGATCTTAAAAACAGACGTCCTGCAGTCTTCCTTCTCAGCCTCAGGAATACCAAGGAAAAGAAGAGCATTGCGCCTGTGCCGTGTCTCCATCGCATCAATGGTGTGAGAGCATTCATTGATTTGTTTGCGTAGCAGGCTTAGCATTGCAAACATTAGCTCTCTGAAAGTGCGAAACTCTTCGGCAACTTTTGCAACGGTGTCCTTGGCCGGGCCTCCCTGCAGCTGCGCCTCCAGCTCTGCCATCCTTTTGGAGAAGGACTCTTCGAGGTTGTCTTGAGCAATCTTAATGTCAGCCAACTGAGACATTCTGGTAGTGTTGTAAAGCTTCTCCGGTGTAAAACTTCAAGTGAGTGTGTAGCGCTGGTAGGTGGTGTGACTTGCAAAATTACTGTTACATTACTTTTTAGTCGTTGTTGTGATAATTTTGTGGTACCCGCGTTTCCGTTGGTGTAGATTTGCATAAACTGGATAAGCCGTTGGTGCGGCTGCATGAGTAGCCTTGCGTTGCCGTTAGTTGGATCGGCAAAGTGCCTTTCTGGTTAGCAAAGTTTACCTATGAGCTTTTGTGTTAGTCATAGTCTCCATAATAGATACCAGACTATCCATGACAAAGTTGTAACGCTGAAAATACTGGTTGGATACTTGGTAGTAAACTTAACATCTAGAGCATCAGCCTAGTAAGATTTTCTTATAGTCTATATGATATGGAAAACCAAAGCAACATGTTGAATAAACCTAGTTTAAAATTACTTTGTTTAACGCTTGAAATGATTATCCGGGTGGTGCTGTGTAATAGGTTGGAGGTTAAATAGCGTGATGTTGAAGACCCGATGGATGTCAGAGTATGAGCAATGCAATATTTTAATGAGTTTCCTATTATTTTAACGAGTATGTTTGTTGTTCAACATGTCAGCTTCGAGAGAAAGAATTAGTTGTGATTTTCATTAAAACCTGTAGTGATTTTGATCAGAGTACCTTTATTCCTACTGACTTGGGTCAGGAATAGCCGAACGACTAGATCGAGTGCTGTGCGATAATGTTCTTTTATTCCTAGAGCGAAGTGCATTAAGGTGTGGTCGTTGATCGCAATCATGGACACCCTGCTACTCAAGTAGCTCTCATTTGATTTTAGATCGCTAAAATCATCTACCTCTGGTTTGTGTCGTATGACAAAAGCGTGTTGCGAGAATCTGAAAGTACTCATAGACTGCCGATGGTGGTTATTATCATGGTTATCTCAGAACTGTATTCGTTTCCTCTATGTAGCCAAAGGAAATCAGTTTGTCCGAAAGTAGCTTATCAGTTCTCGCCATGTTTGTATTTGGTTTAAGTTTTTGTCAGTGGCCAAATCGAGTTTTGACATAGCTCATTGAGTATGGATGGGAGTTACATTCTATAAAGTTGTGAAGTTGTAAATGAATTTGATAATTACTTAAAATTTACGAAGTGCGGACGTTGAATTACTTTGAAATACTCTATTTAGTGTGTATACAATGAGACGAATCTTTGAAATACTAATGGTAGATTTAATTCCTTTTGGGTGAGCCTGGTGGCTGGCGCGGCCTGATGGCCAGCGCAGCCTGGTAGCTGGCGCGGCCTGGTGACCGGCGTGGCCTAGTGGCCGGCGCGGGCTGGAGGCCGGCGAGGCATGATGGCTGACGCGGCATGGTGGTTGAGGCGGCCTGGTGGCGAGTGTGGCATGGTGGCCAGCAGCTTGTGGCGCGCGGCCCGTGTGTAGTGCGCGGCCCGTGTGTG
This sequence comes from Euclidia mi, assembly GCA_944739405.2. NCBI lineage: Eukaryota > Metazoa > Arthropoda > Insecta > Lepidoptera > Erebidae > Euclidia > Euclidia mi. Next base: position 13,570,652 of record OX123195.2, read on the forward strand.
TTGCGCGGCCCGTGTGTGGCGCGCGGCCCGTGTGTGGTGCGCGGCCCGTGTGTGGCGCGCGGCCCGTGTGTGGCGCGCGGCCCGTGTGTGGCGCGCGGCCCGTGTGTGGCGCGCGGCCCGTGTGTGGCGCGCGGCCCGTGTGTGGCGCGCGGCCCGTGTGTGGCGCGCGGCCCGTGTGTGGCGCGCGGCCCGTGTGTGGCGCGCGGCCCGTGTGTGGCGCGCGGCCCGTGTTTAGCGCGCGGCCCGTTTGTGGCGCGAGGCCCGTATGTGGCACGGCGCCTGTGTGAAGCCTGTATGTGGCTTTGAGGAGCTTGTAAAAGCTTGTACTGGTAAAGCTAAAGCCTATCTGATCGAAACTGGCATTGGTTAGAAGATGTAGAGTCCAAAGACCTTAGCTTAACTGAATAATGAATTAAATTTAGTGGTGCTTCTTTCTGATTAGTGAACAGTGGTTGGTATCATTACTAAGTTGGTAAACGGACATGTCGCTCGATTTAGGTGGAGGAAACCTGCATGTCTGAGAGTTCTTCGGAGTGTGCTCGAAAGACATGTGAAGTCTGCCAACCCGCATTTGGCCAGCGTGGTGGACTATGGCCTAATTGTCACTCGATGTAGGTGGCAATGGGTCGCTATCGCTCGTTATAGGTGATAGCGACGACAATGTGTACGTCACTCGATGGAGGTGATATGAGTTGCTACGCTCGTGTAGGTGATAGCAACGACGGTGAAAGAAAACATCGTGAGGAAACCTGCATGTCTGAGAGTACTTCGGAGTGTGCTCGAAAGACATGTGAAGTCTGCCAACCCGCACTTGGCCAGCGTGGTGGACTATGGCCTAATTGTCACTCGATGTAGGTGGCAATGGGTCGCTATCGCTCGTTATAGGTGATAGCGACGACAATGTGTACGTCACTCGATGGAAGTGATATGAGTTGCTACGCTCGTGTAGGTGATAGCAACGACGGTGAAGGAAAACATCGTGAGGAAACCTGCATGTCTGAGAGTACTTCGGAGTGTGCTCGAAAGACATGTGAAGTCTGCCAACCCGCACTTGGCCAGCGTGGTGGGCTATGGCCTTACCCTTCTCATAGTGAGAAGGGGCCCGTGAACCGTGACACTTTTCGCTGATTAACGTTTGTGATATAATTCTCTGATACTGTTCACTAATGAGAGAGTTGCTTTCATAATAATGTGATGTTCTAGTATGGTGTAGTTAAAAAAACTTGATGTTGTGGTTTATTACGTAACGAGCCCTATTCTTTAACTAAACGATGGTCAGGGTGGGCCGAGCAAAGACCTTGAGATATTGCAGAACGTTTTCCCTTTTGCAGGAGCATCACCCAGGGCACCTACGAGATGGTCTGACACGAACATGAAGGCGGAGGGCGGCAGCATGCAACGAGCCTTACACCTATGTACAGACTGGAGACACATATGTGGTCGCAATCTTCAGCAGTGAGGGACCGAGGACGAAGAAGGAGCATCACACAGGGACGTGTGACGTGTCAAGATGGCCGTGTCGGAGATTGGAGAACGGAACGTCAAATCTTATTAGATTTGGGCGTATTCGGAAACGATGGTTGGCAACACTGAACACTAAGGTCGGCGGTTGACAGCTGTCAATGTCATTAAATGTTTTATAAGCGAACGTCGAGCTGTCAAAGGCACTTTTTGGCGACAGACACAGCGGAGGAAACACGTGTAGCCTACCTACGTCCGACTTCGCCGCGTTTCCAAAAGTAATCCATTTTCATCCGAGCTACGTGTGCATATTTAGTTTGCAAAGTAAACGAAATTAGTTTGAGTAAAACCTATTGAGTGTATACCGAGTCTTATTTCCCTGAAATGTACGATGAAGGAAGACCTGAGAGACGAAGGTAATCATATAAGTAGTGATAAGGCATTATTATTTATAAACAGTTAGCCGTTATAAAAAGCATACCGCGGCACAGATGAAATAATAATTATTATCAGGAGGTGTAAATCGAAAATCGCGAAGTAAAATAATAACGAAACATTTTTTTTTATGAAATAGGTACTAAATAAGTACTATTCCTCCTCCAGTCCCTGCCCGCTGCCCTACAAGGAGGCAAGCTAAAGACCGAGCTCATTAACATTCATAGGAGGGACCTACGTCCAGCAATGGACTGATACCGGCTTGTGATGATATTGTTGATAATTTTTTTAATTGGCATCAAACTCACATCACTCATAGTTACACGAAGATTTCATTCATAGTGGCCCGTTTTATTTTCCTTAGCTAATTTAAAATATAGAGCAACTAGTACTTGACATCACTAGCCACAGAGCAACGGCAAGTGATTGCTTATATGCGGCATAAAGACCGAAAGAGGCGAGGCCTTTATTATAAACATTACGAGGATATTACGTTATGGCCCTCGAGTTAGTGAACACATAACTCTGACATACGACCATGTTTTTATAGGTATTGAACAAAGGTACGAAATTTTCGCTTTCCCTATGCGATTCTGTTTCACGCGCTGTCAAGGATTTTATTATGTGGTTTTAGTTTCAATGATAAACACTTAGTAAATATGAAAATACGAATTACTAGATTGGCAAATACTTGAGTATTTCAGTTGAAGCCTATGGCATATACTTTTATACTACATGACAAGCCAAAAGTTCAGCTGAAAGTATAGTAAGAATTTATTCCTGCTATTGGATTTTTGGTAGCGTTCTCAAAGAGATGATGTATCGGCATTTATGCCTTAAATATCTTATTTATCGCGAGTAAGACCCGTTAAATAACCTTGTATAATATAGACTACAATATCCGCAAGTAACCTTCCCTTATTTGTTTGTTTTTGTAGAACGAGATATAGCAAAGGATATACCTTTGCCATTACCTTTGCAGCTCTCAATATCTGCGATCCACAGTACGTGGACACTGAATTGAGTCACCTACGACGAGTGCTTGAGAGCAACGGTTATCGGTGGCGACAAGGTATGCGAGTTACTAGTACGAACAGCCGCCGTCGTCCAGCTGGAGTGGAACGGACCCCGCATTCCTACCGTATATTCGGGGGATAACCGACAACATTGGACACCTGTTACGCCGAAGGTATAGCATCAGGACAATCTTCCGCCCACCTGGGCAGCTAAGACAGCTACTGCGCTCCCCAAAAGACCGAGATCCACTGGATGTTCCCGGCGTTTACACGATCCCGTTTGACTGTGGCCTGAGCTACGTAGGCGAGACTCGTCGCAACATTACGACACGGGTAAGGGAACATATCAGAAGCGTCAAGAGCATGGACAGCAACAGGTCGGCGGTCGCCGAACATGCCTCTGAAACGCACACGGCTCACTACATACGTTTCGACAAGGCCACCGTACTAGCGAGGGAGAAATACTTCATACCGCGGAAAGTACGGGAGGCCATCGAGATCAGCCGTCGTCCCAATTTCAACCGAAATAGTGGCTGAGGACTGTCACCTGCCTGGAGACCGGCCTTAAAACTGACCACACATCTGGATACCCCGAACCTAGAATGCGACACAGTCAGCACGGTGTGTACACATCCAGCGTCCTTCACAGTGTCACAGTGACACACGGTGCTTCACGTCCTTCTGAAACTAGTCGGGCTACTCCGACCAAAAAAAAAAAATACGTGAGTACAACCGTTTACAGTTACTCCCTCTACTAAACTTCGTGTGGTTTTAGATGCTAGTTGTAGGACTACATCGGGTCAGTCGATTAATGACATTTTGCATGCCGGCCCTAATCTGCAGGGTGATTTATTTAACATCATAATAAAGTTTCGTCTTTTCCAAATCGCTCTGTCAGCTGATTGCCGCTAAATATTTCTCAATATCGGCGTTCGCGAATCTAACCGTAGATTTCAACGGATTTTTTATCGTTTTGACAATAAGGAACCTTTATCAGTGTATCAGTTCAATCGTGTTTGTTTTGGACTCAAGTCTAGCCCATATCACGCGTTACGAGTTGTTCGCCAGTTGATCGCTGATGAAGGCGATCACTTTCCCGCCGCAGCAGCTGTTGCTACTTCCGCTTTGTATATGGATGACATCGCCTGTAGTGTCATATTCGTTCCGCTAGCTATTTCACTTTGTGAAGAGCTTATTCAGCTTTTCAAGCGAGGCCAGTTTGATCTTGTCAAATGGACAAGCAATTCTAAGGAGGTTCTCACACGCATACCTGATTCTCATAAAGCTTCTCCAGACATTGAGTTTGAGAAATCTGTACCGCATTAAGTTCTCGGTTTATGCTGGGACAAATCCTGTGATAGTTTTCGGTTTGACGTCTCACCGCCAGATGATAAGTGCACCAAACGCACTATGCTGTCCACAGTGGCTCGACTATGGGACATAATGGGTTTTGTGGCTCCCACAATTTTGTACGCCAAGCTCTTGGTCAAAGAAATTTGGTTATCAAAGTGTGAGTGGGATGAAACACCCCCTGACCATATTGTCGCCGCTTGGAGCCAGTTTTGTATTGAGCTTACCGCGCTCAATCAAATTACTATTCCGCGTCATCTTGTGTTGGTAGATGGATGTACCATCAACTTAATAGGTTTCGCTGACGCCAGCGAGCGTGCTTACGGCGGAGTCGTATATCTGCAAGTCCGCATTGGTTCTAACTACTCGGTGCAGTTAGTTTCTGCCAAGTCCAAGGTCTCGCCTATTAAAACCATCTCGGTTGCGAGACTGGAGTTGTGCGCGGCCCTTCTGCTGTCTCAGTTGCTCCGCAAGGTTCAAGACACAGTTTTGCCCCACTACCCTATCAATAAAATATACGCCTTTACTGACTTCAATGTAGTGCTCGCTTGGTTTATTCTTCTCCTCACCGCTGGCAGACTTTTGTCGCCAACCGCGTTAGTAAATTGATTGAACTTGTTCCTGCTACTTGTTTCAATCACGTTGCGGGTATTGAGAACCCCGCTGATTGCCTGTCTCGTGGTGTTACTCCACTTAATCTTCTGCATAATCCATACTTTATTTACATTTGTAGTACTTATATCTATACATTCTGACAATTTTGATTTGACATTTTTAATTTTATTTATTTTGTTTTGACATTGTTTGATTTGACATTGTTATTTTCTTTTGACATTTAAAATTATTTTATTTTTTAGACATTCTTAAAAGGACATTCAATAATATTTTCTGACATTTAAATATATGACATTTTATTGTTAAAATTTTTATAATTTTACATATTGTTTACAACATGTATTTTACTATGTATTAGCATGTAAAGTTGTGAGTATGATGTGGGCATTATTAAACATATAAACAAATAGTTGTGGCAACCTGTCTGATGGCTTAGGCTGACATGCTTATGCATACACCTTCTGATGGCGTGGAGGCATAGTGATACAGATCGTGCTGGCTCCCTCAATCAAGGTTGAGCCGTACGATTGCTGTTGAATGCGGGCCATCAGTGGGCCGAGTCAGTCAAAAGCGTCAGATGATTTCCTGCATTGTACTTGCATACTAAACCCTTTTTTTGTCTGGACTTTAAAAGATCAAGAAAAGACTAAAGAAATTGAAGTGGCAAAAAAAAAACAATGACTCTGAGTTTGTTTCGGCTTTTCTTCTCATGTATAAGTGTTGTAAACAACAAAATGCAGAAATAAATATGTCTTTATGTCTTTATCCATTGTGGCATCATGGACCTTCTTGGATTTCCCATGATCCGTCAGAGTGGCCCATGCAACCCTTTGACCACAGTGCAGAGGACGAGGATGTACCCGAACGGAAGTCTGTTTCTCATCCCGTGATTGTTGAGGTTGCTGAATCTCCGATCTATGCACTCGCACTATGCATGTCATCGTGGTCTAAGTTACTCCGCGCCATCGTTTATGTCTGTAGGTTTCTTAGGCACCTACCTAATGGGACTTTTGTTTCAAGTACTGATCGTGAATTTGCAGAATGTAAGTTACTACGAGCTGTACAGGCTGTTCATTTTAGTAACGACATTCAAAATTTGAAAAATTATGTACCTTGTTCTCCCGCTATTCTTAGACTCAAGCCGTTTCTCGATGAGCACGGCGTCATACGCGTTGGTGGTCGTCTGTCAAATTCGGATGAACCTTATAACTACAAGCATCCTTGCATTCTACCGCGTCATGATCATGTTGTCGACCTTCTTGTTGATTTTTATCACAAGAAGCATCTCCATGCTGGTCCAGAGTTGCTTATGTCCTTACTTAGGCATAAATATTGGGTTTTAGCTGCTCGACGAATAATTCGTCACAGAATACATAAATGTAACGACTGTTTCAAATTTCGTCCGCGTCCGATTTTCCCTCCCATGGCAGATCTTCCTAGCCAGCGCGTCAATCAGGTTGATAAAGCGTTTACACATACCGGTTGTGATTACGCAGGACCACTGCAGTATACGCCAGTGCGTGGTCGAGGTGTTAAAAGCCGTAAAGCTTGGCTATGTATTTTTACATGCTTAACGACGCGCGCTACGCATATTGAAGTTGCGACAGATTTAAGCACGGTGTCATTCCTGGCAGCCCTTAAACGATTTCTTTCACGGCGCGGCCCTATTCAGTGTTTGTACACGGATAAGGGCACTTGTTTCGTGGGCGCAAGCTCTTATATACGCGACCTTTATAAGTTTCTCAGGGAAGAATTTCGTACTCGTCTTCAGGAGGATTTTTCCATAAATCATATTGACTGGAAGTTTATTCCGCCAGCATCTCCACATTTCGGTGGATGTTGGGAAAGCATGGTCAAAGTTATAGGCCAACAGATCCTCTCTTACGAAGAGCTTTTAACTGTCCTTGCACAAGTCGAGGCACTGATCAACTCGCGTCCGCTCACGGCATTGAGTAGTGACCCTGCAGAACCATCCGCGTTAAGCCCTGCACTTTTTCTGAACACAGTGCCATTATCGTCATTTCCGGCTCCTGAAGCAGACTTTTCAAGCTTGCTCCAGAGACATACTCTGCTGGATAAACTCGTGCAGTCGTTCTGGCGGTGCTGGCGTGCGGAATATCTCCACCAGCTTCAGGTTAGATCCAAGTGGAATAGTCCTGCATCCCCTATACAGGAGGGTACGTTGGTCGTCATAGTGCATAATAATGCTCCGCCACTTTCATGGCCGTTAGCCATCGTGGAGAAACTGCATACTTCCAAAGACGGTACAACCCGCGTTGTTACCGTGAAAACCGCGAAGGGGAGCTACGTGCGCCCTGTTGTACGTCTCTGTCCGCTTCCAACTCAGTGAGATCTAGCCTGAAGTTGGATCTACCTCTTAGTTTAAGTATTTAGTTTGTAGTTTTCGTTACGAAACTCTCAGTAGCAGCACGGAGTCTGGAAATGTGCCCGGTACGGCAATAGGCTCGCCCCTTATTACGTGGGACTAAAGTATATCTGGCTAAAGTGGGTGTAGAAATACACCTCTGCCTACCCCTTCGGGGATAAAAGTCGTGACGTCGTATGTATGTATGTATGTTTTCGTTATAATTGTTTCGCTAAAGTTAATTTAGATTAATTTTAATATCATATCGCTGGCTTAGCCTATTGATAGGTTATGCCGTGGGTTATGCGGTAGTTCATCCAACATAGCTAAGTTCAATTTTTTAAGGCATCCCTTTAGGGCTGGGGGGATATGGTAGCGCCATCTATCTTTCTATTGATAATTAATTATGTCTACACCCAGCTAATAAATTCCTTTGCATACCGCATTGTCAAATACGAGCGATCCTTTTATCCCTTCCCTTCCAAAAAGCACGCCTCGCTGTAATTGGTCGCAGAATTCAACGACGCTGCGAGCGAGTCGAAAATCAACCGTCCCGCTGACCGGCTGCGTCCTGGTGCAGCTCCGCGCCGTGACGAATACATGCAGCACCGCAATATTTTACCGCTATGTTATACTATAAAAGAGAACTAAACCGTCCGTGGGTGTAGTGGAGTGATCCGTGCAGCTTCGGGCTGGATCCAGGTGGAGTGATCAGCTTGTGGCCCGACTCTCGGAAGACGCCGACAAGCCGCCATTTTATCAAGGTAAGGCGTGCTCTGCTCCCATACCTCCGCCTCCTATTCCTCCCTATAACCCACTCTACTGGGCGATTTAACAGCCATCCTTTATACAGTCCACAATATTAATATTTTTCATATCACTAAATCGCTTAGTACATACTTTCGATGCAACGCCGAATCAACATGGATCTCACAACTTTTTACGGTCGCGAGACTTGGTATTTTTGACAAGTATTGTTTTTATGGGATCTCATTTCTTTTTGTAGATAGTCTTACTTTTGTCCTTTCCGGTATCTACCTTCTACTTCTTGTACACCAACAACGAATTTTCTTAATTAAAGCTTTAACTGCAAATGTAATTATGTAATCATTTATATTTATATGGGACTAGAGGACGCCAGCAGCTACGCCTGCATTTTTTTTAAATTTACTCGTTTTGGCCGATCCCGTGGGAATTTCGGGAAATCCCTTCTTAGTGCACCCCTACGGTCCCCAAGGAACATTAATGCCAAATTTCAGCTTCCTGCGCCCAATAGTTTCGGCTGTAGCGTGTCTGTCTGTCAGTCAGTAACGCAAGGATTTTATATATTAAGATTACAAAGTTATTTATGCAGTTGATGTATCTCGAAAACTGGACAGAAATTGAAAAATATTTTAATTTTCCTTAACTCATATACTAAACATAAATCGTATTCTAAATATGAAGGTTCTATGTCTGCTAGAAATGCCTTAGACTTTTGATGATCGGTCAGTGAGTGACAAAATTCAGAAATTTGACTCGTTATAAAGAAAGTCGTATAAAGAATGTTTAGTTATAATTAAAAATCTGCTGGGAAGAAATAGAATACACCCAGAACAGATTCAGAATATTTTGAATTAAGTAAACAACATTATTTTCAATTCAACAACGAGTACTTCTTACAGAAGGAGGGTTTGGCCATGGGTTCACCGCTTAGTCCGTTGTTAGCAGATATCTTAATGAATAACTACGAACACGAGCATTTGGTAAAAGAACCGAATATCTTATATTATTATAGATTCGTGGACGATATTTTGCTGGCTTGGAAGGGCACAGAACGTCAGCTTCACTGTTTTCTTACAAGAATTAATAGTATACACCCCAAAATTAAGTTCGAATTGGAGATAGAACAAAACAGCTCAATAAACTTCTTAGATTTGACTATCAAAAGGGAGGGTACCTCACACTCATTTGAAATTTATCGTAAACCGACGTATACAGATAGTACAATACCAGCATCGTCCTGTCATCCATCGCAACACAAAATGGCAGCATTTCACAGTATGATTCATAGATTATTAAATATACCACTGAATATAGAATCATATAACAGAGAAATAAATATTATTTATCATATAGCTCAATCCAACGGGTATAGTAAACGCCTAATTGATAAGATGATTAGAGGAAGACAACTTAGAATGGCCAAGTCACTTTTATATCCCTCTATAAAAGAACCTATAAATAATACCGCTGTTCTTACCTATTTTGGAAGCATAACTGACCGTATGACGCGTATACTGAGGAGGAACGGTATCAGATCAGCCTATAAACCATACAAAACGTTAAAATTTCTTTGCAATGGTAAAGATAAAGTATGCAAGAACAAAAAGTCCAGTATTTACTGCTTAACATGCGACCAATGCCAAAATAAGTACATAGGACAGACAGGTCGAAGTTTTGAGCTGAGATATAAAGAACATTTAGCGGCGTTTAGAAACAACCAGCCGGAAAAGTCTCATTTTGCCGAACATTTACTTGAATCAGGTCATACCTTAAATAGCGGACATTCATTTGACGTCATACACACTTGTCAAAAGGGTATTAGAATGTGCGTATTGGAACAATTAGAGATTTTAAAGCGGGACAAGCATACATTACTGAACGATCAAACCAACTTTAACGGGTCCCCATTGCTGAATATATTCGCACACCGTCATAATGACTCACATCAGTCGAGCAACGGAGGGAGGGGATTAGAAAGTACAATCGTTTATAAGACATGCCCACGGTTGGAAAGCGCTCAGTCGTTGCCCATCGTTCCTGAGGATGCCTCGTGCAGAGGCGAAACACGTGTCGAAGAATAGTCGGCGCATACAGCGGGATACTGCAAGTCAGGTATCTTCCTGGAACCCATACCATTCCTATATCCCTTATCCTTTTAGAGGAGTTCGATATTGTCAACCTTTTTCTATTGCAATGGTTGGGGTGGTCAATTCGAGGGTGCGTGGTGGGTTCCTCCTTCCTTCCATTAGGTTACAATGGAGTTCCGCCAAGTAACGCCTGATTCAATCAACTATATCGTTATAATTCTTAAGCTACTGGTTCAAATTGAATGAAATTTAAAATACACCATGCTACTAAAATGCCTGCATGTTAACTAAAAAAATTGGCTTCTAGTTTTATCCACAACGAAGTTATAGGGGGTCGAAAATGGCCTGAATTGCTTCGAGAAAAGGATGGTACGGCCGTGCCACTTTTTTGCTCGACTTGGTGGGGGCACTGCCGTGCCCCCAGATATGTGTTTCTCTTGTCTTACTAGATGTGTTTTTGAAGATGTTTTATCTCTTGGCTTTTTCTTTACTTGCGTCACAACTTACGAGATATATTGATATGTATTTTATAATGTGTTAATGTTACATTTTTATCGTTTTATGAGAAAAGACCGTTGATATTATAATATTTAGTACAATGCTTAATCGTGAATATAATTATTTATAACTCTTCCGTTACTGACTGACTCGAAAAAACATTGATATTTTTTTGTACACTGTATAGAAATCGCGTAAGTTCAAAATTATTTTTTACAACAGTTAGCTGTATATTAACAAATTCGAGGGGCTAATGGAAAAATGAATATTTCAAATCACGAGATGACTTTCGGCTGATCAGCAATAAAAAGTAACACGTCCTGGCTTAACCTGTTTGTCGAGGCACGGGCTTAGTAATAATCAGCAGACTGTCATGCTATGCCAGACTGCAGACTGCCATTTAAAAGGTCACCCTGCATACCAGAGTAAGATATACCAGTTACCAATAGTATCTATTTTATTAGATACCGGTAGACTAGTGTCAGGATATTTGAGGCTATTATCGATATAGATCTTGACTCTTAAAAATGATGCTATTGCCGCAAATATTCCTAACAAGGGTGAGAGGTGAGGCGCGCGAGGTTTGTAAGGATAGAAGCAAGTTGCGTTCTGTTGTCTCTGCCTACCTCGACGGGAAAACGGCGTGAGTATATATATGTATTCCTATCAATGATATTAATTACCGGAATTTCTACACCCTTTAATTGTGTTGCAACAAAGTAGATTTGACTATACAAAATCAATACGTCAGAATCTTCACTATCACGCCCAAACTGAATCTAGGAAGTTTAAAACTAATATCGGGCAAGTTGAATCGTTCGTGCAGTATGCCGGTGACGTAGATTTATACGTGAAAAGTCTGTCATTTTGAGAAATGACTGGAGTTTCCACCCAACGAAGAGTTCACAATCGGAGGTGGCGACCTGCTCGCGACGTTTGATTGATGATCAAAAAATATTATATTTATTTTTTCATCAGATTTGTCATGTATTTGGGACACTGTTTATATGGAGTTTTGGCGTGCATTTGGATTGATGGGGTCATTTTGATGTGATCCTGTGATCCGGTAGAATAGGCTGAACCTTTGCTTAAGAAAAAAGATAGAAAATTCTCACACTGTGAAATTTACCTCATTTTGTTTGAAAATACATACATACATACATAGACTCACGCCTGTTTCCCCGAAGGGGTAGGCAGAGGCATATTAAACGCCCACTTTAGCCAGTGTTTTGATCCCACGTAATAGGTGGCGAGCCTATTGTCGCTTATTAGGACATTTTGTTTGCCAGAGCCTCGTCCGTTGATCGGCAGGTGCGCCACTTGCAGGTGAGGTTGGCTTGGGACCCTAAGTTCTTGGTGGGAACCCTATGCACCCTATTTGTTTGAAAATAAAATATCTTTTACCAATCAAAAATGACTTTACAAATATTCAGCGGTACAAAGAATTCAGAGGTTATTTCTAATCCCTAAAATACGCAAACTTTTACTTACACAAATAAGTTGAGCTGTCTACTTATTTGTTGCCTAAATAGTATAAAAAAGAACAATATTTTCACTAACAATCAATGTAAATGGTACTATTTTCTAGTTTTCTGATGAAATCGAAGGGTATTTTGTTGACTGTAGACAGAAAAATAGAAGGCAACTCGATGTTTTTCTATAGAGGTAGAACCTATTCTCCAAGATCCCTTTGTCGTATTGTACGCATTCAAGATAAGAAGTGGTCCTATTATTAAAGGAAAACCAGAGAAAAGGAATTGAGCAGTAATTTATTTAACCATTAACTACTACGCAATGATATGTTTTGTTCGTTTAAGTATTACTTCAAACGAAAGAAAACAACATCACTTTTCATGATCAAAATGTACCTAATAATATTTTCTACAATATTTATATAAATCTACGTTAAATTATTGAATTTAAATGTTGTAACAATAGTATATCTGTTGATTGATAAGTGACAAATAGTTATTAAAACATTGTTAGGCACAGACGTGTGGATACAAATATGTATATAAAGAGGTCTGATACTACAAAAAATTATATACAACTAGAGGAAGCCCGCAGCTACGCTCGCACATTTTTTTTAAATTTGACTGTTTCAGGCCGATCCCGTGGGAATTTTGGGAAATCCGCCCCTCAGAGCACCTCTACGGTCCCCAAGTTTTGGCTGTAGCTTGTCTGTCAGTCAGACAGTAACGCAAGGATTTTATATATACAGATTAAGTACATGGGGATGTGTTTGGCGGTTGAAAAATAGGTTCTTAGTCTTCTACACTCAGCTCCAGTCCAATGCCAAGAACATTCGAGAACTCCGCCGTATTTTGTTTCTTCAACATAGTTAAATTTTTCTTTGCCTGTGAAGTGAGTGATAATTTACTGGATAAGTACAATCGAATATCTAAAAGTCTTGTTATTGATGAAATTGCAAAGTGCGCATAATTAGATGTACGGAATCTATTTGTAGCCTTCATTCCAGTCGCTATTGACCACAAATCAGGATACTTACATGATATTTAGCCTCCGATTCTGCGATTCCTCAGAGCCCATTCATTAATTCCTAACAAAAACCCCATAAAAATACGTCTTATCGAGCTAACGACTTGTGTGGTACAAATTATTTAGATATATAACAACCAAATGGGATTTCCCCTAACGTACTTAGGGGTAAATCAATAATCTGGCAACACACCGATTTGTTTCCCGAGTTTTTACCCACACGGGGTAAAAGGCGACGCGTCATGAATACCATTATTTAAGGTGCACAGTTCATTTCATATCGACTTGATGAAAAACTGCTTACCAATTTTTCTGGAACTACTGAGTGTATCAAATGCTGTTTTACAGGTGAAAGTTTTTCACCGTCGTGGTTTACGCAAAGTTTGTATGATTTATTCGATAATTTATTGTCAGGTATAATGGAAAATTTCCATTTATCACAATGCTGTTTGGTGTACAGGTTTGTTTTGGTTTGAAATATTTCTTTATGCAGTAGTTGCATGTTGATTGGTAGTTTCGTATTTATATATTCTGCGAGAAATGTACAATTTGGGTATGAGCTAGTGCCAGTCATCATATCACAAAGATGTTGAATATATGTACTGTACTTATTAATATATTTCATTAAATATACTTCATTGCAGTTGGATGCGGGTGGCTCAAAATCATATCAAAATCCTGGCCTGTGTCCAGCAGTGGACGTCTCTCGTCTCGATGATGATATTACATTGAAAAGGATCGAAAAGAAACGGTTAAATAATTAAAAAGTGCGGACGTAGCTGCGAGCATACACTAGTGAAATATATGACATTTTTGGTAACGTGTAGGCGCATTTGAATTTTGAAATACCATTTTACTAAAGTGATTTTTTTCACTTCAGTAAAAGTTCTTACTTCAACAGACTTTTTAACCGACTTCATCTTTCTTACCATTATGAAGTTCTAAAACTCCATTTAATATTTGCAGAACGCTAAAATCTTGCGAATTGTATAGACACAATTTGAAATAAAAACATTTTGATAAGTTTTTAACCGACTTCAAAAAAAAGGAGGTTCTCAGTTTGACCTGTATGTATGTATGTATGTATGTGTGTCCGCGATTATCTCGCGTTTGGCTGAACCAATTTTGATGTGGTTTTCAGAAAAGTATTTATTACACTTAGGAGAAGGTTTTAGGTCCTTAACCGACTTCAAAAAAAGAAGGTTCTGAGTTTGACCCTTATATATGTAAGTTTGCCCACGATTAACTCGAGTTTGGCTGAACCGATTTTTATGCGGGTTTCGGAAAAAAAGTATTTGTTACACTTAGGAGAAAGTTTTAGTATTTTAACCGACTTCAAAAAAAGAAGGTTCTCAGTTTGACCCGTATACATATATTGGTTCTTAGTATGTTTGTATGTATTATGTGTGTGTGTTTGTACGTGTATACGTGTTTGTTTGCGCGCTCGCGTGTGTGTATTTATATGTGTACCTACGTGTGTGTGTGTACGAGTGTGTGTACGTGTGTACGTGTTTATGTCAAAAAATACAAAGAAAGTCGGTGAAAGAATCTAATGCGAGAGCATATTTCTCATTCTTGTCATTTCGGATAAGGCTCTGTTGACGTGGGGACGGTTGAGTAATTTGTTCGAGTCAATATCATTTAAAGCCATGCCTTTTAGGGATTTGACCCGCCTCAAGGCAACATAGTATTGGCCTATAGCAAAGATTTTAGGCCCTAGGTCCGCGGAACTAAGTGTACATCCTTGCAACTTGTGTACCGTCACAGCCCAACTCAATATGACTGGCAACATCCGCCTCTCGATAGCACCATAACCGCGATTGCCTTGATAGGTCGCTGGCACTGGAGCTATGGAAATGTATCCATCATCATCTTTAAGACGCAATGCTATTGATGGATCATCAAATAATATCAAAATGGCATCAGGCAGTTCACCTGGCTCAAGTGATCTCTTCTTAGTGCCAGCCATTTAAATCCTTTAGGAACACCCATTGCCCCGTTCGCGAAGCCATCCGTTATTGGCATATTTCTCTGGAGCATAATACGAGAGCTCACAGCCAATTCAATAGTATGTACAAGTCCACCGCATTTGTTTGGATCGTACTTCCGTATGTGGCTGATTCCCTAGACTCATCTCTCTCTTCCAGCATGAAGCCTATGCCCATAGGCAAACAGAATAAAAGTAGGTACCTATGTCAAAGTCATGATAACAAACTGATATTAGCAGAAAACTTATCACTAAAATAATTGAATCTAACTATAAACAAACTATTAATTAGGCCAAAACTTAAAGTAAATGGAGTACCTATCACTAAAAAGTATGAAATAAATAAAAGAGTAGTTAACACAAAACCTGAAGTAAACGAACGAAGTACCTAACCTAACCTAACCTAACCTAACCTAACACTAAAAAGTATGAAATAAAAATAATAAGAAAAAAAAAACAAAATGAAAATGCAAACTTAAAAATCGCACCAAAAATGTTTACTAGGTATTTAGTTTCTTTTTTAAAAAAAGATAACCGCCTTAAAAAAATCGACCCACTGAAAAGTACGAAATAATTTTTACATACGCTAATACATAGTATATAACTTATACAAAATACTTAGTTATTGAAGTCGGTGCCAAACCATCAAAAACAAAAAAGAATACTGGCAAACAGAGAAAATAATACGACGAATATATCAAATCAATAAAGCCTCAAAAAATATCTGAATTAATAAAGTTTAAAATAATCTACCTATACACTCTAAAAAGCAAAATATATATAAAAAGTATGAAATAAATGCTTAATTATAAAATAATTATACTTCTTAGCTATTTTGGGTTGTAAGTACTATGTAGATTGAATGCGCTGGTTTGGAAAGGATGACGCCAAACAATAGGCTTTTAGAGGGACCCCCCGTGGGATCTCCACCTTGTCGTGGTGGGGGGCTCAGTAACCGTGGGTTAGAAGCCACCCACGGTGAAGCTAAGCGGGATCCCGGGAGGGGACGCTCCACGTGGGCTTGGTAGAGGCCTGCGTAGGATGCGTCCCATGGTGCGGGTGCGGGGGACAGTTCTGTCTGTCCCTCGCAGTCGGGTGCGGTCGCGGGAGGAGAGGCGTGTGGGTGTTGCGTTGCCCCGCGCCCTATCTCCCGCGACCAAATCATAACCAAAGCCAAATACTGTTGAACAGCTGTTGAACAGCTGTTCAACAGTATTTGGCACATTTAAACAGCATCCACAGTAAAATGGATTTTACGTATGAAATGGAAAGGGATAGAAGAATGGCGTTCCTTGACGTTATGATCGCCGTACGAGATGACGGTTCCCTGGGCCACTCCGTATACAGAAAACCAACGCACACAGATCGCTATCTACATGCCGACTCACATCATCACCCACGTCAACTGAATTCCGTTATAACGTCGCTTACCGACCGGGCATACAGCTTGTGTGACGAGGAACATTTGAATAAAGAACTTTCACATATAAGCGACGTTCTACACAAGAACGGGTACAGTAGGCGAATTAGACCACCCAGACATACTCAGAAACACCTGGACTACAAGGTTAAACGACACCCAGCGTACTTACCGTGCGTCAAAGGAGTGACAGATAAGGTCGCCAACATCCTTAAGAAGGTTTCAGTTAAAACTATCTTCACTCCTTTTAAGAAACTGTCGCAATATATAAGAACGCCGAAAGACAGTCTTCCCTTAGAAAAGCCAGGTGTATACAAAATTGACTGCAGCTGTGGGAGTTCCTACATAGGACAAACCAAACGCACCATCTCTTGCCGAATAAAGGAACACATTAAGGCAGTCAAAAATAATGAACCACACAAGTCGGCCATAGCTCAACACCTCTTGGACTCGGGTACCAACCACTGGATTGAGTTACATAACCCTCAGGTACTTTCGACAGAACGCCACTATATACCTCGAATGGTTAGGGAGGCTATTGAAATAAAAAAGTTCAAGAATTTCAATAGAGAGGATGGGTTTCAACTGTCGAGTATCTGGCATCCAGTGGTACGTCTATGTAAAACCCGTGAAAAGAACAAAATCAAACCGCGAGCTGACGTAGTGAGTGTGGTATGTCGTGATCGGGTACAATGTGATAGTGATAACAGTGCTAGTGGTGTTGAACGCAAAAAACGAGTAAGAAAGCGGGTAGACCGTTATACTTGCTCGTAACATTCATCCACCCGCAATACCATCAGTACATCCGTGAACATGGCGCTTGCAACAGTGCCGAAATATCGGTTACTCCAAACAAAGGTACGTGGTATATACCCCGAAAAACAACCATTTTTAGCATGATTGTAAACATTTTTTAAATCTATTATGCATAATAAACTTTTTAAAGTCAGAAATTATTGCAAAAAGAGCCACTAAGTAGCTCAACGATGAGGAAAAATGTGTTACAGTAAATGTGCAAACATTTGACGATGGAATAAGATCATTAGCTTTTAAATATAGTATGATAGATTATCGCGAGCTTCCTTCGTATCAATATTTTATTTACCGACCGAAGCGCAGATAAACTGCACTATGTTATTATTTCAATTTTTAATATCTACGATATTTGCAGATTCATATTAATAATGTATATAGTAGATGGTCCTCTGTTGAATTATAAGTTGATAAACATAGGGAACGTTAATTGACACTTAAGTAATAGATAATAAACTAAGATCTTTATACTTAAGCCGCGTTTCCACTAGGCAACATTTGGTGCGCGACACGTGACGCTCAACATGTACGGCAACGCTACACAATAGTGTGCGACGACGTTGCCAGCTGGCGCGCAACATGACGCGCGGCTTGTTGTTTGTAAAGCCGGGTCTCCACTAGACAACATTTGGCGCGTGACACGTGACACTCAACATGTACGGCAACGCTGCACAACAGCGCGCGACGTTGCCAGCTGGCGCGCAACATGACGCTCAACATGACACGCAACATGAATCGCGGCTTTTTGTTTGTTAAAGAGCATCGTTAGTTGAGCATCAATTGTTGTCGAGTGGAAACGTGACGCGCAACAATGTCAGTAGTGTGGTGTAACGAACGAGTGCTCAAATTAATTGAGCTGTACCAAAACCATGAATGTAGGATACTGCTCACAGAGACTATAAAATAAATAAAAAAAAACTAGATTCATGACCACTGCCGCTGAAATCAACACAAGTTCCTCTGGCGCCATGTTGTCGACGACTGACGTAAAGCAGTAGATGCGTAGACAGACAACGTTGTTCAACAAAAGTTCCGCGCTGACTTTCAACATGTTGGGCAACTTGTTGTGCAACATGTTGCGCGTCAATTGTTGCCTATTGGAAACGCGGCTTAATACACAAAGCAGAACTTCATACCCCTTAGTGCGTAGGTACTTAATCAAGCAGAGTGGCGTATTAAATTTCATATAGTTACAGTTAATAATAATATGGACAATAAGAGCCAGAAACTAATATTTTACTCAATAATGCAATGGACATACTTTAACAATGTAAACTACTACATGAGTCCGCGGTTACACCCGCGTTATTTAAGGCTACTGCTCCGCTCTCGTGGCTCATAGCGTGATGCTTATAGCCTTCCTCGATAAATTGGATGTCTAACACTGACATAATTTTCCAGGTCGGATCAGTAGTTCCTGATATTCGTGCGTTCAAGAAAACAAACTCTTCAGCTGTATATATTACTATTAGATTTGTGCACTACCTACTTTAAACTTTAAAATGACAAGTGTAGTAGCCCACAGATGTTTACTTTAACTTGAATACATACATATATGTCGTATCTTTAATTATCCTCACATTTTGGGTACTAAGTATCTATCTATATATACATAAGTATACTAATATACATTTGATTATCACCAGACTGCTGATCTAACAAATAAACCTATTTATTTTATTTTTAGATCGCGTCTGTTGTCTGCAAATAATTTTTCTTACTTGTCTTGCGTATAAAAGTTATTTGGTTGTGTCCGACTAGTTTTCTAATTAAATTTCGACGTCAGATTACTATAATTAAGAAAATAGGTGGAAAACACGACTAATTTATAAAACTACCTGACCTAGCCAACACCGTACCACCATTTTTTCGCTTATAAACCTTATCCTGGTAATAACATACACATAAAAGAAAGATTTATCCAATTTGATGCATTCTTTTGGAAGTTATATGCATTACACATTTCGGTGATTCATTTTTATATAGGTCTATAGATTAAGTTTACTGCCTACTTATTTATTTGTATTGATCCGGTTTATCGCTGCTCTATTTGATTCAAGACGTAGTGCTGGTATATCAGCACCTTTTCATCTTGGCTTTGGTGTATTCAATTTTAAAAGCGCTGTAAGATAAACTGCTTAGTGCTTAATTCTTTGAATCAGCTGTAAACCACGTAGGTGGCGATGAATAGCATTTACGATTCTACCAAGTTTATCTAAAATGAAAACTCTTTTAAGAAATATTAAAGTGATATAGATTTGCAATACGTTACATAAGCTGTAATGTGTTAAATGCGAGAAATACATGTCCGGTGAAAATATTTATGGAATAACACAAAAATCTATTTATAATATCTGTATTATAAATAGATTTTTGTGTGATATACTGTACCATCTGCATTATCGATTTTAGCATCAGTGACATATAAGACAACGGGATTTTAAATTAGTAAAATCCTGGTGAGAATTAATCTACTTGAAACCAACAACGAATTCAATTACAAGAGTATGAAGGGGTTGGAAAATAATGAATCCACTTCCTTTATTAGGATAGTGATAGTGTGATAGTGACAGTAATACACGAGTAGATAGTGTCTAATATATTTTTTCGACAGGTGAATTCAGACATGCTGTTTTATCATTAATTAAACTAATATGTGAAGGTAACACAACCAGGTATGGTTCCTAATGCTACAGTTAATTTGACTTTTTGGATACGGGTTCCATGTGGTCTTACACTTTGACAAAATTATTATTCTTTTGACAAAATTTCGTATAAATCTATACATATAAATAACGCTTTCTATCCAAATCGAGTCCAAAACTACATCATCAATGTCAAACCACAATCAAAGCAAATACAAAAACGTATGACAACTTCCAACAATGTTAAAACAATAGTCCTAAGCGGAGTACGGGCTCATCTGGTGTAGGTCGGAACTACAGCGGCATCCTTTGATACATATCAATGCATATTCATGCCGGTGCGACAGTCAAACGCGGTTTTTAGGGTTCCGTACCTAAAAGGTAAAAAACGGAACCCTATTACTAAGCCTCCGCTGTCTGTCTGTCTGTCACCAGACTGTATTTCATAAACCGTTATAGCTAGGAAGCTGAAATTTTCACAAATTATGTATTTCAGTTGCCGCTATAACAACAAATACTAAAAATAAAAAAATTATAATATTAAGGGGGGTCCCGTACAATTAACGTGTTTTTTTTCGTATTTTTTGCTTTTAATTACTAACGGTAACAGGTAAATGTTTAAAATTTTCACAGAATATGTAGTTGTATATAACCTTTTAAAATAAATAATTAAATAAAAAAAGGTACTAATAAAGGGGGGCTCCCATACAACAAACGTATTTTTTGAAGCAATTTGTTACTGGATCTTAATAAACCGGTAGAAACTTAGAAATATTTAAGTATACATACAACAAATGTGATTTTCTTTTATAGATGATGGTACGGAACCCTTCGTGCGCGAGTCCGACTCGCACTTGCCCAATTTTTTTTCTTTGTTTTGTACGCGAGACTGGCTAGTGATATACGGACGATAAGGATGGACCAGTAATTCCAAAATATGATTACTTTTTGTTTGCTCTATAATTTATTCATCACTTATTAACTATTTGCGGCATTTTCATTGTGTTGAGGTATTTTATTTTATTTTATTTTTATATTTGGGATAACAAACAGTAGTACAATAAAGTAGTGTAGAGTTACATATTATGTATGACGTACTATGTGCTAATTATACTACTAACAGCATTATCCACAGATTACTATACACAATATTACTGTTAAAGGAGCATGCTAAGCGATGTGACATAACTATGTAAGAAATACAGACAAGTAATGAGGACTGTACCTACATAACTTACATAAAACAAATACATATTTTTTCGTATAAATTAACATAAAAGAAAGAAAACAAGGAAATTAAATGGTTATTTAGGAAGAGATTTCTGTGCGATGACATTACAATATTTAAGACTTGGAAGCAGTTACACTGTTACTCATAGAATTCAGTAAACATTTTCTATATCTGATTGCGGAATGCATAAAAATATCCGTACTACTAAAATAGGCATTATAATTGTCTACAAGCTGTCTCAAAGGTGTTCTCAGGCCTGCGTTCGTTTTAGGAGCATGATTACTGTTCGTGTTAATCGCTAAGAGTCGATGTGGTCGCACCTGCCTACGCATGACTGTTCTGGGCACAATGTAGCACAGTTTACTTGATAATTCAAGGCAATCATATCTGTTATGAACAATGCCATGCAAGAACATTGTGCCGAGAAGGAGCCTCCTGTGTTCCAATGACGACAGGTTGTATTTCTGAAGTAGGTGATCATATGACAGATAGCCTTGGCAGCATCTATAATTAAGTGTTCGCAAGAATTTCTTTTGGACGTTTTCTATAGCTTCGACATATTTATTATAATATGGGTTCCAGATCATCGTGGCAAACTCAAGACAAGGTCTCACAAGCGTGATATATAAATATTTACTAGTATTTGGGTTTTTGAAATCCTTTGAGTGACGCATTACAAAACCGTACATTCTAAAGGCTGAACTTATAATATTATCGACATGAATGTCAAAGTGCAGTTTCGAGTCCAGAACTACGCCGAGATCTCTAACGGAGGATACTTTGGTTAAAGGTTGATCATTCAAAAAATAAGTATAGTTGTATTCTTTTGTACTCTTTGTAAAGGATATTGTATTACATTTCGGCAAGCTAAGGAAGAGTTTATTGTCTCTACAGTATTTTGTTAGCCGATTTAGATCATCTTGGAACAGTAGACAGTCATTAAGGTTATTTATAGTTTTATAGGCTTTTAGGTCATCTGCGTACAAAAGAATGTTTGAATGTAAAAAACAGGTATCTATGTCGTTAATAAATAAAACGAACAATAAAGGTCCCAAAATAGAGCCTTGTGGGACTCCAGATGTGACAAAAATTTGGTCTGATTGAAATCCGTTAAGAACTACTTTTTGCGTACGGTTGGTTATGTAGGATACAAACCATCTTAAAAGGTTTCCACGTATGCCGTTAAAGGCGATTTTATGTAGTAGCAACCCATGGTCCACCTTATCGAAAGCCTTCTGGAAATCCGTGTAGACGGCATGAGTTTGACAGCGATTGTCCATATTTTCGAAAATATAGTTTACAAAGCTGGTTAGATTGGTAGCTGTTGATCTATTTTTAACAAAACCGTGTTGTTGTTTCATTATGATCTTGTGTAGAAGTGGGTAAATTTCATTATGAATCAATCTTTCAAGGACTTTTGACAAAGTGGACAATATAGAGATGGGACGATAATTCTCTACGTCGTTCTTGGAACCCTTTTTGAAGATCGGCGTCAAGTTAGCCTCTTTCCAGATAGCTGGTAAACGACCTTCGTCCAAACACTTGCGGAACAATAAATGAACTGGCAAACAAATATGGTCAGCAATATTTTTTAAAAACAATGCTGGCAGTCCATCTGGACCCGGTCCCTTAGTTGGATCCAATGAATTCAATTCCCTACGAACTTTGAAGGCACTGATTTCAATATCTGAAATTATATCACAGTTAACATTATAGTGTGACGGTGGGATCCACGTTTGCAAGTCTAATGTAGATGGTTCATAAACTGATCTAAAATATAAAGAGAACAGCTGACATATTTCGCGAGGGTCGCTACTCGACAAGTTTTCATAGCACATGTTATTAGGGATGCCTGAATTATTTCTCTTATTAGCAACATAAGTCCAGAAGTATTTAGGGTTTTTAAACACACTTTGTTCGACATTGTTAAGGTAATGTGCATAGCACTGGGCACATTCTTTACGGAAACGTCGCCTGCATAATGAGAATTGCTCATAGTCTGATAGATTTTGGTATTTTTTCCATTTGATCCACGCTTTAGATTTATTTTTGAATAATTTAATTAAAGGTTGACTGAACCAAATAGGAAAAGAAGAATTTTTACACATTATTTGAGGCACATGTTTCTTGATAATACCAAAAAGAAAGTTGTAGAAAGTATTAACAGCGTCTTCAGCATTTAAATTACTAAGGATATCATTCCATTTTATATTAGATATTTCATTTCTGATCGAAACGTAATCAGCTTTTTTCCATCCATCCATAACGTCACGCCTTTTATCCCCGAAGGGGTAGGCAGAGGTGTATTTCTACACCCACTTTTCGCCAGATATACTTTAGTCCCACGTAATAAGGGGCGAGCCTATTGCCGTACCGGGCACATTTCCAGGCTCCGTGCTGTTACTGAGAATTTCGTGACAGAAAATCCCAATAACACTGCCCGACCCAGGAATCGAACCCGGGACCTCCCGATCCCACGCGCACATTTATGCCGCGAGACCAACGAGGCAGTCGTCTAGGGTTTGATGTCGAGTTTTCCGTCTCTACACAAATATAGTATTTGCATCGTGTTATCCCTTAGTCGCCTCTTACGACACCCACGGGAAGATAGGGGGTGGTGACACTTGTATTATATGCCGTCAATTTAATAACTATAATTCAATATACTATATACTATAATTCAATTTAATAACTGGGCAGCGTTGCATATGAGAGAATTTCAAATAAGGGAATATCATAGCAGTGAAAGGAGGGTGATGGGCGTCTATGGGCACTAGATAATCAGTAGCTGGTGATATTCTACAATTATCATTAGAAATAAGTAAGTCCAGAGTTCGTTTACTGGCATTGGTTATCCTGTTATGTTGTTCCGCATTTATCTCAGATAAAAAGTCATATAGACGCCGCGTGCTACGCGAACTGTCTATACAGCATGAGTTAATAGTGTCAGTAAGAGACCAATCGATGCCGGATAAATTAAAGTCACCAATGGCATAAAAAAAAATGAGTATCAGTACTATTTAGTACATCTGACAACATATTAAAATATAAATCATATATTTCATCCGGTGTTCTAGGTGGTATATAAACAGCGCTTACTATATGTCGTTTGGCACGTTCACAGCTAGGTATTTGTATGATCAAATGCTCAATGTGGGCGTTCAATTCAATACATGTAGAACCTAACAATGATGGTTGAAGTGATCGTAAGACAGCGACTAGAACACCGCCACCATCCTGTTGGCCGGTAGCCAGTCGATCTCTATCGCAACGGAAAACAATATAACGTTGGTCAATAAATTCACTTTCATCCATGCCAGCAGTTAACCATGTCTCTGTCAATATTATCATATCGTAATTATTACATAAAATGTTCATATATACTGTCTGGAGCTTCCCACGAATACCCCTGCAATTCTGGTAGTAAATGTTAAGTGCATCAGTCATAAAGAAGTTTGGATAATATAAAACAAATACTATTGCGATTAATAAGTTTGACTATCCTTATAGATACCGCCACAAGCCTCCAGCTGTTTAGACATTCCAAAGACAGCACAAAAATACACAATTTAATGATCATTAGAGTAACAGTAAATCAAAATAAAAACCTATTCAAAAATGCATGCTTAAGAAAAATAAATACAAAACATCTTACACTACAATAATTAACTTGGCACTTCAGGCACCTTATCGTCATTGATTTTAAATTTAGAGAAATCATTTTTATTACGAATGGCATATACAGTCGATATATCAGAGCGCCGAGCAAAGATAGTAGAATGCTTGACCCAACAGTGTTTACATGCATATTTCTTTGCCTCAATACGGCACTCACGAAATAACAATTTGTTTTTTAAGGTTAGATGCTCATTAAAATAAACAGTGTGAGAAGTACCCGAAATATTCAGCTGATCGGACTTTAGTCCTCTAGCGCGGCGGTAAGCACTTAACACATTATCCCGAAAATGCATTGAGGAGAATCTCACCACTATATTTTTTGGTTTCTCTTTATTAAATAGCTTTTGGGGCACTCGGTGGACAGAAATTATATTCTTTTGATCAATTGGAAACTTTATTTAGGTATGAGCGCGTCTGTAGCGTAGTTGCCGTCAGTCAACGTGCGAGTGGCGTTCGCGCTGCATACGCCATGCACGCTGATTACACGACGCCGCGGTGAACACACGCTCGAAGAACGCGAACATTCAATTTGAGGTCAACCTTAATCAGCCGATTTAAAAAACTTTCAATCTTCATTTTGCCCCATTAGACGTGAAAGCTCAAAAATATTTGTTTAGTAGGCCTACGTTAAAAATTAACCCACTGTCCTTTCACGATAGCTTTCATAGTTTAGAGGCAGATTTAATTACCTACCAGTCAAACTTCATTAGCTCTGGATGAATCAAAAACTTTTAGACACTCGCGTTGCATGTTTAGAATATATAATATAGACGGGAATTAACGCGAACATGCATTAGGTATTTACATACCTTATTTTGCTTGACGTTTCGAGACGGTTGCACGTCCCGTGATCGCAAGCTGACTGGTGTAGCGATGTCACGTCTCCGAGTGCGAGGTAGAAGCTTATATTTTTACCCCCGGGTCGTTTATTTTCGAAGTACCGGCGCAATACACACCAGTCAGCTTGCGACCACGGGACGTGCAACCGTCTCGTAACGTCAAGCAAAATAAGGTAGGTAAATATCTAATGCATGTTCGCGTTAATTCCCGTCTATATTACATATTCTGGGTGAATCAGACTGTTACGCTACTTCTTCAATGTATTTTATATGGAAGAAGTAGCGTTCCATGATTTGAGATGGAAGAAGTGCTAGCTGATCCCAGAACTAATAGCGATCGATCAGAATCGGTTCATCGTGGCGACGAAATATAACCATACAAAAGAGTCCCGTATGGGCCGTGTGGTTGACGGCATAGAATACAAGTGTCACCACCCCCTATCTTCCCGTGGGTGTCGTAAGAGGCGACTAAGGGATAACACGATGCAAATACCATCTTTGCGTAGAGACGGAAAACTCGACATCAAACCCTATACGACTGCCTCGTTGGTCTCGCGGCATAAATGTGCGCGTGGGATCGGGAGGTCCCGGGTTCGATTCCTGGGTCGGGCAGTGTTATTGGGTTTTTCTGTCACGAAATTCTCAGTAGCAGCACGGAGTCTGGAAATGTGCCCGGTACGGCAATAGACTCACCCCTTATTACGTGGGACTAAAGTATATCTGGCGAAAAGTGGGTGTAGAAATACACCTCTGTCTACCCCTTCGGGGATAAAAGGCGTGACGATATGTATGTATGTGTGTACAAAAGAGTCCAAGTTGAACATAACAAAAATTTATAATTATAACTGCTTGTTCTCGTTGTTTGATGACCTTTCGCCTGATAAGAAAATAAACAGGTTTTCTTTCTTTCTTCCTTTCTAACAAATGTGTGTCGGGCATAATAATTATAATTAAACTAGTCGACGCCAGCAGCTTTGCACGCAAATATTTTCGAATTTCCTGTTTTGCCCGATCCCGTGGGAATTTCGGGAAATGCCGTCTTAGTGCACCTCTACGGTCCCCAAGGAACATACATGCAAAATTTCAGTTTCTTGCGCCTAGTAGTTTCGGCTGTAGCTTGTCTGTCAGTCAGTCAGTAACGCAAGGATTTTATATATTAAGACTAGAGGACGCCAGCAGCTACGCCTGCATTTTTTTTTAATTTACCCGTTTTGGCCGATCCCATGGGAATTTCGGGAAATCCCTTTTTAGTGTACCCTTACGGTCCCCAAGGAACATACATGCCAAATTTCAGCTTCCTGCGCCCAATAGTTTTGGCTGTAGCGTGTCTGTCAGTCAGTCAGTAACGCAAGGGTTTTATATATTAAGATTTAACGAAAGGTTTTAGGCCTCCCTAAAAGCAAACTGAATAATTTTTATAAACGGAATTATTAAATACTACGAGAAATGGAAGCTCACAGATACTTAAACATTGTGATCTTGGTGTTTTTGCAGTAAAAATAATTACCTCTTTAAGATTTCCAAAACAAAACCTAAACCTAAACTAACTCTACTAGGCAGTAGAACAAAGACTCAGTTTTACTACCATTAATTTAAAAGTGATCAAGGTGCATGTTTGCTAAAAAGAATGATTGTGCATTACAAAATATCAAACTCGTGTTCAAAATATTACAATACAAAATCTCTACTAGGTATTATTATCCCTAGAAATTATACTGAGCTTCTGTATAAAGAGCATACGAGATAGGGATTAGAACAGCGAGGACTATTAACTAAAATTATATTTATATGACGAACTCCTATTATATTAAAAGCATTGTTATGAGTATTCCATTATTTGATAAACAAGTTGCAAATTTCATATTATTATGTATACATATAAAAAAATATTGCGTTACTGACTGACAGACAACGTCCAGCCAGTACTGGGCGTATGAATCTAAAATTGTC
The DNA here is from genome assembly GCA_944739405.2 of Euclidia mi. NCBI lineage: Eukaryota > Metazoa > Arthropoda > Insecta > Lepidoptera > Erebidae > Euclidia > Euclidia mi. Next base: position 13,598,306 of record OX123195.2, read on the forward strand.
CATGTATATTTCTTGGGGATCTTAGGGGTGCACTAAGAAAGGATTTCTCGAAATTCCCACGGGTTCGGATAAAAAGGTTTAAGTAAAGAAATGTGCGGGCGTAGCTGCAGGCATCCTGTAGTGTTGTATATCATATATTTTTTTTATTTTTTATTTATTGACTCACGCCTGTATCCCCGAAGGGGTAGGCAGAGTTGTTATATTACACCCACATTTGGTCATGAATTTTTAGGTCCCACGTAACAAGGGGCGAGCCTATTGCCGTTACCGGGCACATCACCAGACTCCGGGCTGCTACTGAGTATTCGGAAAAACCCAGTAATACTTTTGCCCGACCCGGGAATCGAACCCGGGACCTCCGAGCAGTAGTCGCATACGCTATCCACTGGATCACGGAGGCAGTCACAAGGTGGAGCTTACATTCATGAATAATTTTATTAGAGATTAGATGTTGCCCACAGTTATGCCCGCATTTTTTTTAATTTAAATGTTTCTACCCGTTCCCGAGGACAATTAGGGACATGCCTTCTTAGTGCACCCTTACGGCTCTCAATGAACATACATGCCAAATTTCACCATCTTTTACCGAATAGTTTTCATTGTATCTTGTATGACAGTTAGTCAGCAACGCAAGGATTTTGTATAAACAGATAGTGTGTCATATTTTTTTTTATTATTATGTCAGAACGCCATCCCAGTTTAAACGTTTGCCATCAAAAACACCATACGGTGCAAGCTCCACAAAAATGTTCATAATTTGAATGAATTTTTCTCACACGTGATGCTCCCACTAACGTGTGGGTGTTAAAATAAGGGGTTTACCCCATTACTCTTAAAATAACTCCCATTTGCGAACAATGGACGTGACTATCGTTTGGTGTTCAAGAGATAAATTATTATGTGTCGTTTGTGTGAAGTTAATCAATATGTTGATATTTTTAATATATTCAATAACTTTTGAAGAAGAGGTTAATAATGTCCCAATTCAGATTAATTAATACCAATGGCGGAGTAGCCTTACTTTTAGGAACATATAAAAATCATAAACTTAAAAATTATACCATTTAAACCATTTATTTATACCACATGTATGGATACGTAAGCAACAATTTATAAAATTTAAAAAAAAATACAGAAAAGATATGCATGACAAGGATACAGCTCAGTAGACGCTGTGCCTATTAGGCACAACACTGATTTTCAGCTGGACCCTTCCATCTGAGCAACAATTTGTTTTGACGCACAACTACAATACAAACTACTTACTTACACAACACAATTATTATACATATATGCAAGTTAAACAAAAACAATCGCACAACTAATAACAATTACACAACAACAATAACAATTCCACAACTACAATAAAAATTACAAATACAAAGGACAATGGCAGATCTCCCTACATCAAAATGTCTGAAATTAAATTGAAGCGAACAGTATTAAAAAATATATCAAAAAATTTGGCGTTAGTAACAGAGTCTATAAATGATTCTATTTTCACTCAGGAAAGGTGGAAAAAGAAGATATCGGTGTTTGAAGTTTTAGTTAAGAATGAACAATGTAGGTACAAGGAAAGTTATAGTATGAAAGTTAAACAACGTTTGAATTATCAAATGACATATGTCAGATTGACATCAAAACGCGGAAGTGTTTTGTAACATCTAACTGTCACAGCCAAAGACAAAAGCAGAGCTGCACATTTTAAATCGATTTCATGTGAAATCGATACAACTTTAAAACGATGCTGTGACGTTTTTATTTGATTTAAACGTTGTTTGGCTTCAAAAATATTAGCTTATTGATATAATGTTGATTACATATTAAATAACTGCATTTTAAACTAAACCAACTCTATAAAGGTGGATCGTATCGATTACTTATTTAATAATCGATACGGATATAGCACTCACGTCTATTCCTGTCACACCATTGTCTATGGCAACAATCAAATAAAAAAGTATTCGTAGGTAATCAATTGGAATGCTCTTTATCATCATAAAATACTCCAGCTTTAACGAGACAAAGTGAAAATATTAAAAATCGTAGAAAAAAAAACAATTTGTTTTGTTCATATGATGTTTAAGGTCGCCACAACAAACCCAGACCAAATTCTGCCATTGTTCTTTCAAGTCTCTTTTGATGGACACACTATCAAATTTCCGATTAAGGTTCGCTGATTTTTTAACGCATAATAAATCAGAAGAAATGTATTTTTTTAAGGTCAACTGGGACATACATTTACGGAAGGGAGGCGGCAGGTCGTTCCATATTTTGGCAGCGGCGTATTTAAAACATCCTTTAAATTGCGTTGTTCTATGGGTTGGTATTACTTAATTATTAGCTTCTTGTCGTCGTGTATTTTTTGTTGTACATCTCGTACCCATTGCAATTTGTCAAATAGATGTTTTGGTGTTTTCCCTATGGCAATTTTGTGGACGAGACATGTAAGGTGTAGTTTCCTACAGGCCTCCATTTTGTGAATATTGTTGTGATTCAAGTAGGGTGTCACATGTGATCTCCTTGGTATGTTATAACAGAAACGAGCACATGCATTTTGTATTCTTTGTATAGCTATTTTGTTTTTTTCATAAAGTCAAGGGCCTTATGCAGATGGATCAGTATATTGGAGATGTTCCTCTTACAAAAAGTTGAAATTATTAAAGTTTAAAGAATCTATAAAAAAATATTAAAATCAGGGTAACAACACTATTTGTTAGTGGTGTCGTCAACAAATGCTTTTTTTCAATAATGAACGGGTTTCTTATAGTTTATATAGCAAGAACCTGTTCTTTAAAAGTAAATGTAAATGTAGATTAATTAAGTAATTAAATTTCAAAAAGTGACGTTTATATGCTTAACCTTGTGACCGAGATGAATAAATGATTTTGATTTTGACTTTACGTGGTATTCGTGGGACAGCAGGACATCAGTGATCAAGTAACCACGGCTGGTATTCCACTGCCGAAACGTCGCATCAAGACAAAAAGCAAGTAATTCACCGTCAATTTTAAAATAATTACGTGACAACCGGGTATTTAAATAATAATACTTCATCATCTTAATATATAAAATCCTTGCGTTACTGACTGACTGACAGACACGCTACAGCCGAAACTATTAGGTGCAGGAAGCTGAAATTTGGCATGTATGTTCCTTGGAGACCGTAGGGGTGCACTAAGAAGGGATTTTCCGAAATTCCACGGGATCGGGCAAAACGGGTAAATTTAAAAAAAATGCAGGCGTAGCTGCTAGCGTCCTCTAGTTACGTATAAATAATTACTTGTTATCTTTAAATGAAAGCTCCTTAGAATGTGATACATAGACACTTTCGTGGAGTATCCATTACTATAGCTTTATTACCATATATACCAATCCTAAGTACGTAGGGATACGGCACAACTGACCGACACGTAACACAAACACACGGCTTATGAACGCGGCGCTATCAATAATACTGTTCCTAATAGCTATGATATGAGATGATACATGTCTAAGGCACAGACGAAAGAGCTACATTAGCTTATAGATTTAAATCAACAAAAGTAATGGTGTCTAATTCTTATGATTGATCAATAGCTGTAGCTGTTGATGTCAGTGCTTTGATGTTAATTCCACAACCAGAGGCCGCCCATACAAGTGGTGACTCATGCCAAGGGTTCTTTACTTTCTTTCTTTCCTCACTATCATACTCAGAATAAATAAAAAATATAGTGTCTAGATCATTTGTCTTAAATGTAATAACTTAGTGAAACCAATAAATATATCGCGATAAAATCCGTAAACTGTAATTTAATTTCAATGCGTAACATTCGCGTAAACCCAAGAAGATATTTTATACAAAACTCTGTAAGTATAAAATTTTTATATAATTAACTATCAAACAATTTTCCATAATAATATATAAAGCTACCTACCAATAATTACACAAGCGAACGAGAACTTTTTATTTACCTTTTACCGCACAATATTAACAACACAACAATTTCATAACTTTCCTCTCAACTTTTATGACTTAAACCAACTTATAATGGTAATTTCGATTTACGATAATAGCTGTCGCCATATGTCCCGTGCCATTTGTAAATGACGTACATGATTAATAAAATGATGTATTATGATGACGTTTTTACATGCCCGTATTGGCATTGAGATGGATAATGATTATAGTAATCTGGGTTCTGGACAAGTTATGGAGGAAATCTATCACTTTTAAAGTCTTATTCTACTATTACTGTATCTCACGAGTGAATATTAGTGATTTTTATTTACTAAAAGCTGCTAATTTATTATACAATATTGTTACTAACAAGTTTACCCTATTTGTTGACATATCTCAATTTGGTAAGGAGGTATTTACGATTTTAAACTTTAACTTTTCAACTTCACATCATACAATTTTATTCACCGGGTCTTACTCACGATGATTAACAAATTTTAAAGAATATTTTTTATTCTCCGACGTTTCAACCGGCTCACAAGTAAGTACTTAAACTAACTATTATAATACTTGGTCTAAAATGAGACAAAATATAATAAATCTGAGGATTCAGATTATATAGCATTTGAATTTTTCACAATCATATGCAGTTTTATATTGCGAAAGAGTTGCTAATATTGGTCATGACCGACTTCTGTTGTCAATGTTGTACTGGATACACGTTGTTCGGATATTCGTTTACTAAGTTTCAGAGAGTATACCGGATATCTGACATCCGGCATCCAGCATATCAATTAGCCACATAATTTATTTATTTATTTAAAATCACACAACAAACCATTCTTACAGGCGGAGCTAAGGCAATTGATGCGTAATTAATATAAATATGTGTAAATAACATAACTGAAATACTACAAAACCACTTCACATAATACTGAGCAGGTGGCCTCTGTGAACTCGTTCAATAGACAAGAAAAATATCAATTTTATTGCACACTATGTTGAGCACACGCAGCATCATATGTGTAATTGTAACCATTTACTTTACTACTACAGAAAAACGTCACACGCTTATTTAAGCCAGGAAAGCACTTGTACAATTATACTTCTACGCTATACCCCTCAATGAATCTTATAAAGTTTTCAGTTTAACAGTTTTCTTCGAGAAATATAACAACTGACTTACTTCTATAAACTGCGTCTCATCTTTTCCCGAGCGGCTGCCATATTACACAACTTTACGACGATTTACGCGCTAATTACTACTAAGATTCATTCCATTACGTCACTGAAAGCCTTTCGAACAATTAAGGCGAAGAAAGAAACAGGTACTTTGGTCCATACTGGAAAGTATTCTGGAATAATAATGGAATGATACGAGGAAATTTTCTTTCATTCTGTACAGCAACGGGAACTTTATCTGGTTCATCTTGATAAGCTGGTATCTAGGCTGTCTTTGAATAATAACGTAGGTAGGTTAAAGTAAAAGATATCACACAGGCTTCAGTTAACCCTTTAATGAGTACGTGGATATAAAAAAAGAAACGATTGGTTGTGAATCCAAAAATTGCCAAATTTCATTTATACAAACTTTACAAGTAACCTATAACTTAATATTTCATATAAGCCAAGGTTTAGGCGCTACTTCAATTTATTTCAGCAAAAGCTAACCAGCACCCATCTGAACTCAATTGAAGAGTCTTCAAGTAACAGCGCAAAAGACCTCTCAGCTATTGAAGACTTTTTAATTGAGAATCCGATGGGCATTATTTGAACGCAGGATAATCACATAGAATTGCGTGAGCTTGCGTTAACTTAAAAATATACTACAATTTTGGATCCAGCTGCTCATAAGTACCACGTGAAGACCGGGTGACAAAAATGGCTAAGAAATTAATAATAGAGTATAGTTCTTTCTTTTAATGCCGTGTCGGCTCTAGGAGAAGTCCTGTATCAGTAGTTTAGAAACATTCAGACATAGGACAGAAAGTGACCATTACCTCACTCGAATTTGAAATCACTGAACAATTCAGAACATGCTACACGTTTAACCTAACCTAACCTAACCTCAAGTACTCCCGAAAATACGTCACAACCAAATTAACCTAATTACAATGCCGTCTCAACTATAACGAGCAATAGATAATCCTAGCCCTCCATCGTCAACAGAACACGAAACAATTACAAACCCAACCTTCCAGCTCGATCGTGTACAAGGGTACATTAGACCCCACGTACTAGCAAACAATTAAAACAAGATTACGCTATCAATACGGCCATAATCTGAAGTTGTCGAGTGGACCCAAAACTTTACTTCTTCATAACTAAAGGATACAACAACGAACTCTTAGTGCGGCCCTCACACGATTTATTAGTTTGAAGTGTCTACTAGACACATAGATTTGTGTAGAATAGACTGAATCTTCTTTTAAAATATAGAAAATATTAATATAATAATAGTATTGAAGTAAGATTTAAATTCTTTTATTCAGATAAAATAATTAAGCAACAGTGTTTTATTAAGAAAATATCCACTTTTTAGTATTGTATGGCACTTTACAAATATTTAAACAATGAGCACAAAAGACACGTAGATTAAAACAAATCTATATACATCCATGACACGCAATATATAAGCAATGGCAATCATATCAGAACAGTTATCTCTCGTTACGGACCAGGGACAAGATCAGAATCTAGGGTGAGAGGTCATCCAAGACAGCCTCTATGGCAAGGTTTCAGCGCTGGTCACAGCGTCTAAGTGGGGTACTCTGCTACATCGTCTTGTCCTCGATAGGATCGTAGTACTTTCACAATAATGAGTTTTGGGTGTATGCTTGCTGACCTAATCGTCAAAAGAACCGGTCAAAACAACCATGGTTGCACAAAACTTGCGTAAGTCGGCAGGTTAAGAAGGTGTGACGTCTTTCTAGCCAGTTTTCTCAAATGGGATTTCCACAATGGTGTAGTACCCAAAATATATATAGATATACATAAAATAATATATTACAACTTACATAAGTACCTTGTGAAAAATTTCCTACAGTTCTAAGCTTTCGTTTTTACAGCACCCTTGAACAAAATGAAACTTAAATACTAAAACTTAGGCTCATTAAAGACTGGAGCATTTACGTTTACTTTGAGTACACCTGCGTAAGGACTAATTACTAAAAAAAAACACTTACCTTTTTCCATCTCAGAATAATCTTATCAAAGACCCCTTTCACTGGTATAATAACAAAGTCTCAAGAGTTTCGGCGAAGTTGAGTGAATTGTAGTCTGTGTAGTTTCATAAGTCTATATTTATCATTTTAGTAAGTTTGTCGTAACAAAACCGACCCCGGGCTCTAAGGTTAAGGCCTTGGATCACAACCGGGATAGTGCTTGGATGATTAATATTCATATTTATTTATGATGATGATGACGTAAGTTTGTCGTAAGCCAGCAATGTGCTAAGTCTAAGTACTAATTAAGTTTTGGCAAGCACAATTTGCATGTTTTACAATTTTTAATATGTTTATCAGGCTAAGTACAACATAGCCTTCTCTGAGATTGGGTTTAGTTAGACAAGGCGCAATGTGAGGATGACTGGACAGCCCCTGTCTTCTCCGTCTTCCCGTAAGTCGTTAGTCGGGGCGAGTTTTATTGGTAACACTACACACTCCGACTGTTTCCCATAGAGCTTGAGATCCGAAAGATTTTCCACTTCGTAACAAAAAGAAGTACAACATAGTGTAGATTGACTTGCGGTTACAAAAGTGTCGAAATATCTAGCCCTTAATATTACATGTTGAAATTAAGTGACCATAAAAAAAAAATATTGTAGGTATAGTTTTTCAATAGCTAGTAAGGTAGTTTTTTTTCTAATACGGTCAATTGTGTAACGAGTAACAATCAGGGAGCGGAGAAACCACCACTCTAACCTTCAGTAGATTAGTAAAATTGATCCGAGTAAATCTTGTTAATCGCCGTAAAGTCCCATCTATTCGTCTATACGTCTGCGCTACAGCTTTTAAAGTGTCGCCGGGAGGTTATGCGCCAACGAAATAAAAACTGTGTTCCGGAAAGTGTTAAAAGTTTAATATCAGTTATAAACATTTAAAAAAATCTCATAAGGACCCGTTCAGCTTTTGACTAAGTTTGGTTCACACGATATAGTTCTTCAGCTTTTGCGAAATTTCGTGAGAATATTCTGTACTCATATTAAAATAGATTTTTTATTCTATCATGTAAATTTAAGGTATGAATATATATTGTTTTATATTTGAATAAAGATACCCGCAGCTACGCCGGCAAATTTTAAGTTAATCGTATCTTGCCGATTCCATGGGCAGTTCTGGTTATCCTTTCTTAGTGCACCCTTACGGTCCCAAAAAGCATACGAACGTACGTAAGTAATTCAGCTTCTATATAAGACAAATTCTAGCATTACCGTGGACTTTATAACCCAATCAATCAACGGGCACAAGCCACAACCAGACTAGGTTCACATGATTGTGGCTGATGCAAAGAGTAGTCTCGTGTGGAGATTAAAATTAAGACACGCAATCCATTGACAGAAGAGAGGTGATACTGTGTGCAGATAGCTACACCATAAAGACAATCAATATGGTACTCTTAGGCCTGACTACTCTTGAAATGGTAGGTCTGTCTACTGGATTACCCTAAACGTTGTCTATCAAGCAAAGCAAAGGTAATTTGACTGGCAGAAATAAAAAGAAGCATTTATATCAACAGACAGGCCTTCAAAAACAGTTTTGTTCCTGGAACTTACCAAATTTTTATAATAACTGGTACCTGGAAATGCATGTTCGCCAAATTAGAAGCGCAATTGATTATTTTCTATAAGAACTATAATTTGATTTCGTCAAATAATATAATTTCTTAACGGAATGTCACTATTCATTTATTAGCACTAAGAGTCACTTCTGTACAATCAGACAAACAAATTAATACACCGAATATAATTTAAAAACGCTTTCCGATCTGGTTCTGAAATTGAATTTATTCATTTATAGATGTACTTCTAAGTTCTAAGTCTTAGCAGGCCTCCTTCACTCGGCCGTACCTACAGCGATAAGTGCCTACACTTTGGCGCGGCTTCCACGCCGCGTCGTCACCGCTCGCGCGCAGGGCTAGCTAATAACGTGAATTTTAATAGTGAACAGCAAAAATGTTCACATAACAAGTCTGGTGCGAAGTATTGCTCATTTAACGGATGTGTGTCGGAAGCAACTTGAAATTTTGATTTTATTTAATTTATGAGAGCAACTTGAAAATTGTACTTTTTATTTGTTGAGATATCTCAACGATTATGGTGTCAAATTAAAGGTCTAGTTCAAAAACCATTTTATCTGTTTGAGTCATGTAAATCGGTCTACGCGTTTAGGAAATGACTAAGAATTAGTATAGTGAAAATGTAAACCACCAGATTTTTTGTGGTTTTCGTTCTACGAGCTCAAATAGTGGGATAGGATACTTACAGTATAAATATTTATTATTAGGTACGTGGTCAAGTAGGTAGATAGACGATGAATAAATATTATAGTAGCAGCGGCAACTCGACAACCCTAGCGCACCGCTCCGCGCCAGACAGCGACAGCGTTATGTGTTAAAAAAGAGCGGGAACAGTTAGGTCAATATCGCGTTAGGTACTAGTAGGGTAAAATTGGGGCTTCTGCATCACTTGCTCTCGCGTCGCCGCTCGAGCTGCGTGATACAGAAGCCCCAATTTTACAATCGAGGTCGATTCATATTAATGTGTTCTGCATAACTCAGAGTGCCCAGTAATACCATACTGTTATAGTTAACATAATTTTTTAAGTTTAGCAATTATTTAGTGATCAATGGTAGCGTTTCTTTTAGTGAGTTTTTATTATGAATGTGTGTACCTAATGAATTCCTCACTCCATGTAATATCAATGTAATCATGTTATCAATTTAAAAAATAAATGGATATGTTAATGAGTCTAGGAAACTATTAAGTAAAATAAAACAATGTATATTATCAATTTTAAAAAAGTTTATTATCAATGCACCATTTTTTTAAACACAAAACATTTTTTAAAGCACATATTGAGTCATGATAAATACAATTGTACAAATCTTCAGAACACTTATAGCGATCATATAAACATAACAAATTAGGACAGCATTTATCTTCTAAATTAATTAAATTATTAGTATTTAAAATATCCTTCAACCATAACATTTTTTCAAGACCTTTAACGTAAATACACTTATCTTTTAAAACATCTGCAATTAAATATTGATAATTAGAGTAAGGTATAAATCCTTCACCCCAGTATATTTTTCTGTTACGTTCAATCCAGCAAACCTGCCGTCTTTCTGATTTAGTCAAATCGTAAAAAGGAAATGGTGGTTTGATTAAAAACACTTGTAGGTTTTTATTACACCATACAGCTATTTCTTTTAGTATAAATTCATTTGCTTCTGTTTTAAAGCCTTGAACGTCAACAATGGCCGTCATGATAGCCTACGCACGATATTGCTTAGAGGTTTGTATTCCACAATTCGGTACTGAGCTACTAAATTCAGCCCCAACATTTATTTAATTTTTACATAAATATAAAGCATGCATACAAACATTGACTCATAACAATTACACATTTTTAAAAAGATAACATTTATTTATTTTTAGAAATACAACTAAACTTAAATAAAAGCATTATCTTAAGACTACTCAGTATCACACAATTTCTTACTTATTTTTTTTATTAATGTCTCTGTGATATCCATTACATCATCATAAGGCTCCTCAACCACATATTGTGCACTTAAGCAAGCCTCGTTTTTTTTATTTTTGTCTACATAATCTAATTCACGAATATCTATCTTAATTAGAAGACGTCCTTGCATAGGACGATTTCTTCGAACAATGTACGAATTTGCCGATGACGTTAATAAACTTTGGCGCTTTTTAGACGGTGACAATTTTTTTGACTTTGTAGAAAAGTTTGGTTCAATGTATGTTATGCCATCGTCTTGAGTGGAGAAATATGGGCTAGTAACCTGTAAAAAAATAAATCACACATAAATATATAATAATGTGGACGCGCACAATAAATGTTTATAAACATAAATACATTTTATGTAGTGCTTACCTGATCAGAGGATTTGTTCCGATGCTTTTCAAAACATTCATAATTTCCCTGAGAGTAAAAAAATGGCTTGTTTTTTAACTGTCTACCATTCTCTGCCAAAGCATTGTCCTGCAATATAATAACATAAAAAATATAAATGAAAAGTTCATAACTATATGAATTTAACTATGAGGAATAAAATAATATTTACTTACCTCTTGTATTTCTGTCTGGTCAAGTTCGTTCAAAGGACTTGGAATTTGAGAATCAACATTATCAAATACAAATCTGTTAAGTCCTCCAATGTTGAGAATGCTGGGGCTGTATGACATGATTCTGAAAATAAAACTAAAGTAAGATATCTAATTATTCATATAATAATATAATATAATATTGTAATAACTAATAACATTCAAAACGTACTTACCAATAAAACTAGATTTTTCTGCTAGCAACAGGACCTGTTTCTGCTGACTATGACAGCATAATGAAATAAGGAATGCAATTTTAAATCTGTATGATATTCAATACCAAATGAAATCAATTATTAAAAATATAATATTGTAATACGAGAATACAAAATTCCTAACTTTCTAGACCTGTTCAAACATGTTTAATGCTGTTATTTATACTTTATGATATGTATATCTAATTTAGTGTTAAAGTTATAGCTACCTATAAATATGCGTGTTAGACATTCATTACAGTAATTGTCAAAATGAAGTTGATCAAGCAACCCATATCTTTGAAAATTAATAATATAGATTTAAATGAAACTTCTCACCAGATCAGACATAGTCCTTTATTACCGAATACAATTCGATGTATAATGTGCGGTCCATCGAACTGTGGTAAAACAAACGTTATGATTAGTTTGTTGTTACATGAAAATGGTCTAAAATTTAAAAATCTTTATCTTTATTCCAAAACTTCATTTCAACCAAAGTATCGTTTCTTGAGTGAAGTATTAGGAAGAGTCTCGCAGATTAACTTCTACAAATTTAGCGATGATAAAGAGGTAATTTCTCCGAGTGAAGCTTTAACAAATTCTGTGTTTTTTTTTGATGATGTTGCGTGTAAAAATCAAGTTAATATTCGCAATTATTTTTGTATGGGTAGACATAAACAAATAGATTGTTTCTATTTATCTCAAACCTATTCCAAAATTCCAAAACAACTGTTGCGTGACAATGTGAATTTTCTTATCATATTCAAACAAGATGATGTGAATTTAAAAGATATTTATGAAGAGCATGTTACTTCTGATTTACAGTGGAAAGAGTTTAGAAATATTTGTCAAACTGTTTGGAGTAAACCTTATAATTTTCTACTTATTAATAAAGAATCGTCATTAAATAATGGAAGGTACAGACAGAACTTTGATAGGTTTTTTAAATTTGACTGACTGTTTATATGTATATATATATATATATATATATATATATATATATATATATATATATATATATATATATATATATACACCGCTATTTTTTAATTAGTACAAAAAATTTAACAGGGCACTAAGTATCTTTAACTGATCATAATTATGTAGTTGAAATATAAAAACACTAAGTCCCAAAACTGTCTCAAAACTGTCCACAAAAATACGTGATAATTGGTAAATGCAATACTAATACTATGACCGACCCGTGTACTATCATACCATTGATAAATTACCCCCCTCCCCCGCCCCTCTGCGCCTGCGCCACGCCCCGACGATTCGACAAACAGTACTAAATTACAAGCGAAAGTCAGCGTATCTAATTTCGTTGCAAAACTTAATTGTTTGTCTACGTTTGCCCGACGCGATGGCCTATCATATCAGTTCATATCACGGGAGTATGTAGCTATGCTTCGTGCGTACTTTTTGAGTGGAAAAATCGCGAGTGCAGCTGTGTACCCATGGACATCGTATTGTGAGTGTACAAAAGTTACCGGGTCAGTGTCAAACAATTAAAACAGTGCATATTGGATGCTTTTGACAACGGTGGTGGACATTTCGAAGGACAATGGAAATACTTGTAAGTTTAGTAAATAATACGTACTTAAGTAAATAATAATTTGATGCAGGCGCCTCAAAATCGGTCTGTGTTCTCCACACACCTTGAGGAAGGCCTATGTCCAACAGTGGACGTCTCTAGGCTGACATGATGACGATAAAATAATTTGTAAATAGCAGATGATTCTAACTTCATAAATACGCCAAAATTACTCTTTTCTTTTAGTCCAGAACACCATTTTTTATTTTGATATTTGTTTGCTTTCTAATTACATACCTCCGTATTTAATTACTTGTTAAACGATAAATTTTACCGGTCCTACGCCCGAATGAAGTATGAAGGAGAGGGTAGAACTAACAAAATTAAAAAATAACTACCTACATTTATTATTTTCCTTCATTTTATTTTCTATTGCTACCTACATCATAAGTGCGACAGAGAGAATGCAAATGAGCAGGATGGAATATTATCAATGAATTAGTGAATGGATTGTAAAATATGACTATGATTTAAGTGAGATTTTCTACAATAAACAAATGATAATAACTTTGCTCTTTATTGATATTATGAAATTCTTACGTCACATATATGATAATAATATCTTCGCTAATCTGTCCTTAAAGTTTTTGTACTAATTAAAAAATAGCGGTGTATATATATATATATATATATATATATATATATATATATATATATATAAGTAATTTACATGGCAAATCAAATTCAGTATAATTTGTTCTTTAGCTGAATACAGTTGTTAATAAGTATAACATGGAGAAAAATATTAAAATAGAATTAATGAAGTCTGTAGACTCCATAAAGAATAAAATAAAACAAATGAAATCCAGGAACACTCTACGAACTTATCACTTGAAAAAATGTTAAAACCTGTCACAGATCCCCTTAAAACTCTAGTTGATTAAAATAAAACATTAGAAAAAATACAAAATTTTGAGAATACACACTCTAATTTTGAAGACATGGAATTAGGTGACATTAATACTAGCTCATCTACTAAGTTTGAAGAATGCTATGACCCAGAACTGAATTCTGTACTGAACGTTAAAAAGCCTCCCCAGACGGAATTACCGGATGATTTAGAAATATCATTAGAGGGTCGTGATATCCATGATATTTATGACCTAAACATACCATTTGGAATAAGGAGTGAAAACAAAAAAATATTAATGGGTAATTCAATAGTTTCGTTTTCTAAAATAGATAGTGCAAATAATGATAATACCATTTTAATTAAAGTTGGTGACAAAAGCTTCAATTTAACCCCTGGTTTAAAAGAACTTTTACTTCGAAGAAAACCTGATTTGAAACAAATATCGAGCAAAGATAAACTTGTCTATAAAGATATGTTGCATTATACAAATGCACATAAGAGAGATTTCAATCCTAATGGGCAAATTAGAGGCGATAAAGGTATAATATATCGTGAAATAATCAAACCATTGTTTTCTGAATCGTCAAACAATAATATTGTCACTTAATTTGGAGGAAGCTTACCAACGTTAAAGAAATACAAAAATAGCACTGACTTGGTATATTGGGACGATCCTAACGAACTGGTTGAAAGATTGAAACTATTAATTGCTTCCCGAGATGCTGGTAATACAAATCATGATAATGAAATTTTATCAATAATCGAAGAGTTAAAAGAAGCTGATATAATTAAATAATAAATAGTCCTAATAATATGCTTTTTATTCAGTATTATAGCAAAATTCGAGACAAACATACCTACTGAGTTGTGAACATGAGCAAAGCTGACGTGGTAAACGAAATTCATAAAAATGCGAGAGTGAACTATCCGCGAAGACATGTTGTAATGAGAGATATAGATGACTTGTGGCAAGCAGACTTAATTGATTTGCAATCAATTTCAAAAGAAAATAAAAATTATAGATATATTCTTACCGTTATTGATTCATTTTCGAAATATGCTTGGGCCTTTCCTATGAGAAGTAATAGCAAAGAAGATGTGTATAACTCTTTCAAAACTTTGTCAGATAAAGGGCGTGTTCCTAAAAATCTGCAAACCGATAATGAAACAGAATTTTATAATAACAAATTTCAGAAGCTTATGAAATCGTTTTATATTAACCATTATTCAACCTTCTCAACAAAAAAAAGCTTCAATAGTCGAACGATTTATCAGAACATTGAAATCTAAAATCTATAAGGAATTTAGTTTAAAAGGCAATTACAATTGGGTAAATAATACCCTCAATGATGTTATTTACAAATACAATCACACTCACCATCGCACTATTAATGAAATCCCTGCTAATGTGAACAATATGAATAAAAAACTGATATTAGAAAGGTATTTAAAGTTGCCAAAAAATGATAATTTAAAAAGCAAGTACAAAGTAGGTGATTATGTGCGTATCAGTAAATACAAAGGTACATTTGAAAAAGGTTATACTCCCAACTGGTCAACAGAAATATTTAAAATTCGTAAAATACAAAATACAACTCCTATAACTTACTTAATTGAAGACACTATCAGAGGTCTGCCTATTTTAGGAGCATTTTATACACAAGAACTTCAAAAAACAAAACATCCCAATATATATCTAGTCGAGAAAGTTCTTAGAAGAAAAGGTAACAGGGTTTTAGTAAAATGGTTAGGTTTGTCTTCAGCTGAAAGCAGTTGGATTGATAAATCGAATGTAATATTATAAATAAAATAACGTTAACAAACTCGAATCACATAACTATTTATTAAAGTATTCAAACCGGAATCATCAGTCTTATAATGTGTTTTGGAGAGAGTAGTCTTCTCAATTGGCTTATTAATAATTTACCATTTGAATTACACTTACCAGGATATAATTACTGTGGCCCAGGTACTAAATTAATAAAAAGACTAACAAAAGGAGATAACGGCGTAAATAAGTTGGACGAATACTGCAAAGATCACGATATTGCATATCACAAGTCATCAAACTTAAAGGATCGACATAAGGCTGATTTAATTTGTTAAAAATGACGAAAGAGCGAGCGGTTGCTTCCGATGCCAGTATAGCTGAAAAACTCGCGGCACGCTTAGTAAGTAAGGCTATGTCAGCAAAAATTAAAACTGGTTCTGGTTTGGACAAAAAGCCTTCTCCAAAAATTACACTTGGAAAAGGGTTAGAAAGTAAATTAAAATCTGTTATTACAAAAGCAAAAAGGCATATCAAAAAATTAAAACCTAAGAGCAAGAAAATGGCAATAGAATTAGCTATTGCCGCTACTAGAGAATTGGCTGATGATTCATCGATTAAGCTCCCTCGCGTTATTCCTATTCCAAAAACTGGGGGAGTATTACCTTTGATTCCTATTTTTGCGGCATTATCAGCTGCGGGAGCTTTAGCAGGCGGTGCAGCTGGTATTGCTAAAACCATAAATGAATTCAAAATGGCTAAAAAGCTGTATGAAGAATCGAGAAGACATAATGAAAAAATGGAAGCTCTATGTATTGGGAAAGGACTACACCTTAAACCACATAAAGGCGGCCTTGGAATTTTCGTAAATTAAGATATCGGCTACCCAAACGGGCCTTAACTAACTTTGACATTTTAAAGTACGGGAATAGAATTCCTTATTTTAGAGGTGTCTTTATGAGAGATGACCTCCCTAAATGTCCTTATAAAAAAGAATGTGGAGTTATTAATTTGGATAGTTCAAAAAATCCTGGTTCTCATTGGGTAGCCTATGCAAAATATAATGATTATGTTGAGTATTTTGACAGTTATGGAAATCTTAAACCTCCGAAGGAATTTATAAAATATGTAGGTCCTAACATTCAATATAATTATGAAAATATACAACGTGATCACCCCTTCAATTGTGGACATTTATGTTTAAATTTCTTAAAGAATTTTTGGTATAATCATGAAATAAAATAAAAAGGATCATCTAAAAGAGTTCAGTATGCAAGCATGTCTACTACGGTTACCATCTCTGGAAATAAATCGGAACTGATTTCGTATTTTCAACCACCTCTTCATTTATCTGATCAGTACGAGTGCGGTTTACTATACTTTTCAGTATTAAAACAAGACCGAATGTGCCCGTTAATAACAGCAGTTTAACAGCTGTTATCAGAATTGAATGTGATCTTGTACACGGTTCATACTGCAACGGATTACCGACTCATTTTATTCATGAATTTATATCTGATACTGCTCCAAGTCACGGCTACATAGAAATACCTCAGAACGTTATTTACTTTCCAGTTAACAAACATATAATTTCATCCATATCTGTTAGGATTGTAGATCAGTTTGGTTACCGTATTGACTTTGGTGAAGAAAATATTCAATTACGTCTTCATTTAAGAAAAGCAAAATGATAGTATATTATAAAAACCCTTCAGTGAAAATAAAACGTCCTATTCCGTCAACGACCATAAAGGTGCACAGACGTAAGAAAAACGTGAAGAAATTGACTAAATCAAATAAAGATTTTCTTAAAGCTTTAGGGTTTAAAGTATGAGTATACTACAGATTACCGATTTACCACACTTTGATAGTTCGATCGAAAGTTATGAAATCCATTCATACAATCCTTACAATAACAGTTTTAGAGAAAACGATGAAATCAGAATCCCCATACACCAGCAAGATATATACGTGCTACCATCAGCCAGTTCCATCTACATCGAAGGTCAAGCAAAGCTGTTCGGTAAGGATGGGCATCAGATCAAGAAAGCTGTTACGTTTACTAATAACCCTGTTATGTACTTGTTCCAAGACATCAGGTACGAAATGAATGGAATTGAAATAGATCGTATAAAAAAATCTGGAATAACATCAACAATAAAGTCATACATCTCATTTAATGAAGCAGAAAGTAAAGTTTCTGCATTATGGGGTTGGAATTTAAACGGATTCCAAAGTGATGGACATTTTAGCGTTGTGGTGCCCTTAAATAAGATTTTAGGGTTTGCAGAGGATTACAATAAAATTGTGATAAATTGTAAACACGAACTTATATTGAATAGGAGTAATTCTAACTTAAATAGTATTATTCTTACTGATGAAGTCGTTCAGCTTCAAATAGATATACAGAGAATTCAATGGAGAGTACCACATATAAAATTTTCCGATCGAGAACGTTTAATACTTTTAAAGCACTTAGAAAGAGATAAACCTATTCAGATGGCCTTTAGAAATTGGGATTTATATGAGTATCCTTTACTACCTAAAACCACAAAGCATTCTTGGTCAGTAAAGACTGCTTCTCAATTAGAAAAGCCTCGGTATGTCATTTTTTGCTTGCAAACTAATAGAAAAAATAATAGAACTAAAGACAGTTCGGTATTTGATCATTGTGAGGTGACAAATATTACGCTCTTTTTAAATTCGCAATATTATCCTTATGAGCCTTTATCTTTAAAGTTTTGTGAGAACAAATATAGTATATTATATGAAATGTATGTGAAATTTCGCCAGTCGTATTACAACTCTCCGGTAGAACCGTTGCTTGATCTGCAGGATTTCAAAGAAAAGGCCCCAGTCTTTATCATAGACTGCTCGAGGCAAAACGATAGTTTAAAAACTGGTCCAGTGGATGTAAGATTGGAATTTGAATGTTCAACTCAAATACCAGATAAGACAACTGCATACTGTTTGATTATAAACGACCGACTTGTGGAATACAAACCTCTGAGCAACATCGTGCGTAGATTATCATGACTGCTATTGTAGACATCCAAGGCTTTAAAACAGAAGCAAATGAATTTATAATAAAAGAAATTGCTATATGGTGTAATCAAAGCCTGCAAGTGTTTTTAATCAAACCGCCATTTCCTTTTTACGATTTGACTAAATCGGAAAGACAACAAGTTTGCTGGATTGAGCGTAATAGAAAAATATACTGGAGCGAAGGATTTATACCTTACTCAAATTATCAATATTTAGTTTTAGATATCTTAAAAGATAAGTGTGTTTTCGTTAAAGGTCTTGAAAAAGTGTCATGGTTAAAAAATATTTTAAATAGTGTTAATGTAATTAATTTAGAAGATAAAGGTTGTCCTAATTTGTTAACCCTATATGATCGCTATAAATATTCCGGAGATTTGTACAATTGTATCTATCATGACTCAATATGTGCATTAAAAAATGTTATGTGCTTAAAAAAATGGTGCTTTGATAATAAACTTTTTTAAAAAGATACAATATGGATTGTTTCATTTTACTTAATCGTTTCCTATACTCACTAACATACCCATTTAGTTTTAATATATACTATGATTGGAATATTACATGAATTGATACACATTCATAAGTACAATAAAAAACTCAGCAAAGAGAACAGTTACATTGGTCACTAAGACAAGGAGTTAAATTCCTAACCTGAAAACCTTAGAATAGGTGTTATTATTCTAAGCTGAAAACATAATGTTAATAATCTACATCGTGAATAAAACGGATCGCAGATAAGAAAAGTAGGTATTATTGGAGGCGTCTGCGTCGCGAAACGAGCGAAGCGAGTTGAGTGACGCAGAAGTCAGAACACATTTATATTAATCGATCGAACACTACACGTGCAGTCAATCTGCTTTATCTCGATACGTCCGCATCACCTGGAATCCGAGTGACCGTGGGTTCAAGTTCCATGTAGACGAAGTCAGAGGCAAAAGCTAGTTGTGGATAAAACAATTATATAATTCATAAGTACATACATTCATAGTCTTATGCCTGTAACCCTGAAGAGGTAGGCAAAGGTGTATTACTACACCCACTTTTCGCCAGATATATTTAAGTCCCACGTAATAGGGAGGCGAGCCTATTGCCGTACCGGGCACATTTCTAGACTTCATGCTGTTACTGAGAATTTCCTAACAGAAAAACCCAATAACACTTTGGCCGACCCGGGAATCGAACCCGGGAGCCACCCGATCCTACTTTCAACATTGTTAAGATTTTGCATTCATTCATTAAAATTATCAACGAGCTGTGCAAAGATAACAGTATGTACATATAAATTATTATGAATGCATCGCTGTGCCCGAGCCGCACTGAGCGCGTCGAACGAACTTGAGAATGTTGTTTATATTATGTCATCCCAAGTAAAAACATTGTTACTATGTTACCAGTATTACGATGCATCGATGAATGAAATAATATTATACTTCTAATGCCAACCGTCCGTATCGCAGATCATGTTAGTAGTGTGATTTTTGGGGCGCTCTGCATTGCGAACGGAGCGAAGCGAGGTGAGTGATGCAGTAAGCAAATGAATTTATACTAAAAGAAATAGCTGTATGGTGTATTAAAAACCTACAAGTGTTTTTAATCAAACCACCATTTCCTTTTTACGATTTGACTAAATCAGAAAGACGGCAGGTTTGCTGGATTGAATGCCTGTAGTAGATGAAAATGAAATGCATAATTATTATTATTAAAAGAGTAATTAAATAATCTTATAAGAAATAAGTGATTCCTAATCTAACATTTATTGTATTTTAAAGTGCTATTTGTTTTAAGACTAAGATATATAAATCATCCATCAAGAATCTTAATTGTCTACTACTTAAATATATTATATATTAGAAGATTTTACTATCGTAATTATAAAAAATAAACGTTTGTACTGAGTTATTGATTATCTTGGATAATTCTATACACGTCATGTTAAGACAAAGTGGTCCAATATTTTATCACATCTTTGACGACACGTTTGGCGCATTGGCTAAGAGTATGACTCGCATCGCAATGTAAATAGTAGGTTTAATAGACGCAGCAACTAATGCACCAACGTGTTGCGGGTTCGATTCCCGCACGGAACAAATGAGTATTGTTCCGGTTTGGATTTTGTTTTTATGTTTTTTTTACTTTATTTTTTTTTGTATTATAAGCAATTATTATGTCTCCATAATACCTACTGTTGGCTACTTACTAAGAAAGAAAGAAAGAGAAAAACTATTTATTTGTCACAGACACAGAAAAAGTATTACATATAAAAGAAAACATTGCAAGACATAAGATTAGTCTGTGACAAATATGTGCACTTGATGTGCACACTCAGCTATATTGTTGCATTGTGCTAGTGTCCACAACTTTATTATTGAGTTATAGTTGCTAGTAAAAGCTAACCTCTCATTATACGGAAGGCCTATGCATTCATTAGTACAAGATGTGCACCAAATCGTTTCGATGCAACGATGTGCCGTGATCGAACATGATATTGTTGTTTATTGTACTTATTTAAGTGCGCGCGATAATTTTTGCTTGGCTATGTCAGTTCGACACCATACCAGATTATGATACACACAACAACCGAACGGACTGATCGCGTCGACTGAACACAGCAGTCTAACTTGAGAATGTTGTTACATTAGCATCTCAAACTAGAAACGACAGTAAGTTGTCCCATTGCATTGCTACTACAATGATATGTCGGTGAATGAAATACAATATTATATCGTGAATCAGACGGATCGCCGATAACAACGGTATTATTGGGAGCGTCTGCGTCAGCTCACTTTGTTCTAAGTGATGCAGATCACATTTATATTAATCGATCTCGATTGTAAAATTGGGGCTTCTGTATCACGCAGCTCGAGCGGCGACGCGAGAGCAAGTGATGCAGAAGCCCCAATTTTACACTACTGGTACTGAATGCTCATGCGAGCTGAATTGCACTTTCTTGCTTAGTAGCAAGAGTCGCCATTTCTTTAAATTGGTTTGCGAAGTGGTGCTTCTGTTCGTAAGAACTATCTATTCTGTGGTCTTAGTGCCGGCAGTTCTCAAGAAACAGGTATATAATTATAAAGACTATGTAAGTGAGGGTAGGTGTAAAAATATCTATCAATCTTTCCGTCAAGCCAAACCTCGGAGAAATATCATATTTCTTGTCAACTAGGAAAAGGCGTTTTTTATTTACTTTTTGTATATGAAGGAGTAAGTAAATAAAATTATTGTATCTAAAGACCAAGGCTGGTGTAATTTATGCTTAGATGTCGGTAAAATATAAGGTTACTTTATTGAACGCGATTGATGTATGAACGCGATACACTTAAGAACTACTGCACGGATTTTTTTCTGAATTTGACCAATAAATAGGTTGATTCTCGCAGAAGGCTTACATGTTTAATCTACGCAAGTGAGGCCACGCGCAAAGTCTAACTAATGCTAACTAATATACCTGTATTTTTATGTCTTTTACAGATTTACGACAAAATCACCGCTCCGATTTCGAAACAACTGAGTTGAGAAGGACACTTGAATTCTTAGAAAAAGTCACTCTTTATTTTAAACTCGCCCCTCTAATTAGGGTGTCTGAGGATGTGCGTTATTTCATTTACAAGTTGTATATATATATATATATATAATTATTAAAAGATATATATTATATATATATATATTTTTATTAACCCGTTGGATTGATCCTTTATCTGCGTAAAATACGGTTGGACTAGGGGCGAGTTTAAAATAAAGAGTGACTTTTTCTATATATATATATACAACGTGTAAATGAAATAACGCACATCCTCAGACACCCTAATTAGAATAACTTGTTACAATCATAATGCATGCATTGAATTTTGTTTTTTATTTGCGTAAATATTGTTTTTTGAAGAAAGTATAAACTCGATTAAAAATAAAAAGCGTGGTCACTATAAATTTGCGCACGCACACAAACACACGAAACGGTTGCTATGGTAAACAGACGACAGCGATCTGATAGGAACGAAATACGATACGATATAAACAAAATGTTTCAAAGAGCTATGGCAGCTTCCCATACATCATTTTAGTTAATCGCCAAATTTAGCATCTATAAATGAAATATACCTTGTTTGATAGAATATATATTGCTGATTCTAAAGGTAAAAAAATCGTAACTGTAGGAAGTCAGGTTTTTTAGTTATTATGCTTAGAAGTTTTATAGGTTATGTCATTAATAACCATCTATTTAGTATATTGCTGCATCAAATAATAATTTATTGGTATATAAAACTGAAGGAGCTCGATAGCATAATACTATTTATGCCCACTAGTAAACATTATTAACGATTACGCAAGTTAAGCAACCCCAGGTGTGGGCACCGCTTGGATTTGTCTTAAGCTCCTCTGTGCATAGAGAGACCAGTCTTTTATCATGACATACATAGATATCAGTCATTAAAATCAGATGCTCTTATGCAGCTTTAAACATTTGCTATCAATATTGACTATTTATTTACATACTGAACGTTTTTTCAAAGAAAAATAAAACACGACTGATTTCCCAAAAAATATATAGCCTATGTCACGTGAGGATTCCAACAATAGCCCACTCACCGAAATCGGTTCAGCCATTTAGAAGTTATGGCGGAATAAAGAAACTCACATACATTTCATATTGCAATTCTCTGTGACATTTTGACGAAGCCTATTGCGGATAACAGTATGTATATTTTTATTTCATGGTGCATGAAATATGATTTATGATTATAAAAAAAACAATACTTACACTACTTTTTTGGGCAGCCGTGTAAAATAGTGAGCCGACGACAGTTTCTTAACGTGTTACTTACATAGGATTACCAAGGATAAAAAGATGTTTCAGGTTCCCTAATGTATGAAAAAGGTTTGGTGAATAGTAAAAACACAAGATTTCAATTTACAATATTTTATTATTCATCACCTCTATAACTAGCACATCATCTAAAAAGGCAGCTGGTACAAAGATATTTTGTTGATGTCTAGCCCATCCCAAATACCAAACGATGATCATTACATGAGCGCCACATCCTAGCGTACGCCGACCAACGAGGCAATTACAGCAATATTCAGTGATTCCTATTCGTCCAGGCATATATTTTCAATCAAAACATAAACATAACATTGTTTCCGACTTATGTGTCTTGATTTTATTCTACCTATTATTAAAATAGCGTCATCACTGCCTCTGAGATTATATTCAGTGGTTTCTTTATTATGTTCACTACGGACTTCAACTGCCATGGCCACGACCACGAACACTCATTTTGGCTGTAGAAACCGGGTACAAAACAATATCCAAGAAACAGGGCAGTATCGGAATCCTTAAACACGCACAAGTCACAAAGAGGCAATATCAGAGTCCATAAACAGTTTGAGTCATATAACAAGAATCGAAAACAGAGTCCTTGGGCAATCCGGGTCAAAAAGAATATCTACTGAAAACAGGGGAAAAGCAGCGAAAGCACTCAGAACACAAACAAACAAGCGCGGGCGACAGCGAGATGATGTGAAAAAAATCGAAATGTCAAATGTCATATTGTATTTTTTTATAGCTCTGAATGGCCATCTTTTAGTCAGCGCCCAGTTTTACTTTAAATGTCGAAAGAAGTTATTAACCCTAGAAGCTTAATCTATTTTAGAGGTGCACAAAGCCTAAACATACGTCTCAGAGGCGTACACATATAAAAGACAACCTGTGTGCTCAAATATACTTATTTCAGTAGGTACTATTATTTAAGGATATTCTTAGGGTGGGATATAAACTAATAATAAAACATACCATTATCAATTAAAGCTACAATTTCCGTTGCTTATTACATCGAAAAAGAAACATAATTTTAGCCCATAAAAATAAGTACTTATTAATCAACCGAAAAAAATAAAGTTAAAAAAGAAATACTAATATTTTAAAAGTATTTTATTATATTCTTAGGCCTCTAACCTTAAAAACAATCAAACTTTTAACAATTAGGTAATGTTTATAAGCAGTCTACACTTGTATGAACTTTGTTCTAGCAATACATAGATTTTTTGTATTTATATCACACTAATTTTGACATTATCCTTTTTTGTAGTTGTAAAAAGTGTATTATTTGCGTGTTATAGGCTTGGGTTGTTCTTCTGATAAAAATAGTAACATAATTATTCTCATCTTCGCTTTGAATATCGTCGATAACACTAACTTTGTCATCATCAACCTCAGAAGCTGAAACTTGCGAAGAAAGATTATCTTTCTCGTTTAAAAATGCCAAAATATTGTCACTGACAAATTTTCTTGAGTGTGACATAATTATTTTTGCTGAAATAAAGTCAAGGACGAAGAAAAAAAGAAAAATTAACAATATTTAAACCAAATAAAACTTACTTAAAAGTTACACAAAGCCTAAACATACGCCTCGCAGGCGTTCTAATCTTCGATAACTCAAAACTGGTGGGACTTACCTTAGCGAAATGGATACCGATCGTTAGCTCCTAGTGGCCACCGAGTTGGCGAAAGAGCACAATGCGCTAGCTTCAACCGTTACAAAATTTTTATAAATTTTTGTTTATGTGTGCGCCTCACAGGCGTAGATTAGGCTTCTAGGGTTAATACTGTACTTTATTTTAAATCCGCATAGAAATAAACGTAACAAGCAAAAAAAAAATATTATTAATATTAATTAACTATTTAAATCTCTTAATTTATAAAAAAAAACATTCATGATTCTATCTTAGAAAAATAATTATTTACTCTGGCAACCTTGTGGCTTTCTGACAAACCAAAGAAATGGCCATTACGAAAAGCCGGCAATCAATTAATATAATAGCTATTTTTCATTTTATACTTTTTTACCTAGCCTTATCTAAATTAGACTAAAATATAGAAAATCGTATTAAAATATTTCATGAATTTTGGTTGTAATGAGTTTTTAAGATGCTTTTAGTGCACTGAACTAAAAATCTGCCATAGCTCTTTAGTCTTTATACAACACTCTGATAGTGTGGGGTTTACAAGAATGATGTTTGAGTAATTTGTCAGCTACTGTTGATATTTCCAAAGATATGACTACCTATTTCTTTCCATTACACTTTTCGGCTTTGGAGTGGACAGTCGACTTTGTATAAAATTATTTATTGTTTGTTAATAACATGCACACGATCCATTGTTTCATAATATTGTAAATGACTATTTAGTTACCTAGCATTATTGATAGATAAAGTAAAAGAATATCAATGAGAGAATAAAGCAAGATCGACGTGTTTAAAGTTGTAAATTAATAGTTACATTTATAGAATAATCAAATAACTTACAGGATAAAATCACATTATTTTAGTCCACTTAACACTTCACTGTTCACGCATCACATCTTTTAACTGTTTCAAAAGCAGCTAATATGTATCAACTTAACTCCTAGGCACTTGTTGTCTCCTCATAATAAACTAGTGATTTAACATTTTCCCACAGTGAAAAAGTCCGGGGGCGACAAGTTAACATCAAGATGATGCAGAACGTTCCACACCAGCACCGTCATGTTGATAATTACAATTTTATTCACACAATTAAATTTTTTTTACGCAACTCTCGCTGACAGATTCCCAATGGATGACTAGATACTTGTCATAACTTGTCAAAGCGCATCGCCAGCGCTTGTCATTGGCCAGCGCGGGTGACACATTAAGTCTCGCTCTTGCCTGTTGATTATTACGTAAGCGAAAGATAGATGATAGATATTTTCGTGGTAAATTGTGTGTATTGTCTTTTGCCGCTATTGTGTTGTACTAATGTGTGCGTTTGTGTGACCGAACGTCGAACCATTAAACAAATGCATTTTAAAAGAAGGCGTTCTGCTTTGACTTAAGGTTTATTTTCGTATATTTCAACTTTTGAAATAAATGAGTGACTATAATTTACGTTATATTTATTATTTTAGAACAAAAAATAAACAATATTAAAAATGACAGTAATGGATTCAGTAGCCGATTCTGAACAAACTACTTTAAGGAAGTGCATTTAAATTTGTTACATGTTGTATATATATATATATATACACAGCTTGTCACAAGACCCATCACCAAGCCGAAGTCTACTCGTTGTGTACATCATGCCAAGTCATACTAACCAAAAATAATACCTGGGAAACAATATTTTTTTTAAGTTTTCGCATTTTTTAAACCGCAATTAAAAGCGCGTGCGTGCAAACCTCTAAATATCTATGTATCCATGGGGTTACAGGGCATCTAAAGAACATATTGGCGGGTTAAATGCATCGATTTTGTACCTAATTAGAAAAAATCCATACTAACTTTGAGCCTCAATACCTCCTGAACCAGTAATTTCCCAGGTATGGTGCCGAAGTAAAAAATGTTCGTAGTAATTGGTACATCATAGGATTTCAGTTTTCGTTAAGGGTCTTTTTACACCTTGTATATATACAGGGTGTCACAAGACCCATCAGCAAGCCGAAGTCTACTCGTTGTGGACATCATGCCAAGTCATACTAACCAAAAATAATATCTGGGAAACGATTTCTTTTTTGAGTTTTCACATTTTTTAAACCGCAATTAAAAGCCCGTGTGTGCAATGCTCGAAATACCTACCTATCCATGGGGTTATAGGGCTAGTAATCTGAAGAACATATTGACGGAGTAAATGCATCGATTTTGTATCTAATTAGAAAAATTCCATACTAACTTTGAGCCTCAATATATCCAGAACCAGTAATTTCCCAGGTATGGTGCCGAAGTAAAAAACGTTCATAGTGATTGGTACAACATGGTATTTCAGTTTTCGTTAAGGATCTTTTAACACCCTGTATATTTCATTACATTCTGAAAGTGGGACGCTTAAGGATCATGTGTGAAGGGTTTGCGTCATGTTTTGTACAAAGCCTATCCATCATGCTGACATTCATTAGCTTTGTTTTTACCCCAACGTAAATATTTAAATAAAATACATTTTATTTTTTTACCTCAAAAATGTTTTATGGAGTTTTAGATAGTGCTGAATATCATTTTGTAAATATTGGATAAAGGTTCGGATTACGAACCTTTCGGTCTCGTGGGCTGACTGACTTACGAATAGCTTATAGTTAAATAAGTCGCTTCAACGCCTTACATTCGATATTGACGTAGACACACATTACAAATGGCTTCATAATCTCTTTGCTATAACAGTGAATGGTGAATTGAACTCTAAATGAAGCTTTTTTAAAAACATTATTAAGGGTCTTACCGTAACGTCTTTGAAAAATTTATAGCAGACAGAAAAAAGTAGTTAGTTAAAAAGGAGTATCTCACCTTTTAAGAAGAAACTGCCGTAAAGTACCGCATTAACTTCAGCAGCAAGGCAATTGATTATAAAAATATTTTAAGTCGTATA
Organism: Euclidia mi; assembly: GCA_944739405.2. Classification (NCBI taxonomy): domain Eukaryota; kingdom Metazoa; phylum Arthropoda; class Insecta; order Lepidoptera; family Erebidae; genus Euclidia; species Euclidia mi. The sequence goes on from OX123195.2 coordinate 13,626,424, forward strand.
TGTCTACGCTCAACGTAAAGACAAATCGTAGGTGATTATATATGGCCTAGGGCTACAGCCTAATTTGCTTTATGAGATATGACAGGATGGCATCGTTCATATTTTACTACGGCTGAGGTAAATACCAAACATGGCTTATAAATGTATTCAGAATTATTTATCCTAAGTCCATTACCGACTAAATAATAAGCCTATTTGAGTAAACCTGGATATTTCGTTAAGCTCCAAATGTCATATCGAAATTCAGCATTGAAGTCGGCGGCTTAGAGGTAAAACAGGTGTTTATTTAATTTGGTAAGAAGTGGAAATTTTTCAGTTTATTTTATTTTTAAGTTTAATAGTTTTTATATATATATATATATATATATATATATATATATATATATATATATATATATAAAAACTCGTCACAAAAATATGTAAGACATCTACAAACTTGCATATTATTATTGTATCTAAGTTATCTAAATATCTACTAAATTGTGAGGATTTGATGTCTGAATTAGAAAAATATTAACGTGATATGTGTATAACCAGGTCCCCAACAGGAAATAGTACTAGATGTTATGTTGGACTTTGTTCAATAAGTGATAGGTACCTATAGCTATATAATACAAAATGTGCGTGTCGTTTAAATAAATATCAAGTATTGTTTTTCGAACCGCTATTTTTTCAGCGCTATAATCTATACATCAAATTCTTGCGTTACAGACTGAATGACAGACAACGCACAGCCAAAACTACTGGGTGCAAGAAGTTGAGATTTGGCATGTAGGTATGTTCCTAGGTGACCGTAGGGCTACACTAAGGAATTTCGTCATATTCCCGCGGGATCGGGCAGAAGGGTTATACTAAAATAAAATGTGAGGGCGTAGCAGAGGGCACCCTCAAAATATTTGAAACACCTATTAGTAAAACTGAATATGACACTATTATATGAACTGACCAAGAAAACAGTATACAGCATAAAAATACGCAACTGTTGTTGAATCATGACGTGTAGGTAGTTGAAATTCATTACATCGTAGTAATAATAAAACGACGCGAGACTTTGAAAGCCGTTAACATTGGAATTGATTTGATTCGGTTACGACAGCTTATAACTCTATCGAGTCTTCAAATCCTGAAGCCTTAGCCTTTTAGTCCACGATTACCGCTCGAGGTTTATTTTCAGACGTGAGTCAATTTAAAAATGCTTCCAACTATTAAATGGCTCCGTCACGATGAAAAGGTTAGAAACCTTTTTAAAACAACCAACCTCGCAGCGTCGTGTAGGCGTGTAATTCAATGAAAAAACTGTGATGTAATAAAAAAAAATACATTATAATTTATGTAAGTATTTAATTAAAACCCTCATAAAATTTGACATTATTTTTAAATAACTCGTCGTTTTACGAACTCGAATTATTAACTTATGACTCTGGGCAAATTTAAGGCAGACTTAAGAGATAGTAAATTACCAGCTTATTAAATGTAAAATAATAAATTCAACATCATTCATCCAGAACTACAGTAAAATAAGTAACATAATAATATATTAGCAAATGAAATAAAAAGAAGTGAAAATACTCAAATCATTCACATATAACACAGAACGTAATATTGAAATTAAACTACAGTTTACGGATTTTATCGCGATGTATTGGTTTCACTGAGTTATTACATTTGAAACTAATGATCTAGAAACTACATTTTTAATTTATTACTAGCCGACGTTTCGAATTCTTTACAGGATTCATGTTCACGGCAGACTGAGGTGATATTTGTCTTTGTCTTGAATTTCAAAGTTATCTCAAAGTACCCGAACATTTTTCAACTATTGGTGTTACTATCTACGCAGAATGTGCTCACTGTGTCTTGATGTCTTCTGGTGACTTTGTCCTTCTTGGGTTTCATTAGCCTGATAACAGGGTCCCAAGCTGGAGGAACATTCCAACCATCTTCCCTATTGAAATTAGGATGTTTTTTAATTTCAATAGCTTCACGTATCATTCTTGGAATAAAGCGATGTTCTTTTGCGAGTATCTGTGGTTTATCAAATCGCAGGTAATGGTTGGTTCCTTGTTCTACATGATCACACACAGCAGACTTCGTCGAGCGTTTGTGTTTAATGTCAGCTATATGTTCCTTTAGTCGAATGTCTATGCTTCTCTTGGTTTGTCCAATGTATGAGAGCCCACACTCACAGTCTATCTTGTAAACCCCGGCCTCTTGTAAGGGTAACTGACTCTTGACAGATGGTAATAATTGGCTTATCTTCGTTGGCGGCTTGTAGAAAGTTTTGATCGAAGCCCGCTTCAAGATATAACCAATCTTGTCGGTCACGCCCTTGATGTATGGGAGGACAGCAGGTTGTCTCTCTACTGTGGCTGGCTTGTTCTTCGGGGATCTGTGACGTTGGCGCGGCGGTCGGAGCTTGTTGTCTTGCAGAACTTGCTTGACATGTTGAAGCTCGGCGTCCAGGTGTTTCTTGTCACAGATCCCCCGGGCTCTCTGAAACAAATTTCTCACATTGTTCTTGACTAGATGTGAGTAAGGAAGATTTCGAGGCCATACGTCAGGACGTTTCTGCTGTATTGCGCCAGTCGAAAGTGCCGAGAAGGAATCTACCAAAACCCGAGTATTTTGCACTGAAGAACCTACGAGCTAGACCTGAACTAACAGTACTCCGAGCAGATAAAGGAAATGCAACGGTAGTGATGGACACGTCCAATTATAAACAAAAAATGGAAAATCTTTTGTCGGATGAAAGTACATATAAATTGGTTAAGACGGACCCTACCAACAAAATACTCAAGCAAACGAGTGACATTGTGAAAAAATACTCCGAACAACTGAATCTGGACGTGAAATACTTAATACCATCTTGTGCAAAACCTCCTCAATTGTATGGTCTACCAAAAATACACAAGGAAAATGCTCCACTGCGCCCTATAGTCAGTCAAATAGGGGCACCAACCTACAGATTGGCTCAACACATTGCGAAGATTCTCTCGCCACTCAGAGGCAAGACGAGAGCGCATGTAAAGGACCATTTTGTCAGTGAAATAAAACACCTACATCTCTCTGACAAGGAAACTATGGTTAGTTTTGATGTACAGTCATTATTCACATGCTTACCGGCACATGACTGTATTGAAATAACTAGAAGGAAGCTAATAGAGAACAACATGCCTGAGGAATATGCAGAAATATTGAAACACTGCTTAACAACTGGCTATCTGTTATGGGATGAGAAATACTACATACAAGTAGACGGTGTAGCAATGGGCTCTCCAGTATCGCCTGTTGTTGCTGACATCTTCATGGAGGACTTCGAGGCGCGAGCCCTGCAGACTGCCACCATCACACCGAGGTTCTACAAGCGGTATGTAGATGACACTTTTACAATTTTACCAACAGATAGTGTTAATGTATTCCTAGACCATCTTAATTCTATTCATAACCACATAAAATTTACAATGGAATTAGAGGCAAACAATTCTTTAGCTTTCTTAGATGTACTTGTTATCAGGAACAAAAACAACTCTTTGAGCCACACTGTGTATCGGAAAAAGACACATACAAATAGGTACTTAAACGGTGAATCTCACCACCATCCTAAACAGTTAGCCTCCGTGGGAATGTCTTTGTTTCAGAGAGCCCGGGGGATCTGTGACAAGAAACACCTGGACGCCGAGCTTCAACATGTCAAGCAAGTTCTGCAAGACAACAAGCTCCGACCGCCGCGCCAACGTCACAGATCTTCGAAGAACAAGCCAGCCACAGTAGAGAGACAACCTGCTGTCCTCCGATACATCAAGGGCGTGACCGACAAGATTGGTTATATCTTGAAGCGAGCTTCGATCAAAACTTTCTACAAGCCGCCAACGAAGATAAGCCAATTATTACCATCTGTCAAGAGTCAGTTACCCTTACAAGAGGCCGGGGTTTACAAGATAGACTGTGAGTGTGGGCTCTCATACATTGGACAAACCAAGAGAAGCATAGGCATTCGACTAAAGGAACATATAGCTGACATTAAACACAAACGCTCGACGAAGTCTGCTGTGTGTGAACATGTAGAACAAGGAACCAACCATTACCTGCGATTTGATAAACCACAGATACTCGCAAAAGAACATCGCTTTATTCCAAGAATGATACGTGAAGCTATTGAAATTAAAAAACATCCTAATTTCAATAGGGAAGATGGTTGGAATGTTCCTCCAGCTTGGGACCCTGTTATCAGGCTAATGAAACCCAAGAAGGACAAAGTCACCAGAAGACATCAAGACACACTGAGCACATTCTGCGTAGATAGTAACACCAATAGTTGAAAAATGTTAGGGTACTTTGAGATAACTTTGAAATTCAAGACAAAGACAAATATCACCTCAGTCTGCCGTGAACATGAATCCTGTAAAGAATTCGAAACGTCGGCTAGTAATAAATTAAAAATGTAGTTTCTAGATCATTAGTTTCAAATGTAATAACTCAGTGAAACCAATACATCGCGATAAAATCCGTAAACTGTAGTTTAATTTCAATGTGTAACATTCGCGTAAACCCAAGAAGAACGTAATATGTTGACTGCACCTGTAAAATCTCGACATGTTACAATACGTTTTTCTCACAATAATCGCTCGAGTAGAAAATCCCTACTAGCGGTAACAAGTAGTGGCTTGGGACGAGTCAATAAATAAATCTGTTACATTTACAATAATATGGGTAGTATTTTTACAATACTGTAGTACTTTTCTACCTATTTGTCAGAAATTGTGAGTATGTGAAGTCTTGTATTGACTGCAAGAAACCCTTCTTGCAGTCAATACAAGACTTCACAAATGAATGAATGATGACCCCATCATCATCTACACTAAACTGGCGTAATTTCGGCACCTCCAAGTGATCCAAAAATTTCGCTTCACAACTTTAAAACAACTACTATTCTGTTTAATTTGGCAAGACTGGAAAGCTCTTGCGACTCTTGTCCGACCTTTGCAGTTCACACGGGTAGTCATATCCTACATATGTCTTGTCTTATTCTATAGTCTATTTCTTCTTGTCGTATCAAAGTATCGATTTTATATGTTGTGTATGTCGCATGTCCGGTCTTGTTCAATACGCAATGACATAGGACAGAGTTATTGGCTTTTTAGCTTAATATATGATACCAGTTATATTTATAGAAACATTTTTATATTCGAAACCTTTTTAATGAATTTAATTTGATTCTCAATCTGCTAAAAGTTTAGTGACTGTGAGTATTAAACACCTATAACAGATCCAGTTTATTTTTAGCCCCTGGCAATAAAAAACAGGCCAAGGTAAACGCCAATTTTATTATTATGGTGTACCTATATAATGCTGCGTCAACTTAATACCGTAGAATATGATACGACCAGTATTGTTAAGTACATATAATATAATAATTATGTTAACTTCTCCATCATAGTTATTATATAGTGAATAGTAACAATCTGAGAATGGATTTTAGTAAGTGTAGCCTTCCTGAAAAGGCCTTAGAATCAATCTGAAGCCTTTCTCAATAATTAGAACAAAACATAATATTGATAACAATCATTTTTCGAATGTGACTGGGTAGTGCCTGAGCTTTATATAGCTAATAAACATCCCAACAAACTTTTCAACTTTGTAGTATTACTGTTATAGCTATTGTATCATTTTACACTGAAAAACAACAAAATAGGAGTTGTATAAACAAGCTAAATAACTTACCAGTCAACTAAAATTAAGATGTGCTATAAAAGTAAATTTATCAAATAACCATATCATAGTATCAAAACTTTCGTAATTATGTTGACTTCAAAATTAGTTTTTTAATAAATGATGATAGAGCACGATATAATTATAGAAACTTATATTTTGCTTTTATTGTCACTAAAATTGTTATTGTATTTAGCAGCAATAGCGGCGATAGCCTAGTGGTGTACGTAACGGACTGCCGAGACGATGGTCTCGGGTTCAATCCCCAGGTACCCCGGGCACACACCTATGACTATTCGAAGTTATGTGTGCATTATAAATTAATTATCGCTCGCTTATTGACGTGCCCGGTAGATGGCAATAGGCTCGCTCCCTTTTACATTGAGACCGAAACATAACTGGCGAATTCTGGGTGTGTAATACACCTCTGGCTACCCCTTCGGGGATAACAGGCGTAGAATTATGTTATGTGCTATGTATTTAACAGAGAACTTTTTTAATTTAGGTACTATACTGATAAACATCATAGTACACTCTGTATGTACCTTCCATATTACGGAAAACGTTCATGTTATAAAAATAAAAACAAGCAATTAAAGTGAAACTAAAATTAAATTGTTACTAATTTTGACTATCTTGAGGGTTTCATAAGAATCTTGTAGTGTAACCTTGAAGTGTTAAGAATCGATTGTTCAGTGCGGCGATAGTGAGTGAACAAAGTTTAAATCACTTATCTGAATATGTATCGGGTTCCTACTCTATGAATGTTTAAAAGTAAAAATTATATACTATGCAGATAGAACTATTAACTATAATAATTATGAGAGTGCGTAACTCTTAGCCATTTTCAACTACCAGCACGTACGAGACTTCAATTTCGAATATTACGACACAATTGCCTTAAATTTGGTTTCTCGCTCCCCTTTTCTATACTGAAAGCGCAAAGCCATTATTGATCGCGTTCCTTAAATTGCCCATGCGGGCCCAAGATAGGTACCTACTTACTAAAAACATTGGGCCCCAAATCTTGGCTAACGATGCGAGGACACGAAACAAAATTTGTCTTTCACCACAGAAGTATAATTTATCAACTTCGCATCACTATGTGTGAAAATTAGTTTAATGGAAAGCAGACCATAATCGTATCACGCTCAAGGTATATTTTTGTTTGATTATACCCAAAATATGCACAAAAAAGGCCTTAAAGTAGGACGCAGTTGATGCGATAAAAATGGTACTAAGTGTAAAGCAAATAAGCCATGAAGAATTTATAGGGAAATTTTGAAGAATTTTATGGCGGGCGAAATATAGTCCAAAAATATCTTGAATTTATGTATCGCAGGTAGTTGTGTGTATGTTGATAAGCAATGAGCCGTAGATTGAGGCCTTTTTATGTATTAAGTACAAGTTTGTTCATTCAATTTCCACGAGGAAGAATCTAACATAGTTTGGTTCGAAATTGATAGCGCTATAGTAGAAAGAATGAAATGATTTGTGTCTGGAGTCTGGGCTAAAATTGGGTAAGGTGTGCAGAGGTTTCATTCATCCAGTCTTAGCCCAGGGCAAAGGTCTAAACACTATTACTATGATTACACAGTGAATTACAAGATTACAATATTAATTTATTTACCAAATCTTCACTGGATGTCAGGCGTGGAGCTAAATTAGAAACACACACAGATCTAAAATTGGCCAATATTAGCTGGTGAATTATCTAAATACTTAGCTATTAGGCTGCAAACGCGACGTCTTCAAGACACGATGGCACGTGGACGTCGACACCGGATTCAAACAATTTTTGCAAATGTTCAATATTTTACAAATCTATCACAATTTACCGATGCCAGCACTAGATCAAGCGGCATTCACGAGGGTTTACGACACGAATTCACTTCGGCACCACTACGATTCGCGAAGCACCCATGTGCTTTCAAGAGGCGATATTTCCAATGGAGGACAAAACCGTAGGTATAAATTTTCTTTTGTCTATCGCTCACAAGCTCATCGGACAACTTCATATAGAGACGGTTGCGAGGTTGTTAATCAATATAATTAATTCCAAAACGCAAAAATACAAAACTGCGTGAGCGCAAAAAAAATTTTTGTACCGGGAAACCGACAATGAACCAAAGTGAAAGAATGTGACCTTAGTCAAAATTTACAATAGACTATACTAAACGTTACTAAACCAATATAATCGATTTGACTTATCATAAATAATATTTCTATTTCAAACATCCACCCGCCCCGGACGTGACAATGTTGCAACCGCTCTCCTAAGAATCGAACCGTCCACCAAGTCCTCAGCAAATCGGGGAACTCCATCAGTCCCAGTTACCAAACGAAGGATGCGCCCCCTGTGCCATCTGAGTGGCGGAAGGTTAGCCTCCTTGATCAAAACGAGGTCACCAATCTTGGGTGGATCGGTCCTGTCAGTCCACTTAACGCGTTGCTGGAGTATGCAAATATTCCAAATTCCAGCGTTTCCAAAAGCTCTGAGTAATCTGGCTACCAATTCAAAACGCGAGAGACGATTAGGTCTCGTATCAATATAAGGGTACTCAGGCAAGGCGACAAGTGGGCGACCAATCAAAAAATGGCCCGGCGTAAGGGCCTCCAAATCATTCGGATCTGAGGAGATCGGGCACAATGGCCGAGAGTTCAAAACGGCCTCAATCTTACAAAACACAGTTGCGAGTTCCTCAAAGGTAAGGACAGATTCACCGATTGTCCTGCGCAGGTGAGTTTTGGCCGATTTTACAGCGGCCTCAAATATACCACCCCAGTGTGGACAATTTGGTGGGGAAACCAACCAATTTGTCCCACATCGGGCAAGCCTATTGCCTATATCAGCCTTGTTGGTTTCAAGGAAATTAACAACGTCATTCAAATAATTATAGGTGCCCTTGAAGTTAGTGCCGCAATCAGAACGGATCAAGGAGGGCCGCCCTCTGCGGGATACAAATCTGTCAAATGTGGCTACAAATGCCTCGGTTGTAAGCGAGGAGACCAGTTCCAAATGTACGGCCTTTGTGGAGAGGCAAACGAAGACACGCAAGTATGCCTTAACAGTCTGGTTGTTTTGAAGTGTCGATGTTTTCACCAAAAAGGGACCAGCGAAGTCCGTGCCAACACCGTCAAACGTCCTGCTCTCAGTTACGCGATCTGCCGGTAAGTCTCCCATCAAGAGCTACATGGTAGAAGCCTTGAGATTATAGCAAGGGATGCAGCGAAAGACTACATTGCGAATAATTCTTCAGGCCGACAAAATCCAAAACTCGCGCTGCAAAATGGCCAACAGCGCATTACAACCAGCATGCGAATGTTTAAGGTGACGTGACCAACAAGCGTACCAAATGACTGTCCTTAGGTAACAACAGGGGGTGATGTGCCCCGTATGGGAGGTTGGCGTTCTTAAGACGCCTGCAACGCGCAAGAGACCCGTATCGTCCAAAAAGGGGTTCAATTTAGATACAGCTCCCGACAATTTCGATCTCCCTGATTTAAGGTTAGCAATCTCCTTCTTAAAATGCGCCAATTGCACAAAACGAATCCAAAAGGTGAGGGACTCCTGTCGTTCCTGTGGTGAGAGAAATGATGTCAGTCGTTTTTGTTGTGGGTGCCTAAAATAAAAACAAAACGCTTTATCCAAGCAGTATCACCCAACAACTTGTCAAGATAGCTGTAGCGATTTAACAAGAAATCGGAGTCGAAGGCGCATTCCACCTTCTCAAGAGCGAGTGTTTGCAGATCCGGCAAATTAGAAGTATTAAAAACTGGCGTTCGAGGCCAATCAATTTCTGGTTGACTCAACCATTCCGGACCCCACCACAGCGAATGGCCTTTTAAACTAGGCGTCAAGCATCCGCGCGAGACACAATCAGCAGGGTTGATTTCACCTGGCACGTGTCTCCAAACAAGCTTGACTTCAGATTTTTTTATTTGGGAAACGCGATTAGCGCCAAATACCTCCAAAGTGTGGACAGACGCCTTCAACCAACAAAGAACAATTTGGCTGTCTGTCCAGGCGTAGATGCCATTAATACAAATGGTTTTACCCAAAGTACTAGACACGTGGTTCAATAAGCGTACAAGTAGGGCTGCTCCCGAGAGCTCCAATTTTGGGATGGTCAGAGATGTCCGAAGAGGTGCAACCTTGCTCTACGCTACTCTACATGATCAGAGAAACCCTCACCTGACCTGAGGCACTGACTGTGCGCAAGTACACCACGGCCGCGTGACCACGTTCCGAGGCATCGCAAAACCCGTGAAGGGTTGCCTTGTACTTCCCGGGAGGAAGGATGGGACGAGGCAAGGAGATCTCATTGACGGCAGGAAGTGAGGATACAAAGGAGGTCCATTCCTCAACAAGAGTACCGCGTAGAGGTTCTTCCCAAGTCAATCCTGCTGTCCAAAGCTTCTGCAAGAAGCATTTTGCCCAAAATATGACAGGACAAATCCAACCGTTTGGATCAAAGGTTCTGGCGACAGTAGACAACACGAGACGTTTAGTCCAAGAACAAGGCAATTTCAAGTCTACGTTATACGTAAAGATGTCTTGGACTGGTCTGTACTGAACGCCGAGAACAGCCATCATGGCGGGGTTGTCAACAATCTCAAACAAATGTGGATCCTGCTGATGATCCTCTGGCAAGCCTTCCAAAAGCGCTGGTGAGTTGGAAATCCATTTGCGCAACTCATGACCAGCGGAGGCCAAAATACCTATCAATTCGTCCCGCAGGAGGATCGCCTCGTCCGCTGTGGAGGCGCCTGAACAAATGTCATCCACGTATATATCCTTCAAGATGGCGGAGGCACGTGAGAAACGTAAGCCTTCGCAGTCTGCGAGCTCCCAAAGAGAACGTATTGCCAAGTAGGGGCTCGACCTTAACCCGTACGTATTGGTATTGAGCTCGTAGACGACCATAGGATCGCGAGGATTCTCTCTCCAAAGGATCAGCTGGAAGCGACGGTCAGCAGGGTGGATAGTCGTCTGCCTGGACATCATTTTTATATCGGCCACAAAGACAACATGATGTCGTCGGAAGCTGGTGATGACGTCACAAAGGTCCTTGACCAACTTTGGACCAGAATGCAAGCACTGGTTCAAGGATACGCCCGTAGAAGTCTGCGCAGAACCATCAAACACTGTGCGCAGCTTACCAATCGATGGCTTCAATACCGCATGATGCGGAGAAAGTAGTGCTCCACCGAACGCCAATCCAAATTTGACACAGACATGTGTCCCAATTGTTCATATTCTCTCATGAACTCAATATACTTCTGTCTGAGCTCCGGATCACGACCCATGCGACGCTCCATAACCAACAATCTCTTTTCGGCTAAAGGTCGTGACTCACCAAGCGGAGGCCGAACAGACAGAAAAGGTAGCTTCGTAATGAGCCAACCAGAACGGAGTCGACCAGTATTGTTCTGGAAGAACAGCTCGCACACCTCATGTTCTGGATTCAAACGAGCAGCATGAGGGTGCTCCTCTACCTCCCAAAACCTCTGAACCGTATCAGAGAGAGCGGAGCCTACAGCCAACAAATTATCAAGTTCGGGTGGAGGGGGCTAGGTACCCCTCTCCACCCGAACTTGATAATTTGTACAGGTCCCATCAAAGCAAATCCAAATATGGTCGGGATGGCAGTCAAACCATTTGGCACCAAGACCCGTTTCCCACCAATCAAAATTCCACCGAGGACATCAGAGCCAATCAACAAATCGATTTGTCCCGGTGAGTCAAATTTGGGTTCTGCCAGTTCCAATCCCGATGTCAAATTCACCACAGCAGCAGGTAGCTGTTTCTGTGGATGCATACCCAAAATATTCTTCAACACAATAGCCGAGGTTTTAATCTTCGGGTGTGAAGATTCAACAGGGGCAAACAAAACCTTAACTTGGCCTTCAACATAAGAGGCTACGTCACCTATGCCCCGTATACAATTCGGAAAAGAGACAATATTTAATTTAACCTGCCCTACCAAATAAGTGGAAACAATGCAACCTTGTGAACCTGTGTCCAATATGGCATGGACAACAACAGAGGTCCCCGTGGGTCCACAGACCCTTACAGCAACCGTTGGTAGGATAACGGTCTCAATGGGGGTGGTTGGCGTTATAGGGCAGGGGTCAATGACCTATTGTTGCCTGGGCGGCGACCGTTGGCCAGGACCTGGTAAATCAAAATGGGGGTGCGGCTTGAAGTCCTCAAAGGCGCGATGACTCGATCCGCGCGCCATCTGTGGGGGGTCATAATGACGCACCCGCCCAAAACGAGGTGTGAGCGAGTCAAGGCGGGAACGCTCCGCCAAAGGAGGGGAATACCTGGGGCAGCAGTCATGGTGCTGGTGACGTTGAGCACATTCAGGTGAGCGAGAGAGAGGAGGCGTGCGCACGCTACGGTTCTCCGAACAGGGTGAGTGGCGATCACGTGAGCGAGGTGAATATCGGCTTCGCTCGTGAACCTCGGTTGCCACCTTCAAAACACCCGCCCGTGCGCGTCGTCGGCTGGTTGGACAAGCGGCCTACCTCTCTGGCATTCATGCAGAGAATGTCCAAATGCTGTCCTCCGCAGTGAGGACAGGGGCGAGAGTTTGGGCAGTCTCGCTGGTAGTGGGACCCCAAACAAGAGAAGCAAAGGCGGCGGGCATTCGCGATGCGCCTACGAGAGGCGACATGCAGGTCCAAGAATGCCATACAACTGGCCGTTCTGTGCCCCGTGACCTTGCAGTAAGAGCACTCCACTGGGCTCTGCGTGACTGCAAAGCGAGCAGGGCGCAGGTCAACAATGGCTCGGGTGTGAACGCGAGCCTGCTCCTTGACCTTGGGCGCCTGCGACTTAGCCGGCGTGTCACCATCGGAGTTATCCAAGACCCGGCACTCATCCTCGAGAAACCTCTCCAAGTCAGCAAAGGGGGGCAGATGGGTCGCGCTATCCCCACCAAAGCGCTGTTCAAAATGCAGGCAGCTTTTTGAGCACAATGTGCACCAATAGGTAGGACTATTGGTCCACAGGCAGGTCCAAGCACTTAAGTGCGTTATTGCCACCAAGAGCGGGTTTAAAAGTTGGGTGCGCAACCCAAAGACCCTGGTGAGCGTGGGCAAACCCAAAATCTGCTCAATATGGGTGTCTGCGAGGCCACGCTTTTTGTGGTACCTACGGGTGATTAAGTCCCGAGCCGTCTGGTACGCCTCGTCAGACATGGGCAGATGCTGGATGAGGCCTTTGGCCTCCCCATCCAGAACCGACATCAAATATGCCAATTTTTGTACCGGCCGAAGGTCAGCCCCGTCATCAACCAGGCTGTCAAATAAATTAACGAAGCCCAGATAGTTTCCAAGGCAGCCATCAAAATGCGCGAGGTCTAAAGTGGGAAGCCTACTCACCAGTCTCGGTGCTGTCCTAGGAAGCTCCTGCTTCAAGCCGGGTTGCCCATCCCTCTCGGCAATTAACTGTCTTGCACAGTTGGAGACAGCATCATACAGTTCTAAGACCTGGGCATAATCCTCGCTGACTCTATTTCGCTGGTCAGCGGTGAAGTCATTAACTGACACTTCGAGACAGCAAGCGCTGAAAGTACGAAATTGCTGTTCCACACTTGCCAGGCGATCATCGATCCGCTCATATCTTTGTAGTAAGGCCTGCTGGCGATCAGGCCGGTTTACGAAGGCACTGGCTGAGGCAAACCAACGCAAATCTGATGCAATGGCTCCAGCAGCCGCACGAAAGTCCTTGATAGCTGACATATTAAGTTTACAAAAGAGCTCGGACAAGCGCTAAACAATGCTATCAATCAAAACATAATATTTGTTAATTCTTAAAAACCAACAAAGTATTAGCCTGTTTACTGCTGGTGCAAGCAAGTGACAGGTATTTACTGCCCAACAAAATTAGTAACAAGCTCAAAATCTGCTTGTTTCAATGTATTGACATAAGGGCAAAAGTTATCAAAAGTTATAACTTACAGCAAATTAATAAGTTGAAACTTTAAATTAATTAATTAATTACTTGCAACAGACAGACTGGATGTGTTATTTGGGATATACAATAGTAGTAGTATGTGTTACCTAACAATATTACCAATATATTATAACAAAGTTTTATCAATGTGACCGCCCAAGATGCAAGGTCAAGTTTGAATGTTATAGTGTTTCAAACTCAATATGTGCAATTAACTAAATTAATTGATACATATACATACATACATACATATAACTGTTATGTATCCAATCAAACTGACTTATTAATGCTCATAAGAACAAATTCAAGCTAGATTTCGACAATTCAAGTCAAACAATTTGAGGTTATGTATGACATGTGTTTCAAATTATGTAGGTCAACTTATACAAATAAATATTATGTATTTTAGACAAAACTGACCTGAGAACACTACAACACTGATAACAAATGAGATATATAGCTCATACAATACCAATCTGAGTTTAGATACAATCAACAGCGGCTTGATTTCAACTACAGCTCTGATACCAAAAATTATGTCAGGAGTCTGGGCTAAAATTGGGTAAGGTTTGCAGAGGTCAGTGGAAGCGATTCATTCATCCAGTCTTAACCCAGGGCAAAGGTCTAAACACTATTACTATGATTGCACAGTGAATTACAAGATTACAATATTAATTTAAATCTAGGTAGTAGAGCCTTGCTGATTTCAGCATTCATGGGCCGGCTCGACCGGGGAAGTACTACAACCTCTCACAGAAAATCGACGTAAAGTAACAGTACCTAAACTGTTGCGTTTCGTTTGGTGAGTGAGAGTGCCGAAGGCCCTATCCCCTATCCCTTCTCCCTCATCCCACTCCTCAGCCAATCCCTTTTCCCAACCCAAAGGGGCGGCAACGCACTTGTGACTCCTGTGGTGTTGCTTGTGTCCATGGGCGGCGGTAATTGCTTACCATCAGGCAATCCGTCTGCTTGTTTGCCGCCTTATACCATAAAAGAAAAATACTTACCAAATCTTCACTGGATGCCAGGCTTGGAGCTAAATTAGAAACACACACAGATCTAAAATTGGCCAATATTAGCTGGTGAATTATCTAAATACTTAGCTATAAGGCTGCAAATGCGACGTCTTCAAGACACGATGGCACGTGGACGTCGACACCGGATTCACGCAATTTTTGCAAATGTTCAATATTTCACAAATTTGTCACAATTTACCGATGCCAGCACTAGATCAAGCGGCATTCACGAGGGTTTACGACACGATTTCATTTCGACACCACTACGATTCGCAAAGCACCCATGTACTTTCAAGGGGCGATATTTCCAATGGAGGACAAAACCGTAGATATTAATTTACTTTTGTCAATCGCTCACAAGCTCGTCGGACAACTTCATATAGCGACGGTTGCGAGGTTGTTAATCAATATAATTAATTCCAAAACGCAAAAATATCAAACTGCGTGAGCGCAAGATAATTTTTGTATCGGGAAACTGACAATGAACCAAAGTGAAAGAATGACAGTTCATAGTGTGACCATAGTCAAAATTTACAATAGACTAAACTAAACGTTACTAAACCGATATAATCGATTTGTCTTATCATAAATAATATTTCTATTTCAAACAATTTGGGTAAACTAAGTACCTTGTTTAAAATTTTTCCCTATAACACAACGCGATACCAAGGTATACTGTTTATTTTTGTATCGAATCAAATGCATTTAAGTATTATAAATAACTAGAGGATGCCCGCAGTAGCTGGCACCGCACATTTTTTGTTTTTGGCGAAATCAGGGACAAACATGCCGAATTGGAGCTTCTTGCGCCCAATAGTATCGGCATTGCTTTCTCTGACAGCCAGTCAGTATCGCAAAAAGAAATATCCTGCATCTTCCAAGCCCAAAAATATCTTTGTTGCCATCAACATTTACCTGTACATAGTTACAAAATCGCCAGATTTCTCACTGTCTCAAGGAACTCAGATGGTCGGTCCTTCGATAGCCGAGTGATTTAGAATAACTCGTTTAAGGCGCCTATTTTATTGCCAGCAGTAAAGTTAAATTTATAGCTCGACTGACAGATCACTGTCATGATCGTCCGTAATCCATTGCCTTCTTGGTCCATCGTCTTACATAGCCGGGATTACTAATCGTTTGACATTTTTAAAAGCGGTATTTCCACTGAATGTTTAGAAGAAAAGGGCGATTTCCCTGGCCTTACCAAATGCGCATTGTATTCTAATGTTTGAATAATATCGTCGTCATTTTAAAAGGCCTCTATTTGAATATAATTCGGCTGAATCTTCTTGCTTGTATATCATGTTTTATTTTAGTGAATATTTTCTTGCAAAAATGTTTTTATTTATGTTTTAGGCATGATGGTCAAATCAGGTTTTAAGAGAAAATCTGAGGTTTTTAAAGATTAAGGCATGTGAAAAGGAACTCAATATGATGTATTTTTTTGTAACATTTTGTGAGTCGCTAGCATCCAATACTATAATTTTCTACTATTTATTTAAAATTAGGTTATTATCATATTTTTACGCATTACGAATCGTATCTTAAAAAGCATAGCATTACAGGGCACGTAAATAATACAGGTTAGACGCCTAAACCTAAATTTATTTTACGACACATACAGGTTGTCACAAGACCCATCACCAAGCCGAAGTCTACTGGTTGTGGACATCATGCCAAGTCATACTAACCAAAAATAATACATGGGAAACGACTTTTTTTTTAAGTTTTCACATTTTTAAACCGCAATTAAAAGCGCGCGCGTGCAATGATCGAAATACCTACTTATCCATGGGGTCATAGGGCATCTAAAGAACATATTGGCGAGGTAAATGCATCGATTTTGTACCTAATTAGAAAAAAATCATACTAATTTTGAGCCTCAATATCTCCTGAACCAGTAATTTCCCAGGTATGGTGCCGAAGTAAAAAAATTTCCTAGTGATTGGTACTACATGGGGTTTCAGTTTTCGTTAAGGATCTTTTTACACCCTGTATATCTCCGACAAGCCTTAGGGCTTCTGTTGTTTTCGTTGTTTAATGACTAAGGGCCTCTTTCACCATCTCCGAGTAAAGTGTCGTTCAACTAATTCGCAATTAACGTGAATTGGCGAGTAAAAGTTACAAGTATATTTTGTGAATTTCACAAACTAAAATCAAGCTTCGAGTAACAATTCACTGGTTAAGTGAACTATGCGACAAATCGTACGTTACATTCTGTTGTTAATAATTAATAGCAGAGACAGTTTGAATAGTGTATATTACTATAACAATTAATATAAATAAGCAGACAACATAAGGCCATAGCAAAAGAAAATATATGAGAGTGACAGTGCACGTTTTACAATGACAGACAAGAGAAAAAGCCTACGTCATTTAAAAAGAATATTTCTACCACGCAGTATTGTTGTTAGAGTTTGCTTCCACACTTTCATCATCCTCTCCTGGACGCAGACGCCTTAAACCCATTAGTGTGGTGAACTTTTCATGCTTCGGGCGGTGCAGTCCTTTTGTCAAAATATCAGCAACCATGTCAGCTGTGCATCTATATTTCACCGTAACTTGTTTGGCTGCAATCTTCTCTCGCACGAAGTGGTAGCGTACGTCTATATGTTTACTGCGTGCGTGGTAGACAGCATTTTTTTATTTTCTTCTTCATAGCCAGTTGGCAAAGACATATAAATATCCTCATCGATTTCGCCTTGCAAAAATGCAGTAACCGCATCCATTTGGTGTATTTTAAGTCCATATTTAGCAGCAAGACCAATCAAATATCGAACAGATGTATACCGAACCACTGGGGCGTTCACTTCATTGTAATCAATGCCCTATACTTGTTTATACCCTTTGATTACTAGCCTAGCTTTATAGCGTGTGATAGATCCATGAATATCCGTTTTAGTTTTATAAACCCATCTGCTAGGAATTACTGATTTTCCTTCTGGTAAGGTAACTTGTGCCCACGTATTATCTTTTATCAATGACTGATATTTTTCCCCCATGGCTCTCTTCCATTCATCAGCCTTTTCATTTCAGAGTCTGATGATGGAGCAGGAAGGTGGCCATGGGATCTTTGTAATACAAAGACGCAATCCCATTGAGCTTGAGCTCGTTTGATTCGTCTTTATATAGACTTTAGTGCTGAATGTCCACCAAACTCTGATGATGAAGCAGGAAGGTGGCCATGGGATCTTTGTAATACAAAATCGCAATCCCATTGAGTTTGGGCTCGTTTGATTCGTCTCTACATGGACTTTAGTGCTGAATGTTTTCCAAAGTCTGATGATAGAGCAGGAAGGTGGCCATGCGATCTTTGTAATACAATAACGCAATCTCGTCGAGTTTAGGCTCGTTTGTTTTGTCTTGGCAAACATTTTGGTACTGGATGATTTCCGAGACCTGATGATGGAACTGAAACGAACGTGTTTAGGCTAGTTAGTTGCAAACAAAAAAAAACACTTCAAATTGCCAAAAAGGTACAGGTTTGAGGCTACATTTCAGAATTGAGGCACGTAAGGAAGACCTCCCCGTCATGTACCACCTACACTATCCTATGTAGCTACTAACCACCTATTACTATTTTTTTATTAGTATACCACTAAAAAGCAAAAAATAAAAATTATTTTTAAATAAAAAATTAACCGACTTCAAAAATCACTAAGGAACTAAAAAGCAAAAAATAATTGGTTTTGGAGCAAAACTTTTTGGAGTCGGTGCCAAGCCCTTATGCAAAAAGTTACTAAATTATTACAAACTATCAATTCTATCAACAACGAAAGTTATATAAAAAAATGTAGAGTTTTTATATTCAGATCAGAAATACTTGGCTTGGCACCGATTCCAAAAAGTTTTGCTCCAAAACCAATTATTTTTTGCTTTTTAGTTCCTTAGTGCTTTTTGAAGTCGGTTATTTTTTTATTTAAAAATAATTTTTATATGTTTTCGTTATTGTTTGGAGAAGGTGTGTGCAAATATAAAAAAATATAACTTTACGAATCTCGTCAGATCAGGCAGTTTACATTATTGCAACTGTCTTTAAAATTACTTTAAAGTAATTTGGATTAGAAATTAATTAAATAAACATTGAAATTAAACTACAGTTTACGGATTTTAACGCGTTATATTGGTTTCACATTTTAACCGAATGATCTAGAAACTACATTTTTAATTTATTACCAGCCGACGATTCAAATTCTTGACAGGATTCATGGTCAAGGCAGACTGAGGTGAAATTTGCATTTTTCTTGAATGTATACGTTATTAAGTATAAGTTATTAAAAAGAAACATATTTATAAACATTATTTTCGCAGGACCTTTCGCAGTCTACTACTGGACATTGTCCTCACCTAATTTGCGAACACCTCAATTGCATTTCGAGGATTTGGTTTACTCTACCTAACTGCCGATAACCGATTAGTTGTCGAGTCTTCCCTCTCTATGTTAATATACCACTTACTTATTGTATTTTCCTTAGTCCCTTATGACACTCACTGCATAAAATGGTGTAGTGATAGTTTGTTTACTTAATCCTTCCCCATACGTAGAATATTTCCATAAATTTCATTTCTATTTCTTTAAAATAATGCCATATAATGCGCAATTCTTGGGCAAAATCTGGTGTTGTGTTGTTATAAGGCTTCAAGATCTTGAACAAGTTTTGAAGAGAACAACTTGGCTTGAATGAAACGAATGTTTTTCTTTTTATTTTTGTTTTTATTTTATTTTTTCCTTTTATTTGATTTAAATCGTTATTTTTTGTCTATTGCCTAAGTATATTTTGTAAGCTAGAACTGATGATGTTAAAAAACCTATGGAGGTGGGCGTTAATGACTGCGACACAGTTTTAACTAATGCAGTCAGTACCGTGCACAAAATACTATGTACAAAATTCTTTTTGTGTTCCAATAAATAAATTTATTATTATTTTAGGTACTGCCGTGGGATATTAAATGAAAGTCATTTGTTACTATGATGTCATGTCGTTTATTGACTAACCGGTACAATAGTTAGCGAGCGACTCGCCGCAGTAGCTTTCCATACATTCTCGCTGACACATACATAATATAATATAACAATACCTAGACCACACATACACCCGCTTCTAAAAAAATTATAATATATTTTTCAAATAATCAAAACAATTTCCAAGCATTAAGTAGGTATTACCTAAACATAATTAATATTTATAAATATTTTAGGATCCAGATTTATTAAGGTTTACACAACAATAATGGTATATAAATTTATTACAATTTGCTTATTCTATACCTCATAATTATTAGGAGACCTTTGGGTCGGTTGCGGTACGACACTTATAACACTATTGGAACGAAACGCGTTCAATTTTCGGCGCAATAGACGCTTGCTTTTGTTCGCACACACTTTGTACACTGCTAACGCACACACTACGAAAATGATCACGGCCATCACGGTGACCATGATGCTCAATACTTCCAATTTATATTCCGTGTGGGACGTAGAAGCCTGATTTGCCCCGTTCTGGGTAATGACGATTTCTTCTTCTTTCCTCTCAACAGAATATGTTTTATCCATATTGATACTACTTCCTAGTACCGACAGCTCAATAAACGAATAGAAAAAATGAAGTGGGAGTCGAACCTGCTATACTACAATGCAGTGATCGTCTAATGAATTTATGCGAGCGTTTTCAAAGAATTTATATAAAACAATGGTTGTATTATTTAGTCATACATCATTATTGCGACACTGCATTTACCTACTTAGTAAATTTAGCTTACACACTACAAATCATTAAATATAACTGGCTTTTTAATATGTCTACCACTACGCGATATTTTTAAAGGTGTGTTTACATTACAGTTCTGGTGCTGATTTAAGGTACTATTCTCCGTTTAAACATTGTCATCTAACATATATGCGAGTTTGAGTCTATCTATTGAAACGCTACATGTTATATTGTTAATTAAAACATTAAAAACGTTCGGGATCCTTTCTATGACCTTACAGGGGCCGCTATAGGGTGGAGTCAACGGTTTTCTCACTGCATCTATTCTTATGAATACGTGTGAACAGGAACTTAAAGACACGCAGCATGAAACCCTAACATTACTGTGGGCAACTCTGTAACCCACGATAAATTATCTTTTAACCTACACGTTAAGGCTGTTTTTAACGATCTGTGCCATCTTTCGATTTTGCCGTTACACTGGGGGTGATATGGGGTTGTTCACGTTTTATGTATACCTAATAATCTCATTAAATCCGTAAATAACTCGCTCTCAAACTGCCTACCTTGATCTGTAGTAATTTTATTCGGGCAACCGAACCTACATATCCAGCCTTCATAAACAGCTTTTGCAACCGTCTTCGCCGTCATATCTGCTATAGGATATATTTCTGGCCATCGTGTACGCCGATCTATCAAAGTCACGCAATACCGATAACCGTGTTCTGTAACTGGTAACAGCCCTATCAAATCTACATGTAAATGGCTAAAACGGTCGCCTTCCTCGAAATTACTAAGTCTAGACACCGTGTGACGGACTATCTTATTTTTCTGGCAATTAATGCATATCAAGATATGCATTAATTGCCAGAAAATACTTTCTTACAAATTAAAGCACGCGAAGCCCGAACCCCTGGATGGGCCAAACTGTGAAAAGCATCGAATATAGTTTTTCTAAATTGTACTGGGATATATATATGGTCTAATATTTTCTGTAGATTTTTCGCAATAAATCAAATCATCCATATTATTTATATTCATGCGCTTCAATTGTATGTTGCTAGTGACGCCTGCTCCGATAAAATTTGCTAGCTCAGCGTCGCCCGCCTGCGCTTGCGCAATTTCTTGGTATTGCAACGACGCCGGACACGTTATCACCTCTATTCTCGATAATGCATCGGCGACCGGATTTTTGTTACCATGCACATGTCGTATGTCACTTGTAAACTCGATAATAAACAACAATTGGCGTGTCCTTCTAGGTAATTCTTTATTTGAGCCTAACTTTGTAAATGCATACGTGAGAAGTTTGTGGTCAGTATAAACTGTAAAATTTCTACCTTCTATTATAAGTATCTCTAAAATAAACTATACCCGAATAAATCGCCAAAAGTTCCTTATCATATGTACAGTACTTCTTTTGGGATTCCGCAAGCCGTTTAGAAAAATAACCAAGGGGTCTCCATATGTTATTTTCCTTCTGATGTAACACAGCGCCTATACTAAAATCAGATGCATCCGTCATTATTGGACATTCGTTATTTGGACTCAATGCGCAAACGCTTTCTCTAGCAACTTACACCATACACCCAAACACACACACGCTCGCACACACTCAGTAGCGCCGTTGCACAGCCCACGTCTCTTACACTTACACACCAACCCACATATACATACACTTCATACATACACACACACAATCTTAATACAACATTTTATACAGGTACCGACAAATATAATTAACTAAAATATTATTTTTCAAAGTTGTGTTTTACCAAAAGTGTTATAAATGTAAAGTAGGGAGTGCCTGGAGATTTGTAATACAGGTCTTGAACCTAGTACGGACTCCAGCTCTCACTAAGGAACAGCTAAGTTATTTGGTAATTTATTGTAATCAATTTGTGTTTGTAATCTTTGTACCTTGTGAGAGAAATAAAATATATTATTATTATTATTAAACCTACTTCGGCATCCGCAATCGAGTATGCTAACTTGACAGCATTTTTTAAATTTTCTTTACATCTTTTGAATGCCCTAGAAGCCTCATCTGACCACTCTATTTAACGTTGATCGTGTTTCTTTGCGCCGTGTAAGTACCTATCTAAAACTCCTTGATCATGTGCTGCATTAGGTATATGATTTCTGTAAAAATTTAACATCCCAAGGAATCTTCGAAGTTGCTCGATGGTTTCCGGTTTTGGGTATGTCTCTATGGCCTTGACTTTTTCGGGTAAGGGGCTGATATCTCTCTCTGAAACTTCGTACCCTAGAAAATCTATTTTTGGCAGACCGAAAACACACTTCCCTTAACTTATAGACATCTTGTATTTACTAAAACGTTCGAATAATAGACGTAAGTGATGTTTATGTATAGTGATGTTATCTGACCCCAGGATGACGTCATCAAGATATCCAAATACAACTGACTGTCCGGTGATGTTATTATGGCAACTATCATTTAAGTTACGATTATTATAATCTAACTGTTCTATGCCCGATAAAACTGTATTGTTTATAAATCTTGGAAACGTTTGAGCTGCGTTTCGCAGTCCAAACGTCATCCTTGGGAACTCATAGAGACCAAAGGGAGTAATAATAGCCGTCCTTTTTATGTCATTCGGCCAAACTTTAATAAAATGATAAGCTCTGTAAATATCGATCTTAGAGAATACCTTTTTGTTATGCAATCCGAAAGTAAAATCTTGCACCCTTGGAATCGGATAACGATCCGGTTTTGTGATAGCGTTCAGCATGTTATAATTGCCGCAAGGACGAATATCACCCCCTTTTTTGGCACGACGTGTAACGGACTCGCCCATTCTCTATCCGATGGTCTACATATCCCTAATTCCTGCATCAATTGAAATTCTTTCTTAACTAAATCATACCTGTGCGGTGGCAATCGCCTGGCCCAAGCATGCACCGCAGGGCCCGATGTCTCGATGTGGTGATATACGGAGTGTTCCGTAATATCCTTAAACGTAGGAGGCCGCGTGATGTCCTGGCCTTGGGTACACCCGTTCACCGACTCCGAATGTACCGCCTTTAGTTTTCCGCTTCCGCTGTACGCCAAGCGCAAGGCTGCTCGCAGCGCATTGTATTCTTCCGAAAGCGGTAGTGAAACCTGCAACAGCCAATTTGGGTCTCCAGGCGCTCGTCTCTTGCGCTAATTGGACCTGCTCCTGTAGCCTTGGTAACTACTGCTTTGCGAACGCCCTCGACTTCGGACCTCGTTACGCAATGCTGCTACTTCCAATGTGAGTTTGTTAAGCTGGTTGGCTAGCTCTGTAAGCGTTCCTGATGACGCTTCTGCTGTGCTGTTGGCGACCTGCTGTTCTCAACTATCTTGTCTGCAATCGTGACCGTTATCCAGAGACTGGTCTTGACATACCGCAATAACTGCTCGAACCGACGTAGGCATCCTTGACAACCACAGGCTTTTTAAAGTTTAGTCCGATACCTGTGTTGTGCGTCCCAGATCTCTCATCCTGCGCAGTAACTGTGTGGGCTTTTAAGAACCCAACTCTAGCTCGGAAACAAGCTTCTGAAACTGTCGCTCAGCGTTTTCTTCATATTCCTGCAGTAAGCGTTCTTTCAATGCGGTATACTTGTTACTCTCAGGCGGCGATGTTACCAGATCACTGACTTGTTGAATGGAGTCTCTACCTAGCTTAGAGATCACCATATTAAATTTAGCCTCTTCACCCTGTTTCTGCGAGGCCATGACTGTTTCAAACTGGGTAAACCATAGCCTGGGCATGTCCACCCAGAAGTCTGGCAGCTTCGATGAGAAGCTGATAGCGGCTAATGTCGCTCCTGAAGACTCCATTTGCTCTTCTTTTACTTTATTTTGCCCCGATGAACTACCGACGGACGCCGGCTGTGTGGGCGGCGGATTATACATCTTTACTGTCCTTACTTTGAGTCACTCGCACCGGTAATAATAAAATAGTTCACAATAAATTGACACTAAACATAGCAGTACCCAAAAAAAAATTCACTATAAATGTCTATACGCACTGTTACCATCCTTTTGTAGTCGGGGTCACCAGTTTAGGTACTGCCGTGGGATATTAAATGAAAGTCATTTGTTACTATGATGTTATGTCGTTTATTGACTAACCGGTACAGTGGTTAGCGAGCGACTCCTCACAGTAGCTTTCCATACATTCTCGCTGTCACATACATAATATAATATAACAATACGTGAGAAACGTCTGCTTCATTCTTGTTATTAAACATCCAAAATCAAATCAAGGCGCAGTTAAATCAAGCATTATAAAAACTTAAACCTAACGCGTCGACATGTACATGTACTCCTAATTAAATCCAGTTTGCACGAACGAAATCGCACAACAGCCAGTATCTCTTTAATTACGCGCAAACATTTTTATTGCAAAGTGTGAGCGAACGAACGTCACGGGTGTGACGACATGTATTGTGACAGAACGTGAGTTTATTTCACCGCATTACATCGCAGGTTGATGACCTCGTTTTTAGGTTTCGGCGGGACTGGATTGTTTTTCATGTCAAATAGTTGGTAAGAATATAAAAAACCTCCATCCATCCATATCCTAAAAAAATATAACATAAGAGACATACATGTTATAATAATATAATGCTGTAAGGTACACTGTTTTGTACTGAAGGAGAGGTTTTTAGTTTCGCTACATGATATTTAACTGTCAATGTGATTTTTTATAACTATGCGATAGTTTCCAATGTAAGAACACTTCGACTAGTTACACACACCTTTTAAAAAACATGAGTAGTTTAAATTGAGGTTTATACTGCTGATAGTGATATGTAAAACTTAATATACGTAAGTTACAGTGAAGACACAAATATTGGCATCTGTTAAACGAAGGCTAGATTAAGAAAATAATTATATAACAGATATTGAATCACGTTGAAGAACTTTACACACCATTGATATAACATATCAATTGTCGGTTCATGGTCGGGTTCGTCCAAGAATGAACAAAAGGGAGGTTCCCCCTAGATTGGCGAGAAGTAACACCTCGCCTTCTAATGTAACCTGTATAAGTCCGTCACGCATTCAAAACATGAAATCTTTTATTTCTCTGGGTTACGATAACAAGGTTCCAAATTCATTCAGTAGTAATACAGTAGGACTTTTGGCAAACGTTTATAGCCTAAATACTTTCCAACAATTCTCGAGTTTATTTTTCTTTTGTACTAGTCATGTTGCAGTAATCTAGGTCAGTAGATATAGCACAGTAATTTGAAAAGGAAAGGAAACCCTTTCTGACGGCATATAAGAATAAGTGTCGTCTTCAAGAGACATTTGTTTCTGATTTTTTGCAGGGCTTTGTATTTTTGGAACGCTTTTATTTGAAGATGAATTTCGCCAACTTCGTACTTTCAGAGAGTAAGCAATGCAGGTGAAACAGGCTACAATTTAACATCATCTATCAAAAGTGCAGTTGTGGCAGACTTGCTTAAAGGATAAGGCAGGAATGTATGGGCGTTTGGTACCGGCCTATGGGTATATCTGAGACTGCATGATAGGCACTCTTTATGTATTTATTTGACTGGTAAAAGTATATGTAATAACTGTTTAAATTATGAGATTCTTGGAACTTTGCGTTCAAAAGTTATTTCAGTTTGAATTTTACTAAAGGCTGTAAGTAAATAGGTCCTGAGACTATTTACCTATTACATTAATGACAGCTATGACACAAATGTCTTGTTGATTTTTGTCATGTTTATTTACGTTATGCCAGATAATTATTTACGTTATTAATCAATCGTAATTAGACAATGTATCCTAATTAGACAAACTACATAAATCTTTCTTATGTCCGTTTTAGATAGCTATTCTTTCAAGAATGCGTAACGTTTTGTTCCAGACAGAACTGTTGGTAGTTTTCTCAAACATTTAAGTATCTCTCTGATGTCCTAAATCCTACAACAATAAATATTTTTAGGATATTATAGAAATTAAATGCAGTGGCAATTTATGCATTGCAGACTAGACAAATAGTGTCAAGAAAATGCATCACAAAATGAACTTACAAGCGTCCTTTCGCGAAATAATACACTAACACTATCAATGCCGGGATCGGAGGAACCGGAGCTCAACTCAACGTATCGACAGTTAAATAAAAGTTAGCAGAAACGCTTAGATGTAGCATACACCATAATCCAAAGCAATAGCAAAGACGCCGTTGATAATCGCTGGTTTGTTTACGTTTTTCTCGTTCCGTCAATAAAATGTTGCCATATAATTTTTTTTATCGATTTATACAGGGTGTCACAAGACCCATCACCAAGCCGAAGTCTACTCGTTGTGGACATCATGCCAAGTCATACTAACCTAAAATAATACCTGGGAAACGTTTTTTTTTTTAAGATTTCGCATTTTTTAAACCGCAATTAAAAGCGCGCGCGTGCAATGCTCGAAATACCAAGTTATACATGGGCATCTAAAGAACATATTGGCGGGGTAAATGCATCGATTTTGTATCTAATTAGAAAAAATCCATACTAACTTTGAGCCTCAATATCTCCTGAACTAGTAATTTCCCAGGTATGGTGCCGAAGTAAAAAATGTTTGTGGTGATAGGTACAACATGGGATTTCATTATTCGTTAAGGGTCTTTTTACATCCTGTATTTTGGCAAAATTTTTAACAGTTCAGTCTCGATTGGTGTAATTTTTATTATTTATTTAAGTATATTTGGTCTTAGCTTTTGAAAACGAGAATAGCCCAAATGAATAACAATTAATTTAACTAAATCGTTAACAATCGTTTTTGTAACAATTTGTTATTTACATATGGCAAGTTTTCATTAGGAATACTGCGTTTTGTTATCACAATTGGACGTTTAGTTACTGCAATTGTAACAATTATTCAAACTAGATTTTCATACTTTTGCAAAGTTCTAAAAATATTATAATCACATGAAAATAGTTAGGTTGATTCACTTATTAAACGGTACAAATCTCAACATCATCCATCATATATCACTATGGGTACCAAATCTGCCGTTCTCCTTTACGAACCGATATCCGTGCGGGCTTCACTACGGAGTTGGTCAGATCTAACTTACCTACATTCTGTATGGGAATATACAGGTTGATACAACATTACGTTGCAGTGTAACAGTCAGTCAATGTCAGTTGTATCCGCATGTACGAAAGTAATGGCTCACATT
Organism: Euclidia mi; assembly: GCA_944739405.2. Classification (NCBI taxonomy): domain Eukaryota; kingdom Metazoa; phylum Arthropoda; class Insecta; order Lepidoptera; family Erebidae; genus Euclidia; species Euclidia mi. Next base: position 13,654,004 of record OX123195.2, read on the forward strand.
TATGTCGGATACGATACCGACGCATGATTTGTGGTTAAAACTCGCGCTGCGTGCGCTTGCTTATGTTCGGATACGTGGATACTCGGATACGCGAATACTGGGATACGTTGGGGTAAAAATGTGTACATCCTTGTGTTGTATGTTAATATTGCGTTGCTGTTATACTAAAGTATCGGGACAATGGTAAACAGTTTTTTTTTAAAATGATGATGCGTTGATTTAACTATGTGGTCAGCTACAAATGACAAGATTATTTTATGGTGTATCGCTGGATGCATTTTGTACTCCGTCTTTTCAATTTATACATTGAACCTGAAGTTTACGTGTTACAACTAAAAGTAGGAAATAAAGACATTTGTGTGACGCGATAACTTACTTTAAATCTATGCATGTGTACGGTAAATACATACTTTAACCACCCTACCTCGCAGCAATTTACAGATGTCTTTATTTTTTGTAAAATATCACACAAAAACCTTCATTTCAAAGCAATACTCGTAAGTACATCAATACTTATGCTGGCGCAGTGTAACAATTTTACCCACATATAGCCAAGCATAGAAAATATTAGAGCAGCTAAAAATAAACCAAGGCGTTACAACACAGTTCGTATTTTAACTAAATTAATATTTAACTACGACCTGTATCACTACTCACGGCATATTGGGTAAAATTAATCTACATTTTCAAGCCATATGGTTTCCGCACACACGGGGTGAGCACGACTCTATATAATTAAATGATCCCGCGCTATGCTCCGTATAAATGTGTTTATAGGGTAAAAAGCTTAGAGAACGCGAACTGCGTGTTTTCATGTGTGCACGATTGTGTGTAATTGGTGTGAATCTGTTTATGATCATAAATAGGTTCATATTATGTTTGAACATATTGTGTCTCTCTAAGGATTACCATGTAAAATGACACAGTGGTGATAGCCCAGTAGTGTACGTAACGGACTGCCGAGACGAAGGTCTCGGGTTCGATCTCCAGGTACCTCGGGCACACACCTCAGACGTTTCGAAGTTATGTGTGTATTAAAATTTTAATTATCGCTCGCTTTATAATGTGCCCGGTAGATGACTATGGGCTCGATCCCTATTACATTGGGTCAGAAACTTAACTGGCGAAGTGTGGGTGTGTAATACAGCTCTGCATACTCCTTCGGGGATAAACGCGTGTAAATAACTACCGTGTAAGATTTACCTAAGCGACCATCGATAGCCGATAGTAATTGTAAACTATCCAAATATATAATCATACATTGCAATGTAGAGAGGACCTATACTGATAACTACGGCAATTGATGATACTATACGAAAAGTGAAAAAAAAAACGTAATAAAATCTGCCTGTCTGACAGTTTTCCATAATGTTCTCAAGAGACATGATATTTGAAGTTTACCAACCAGCACTTGGCCTGCGTAGTAGACCGTGGTTTCTCATAGAGAGGAGGGGCCTCATAGATACATAAATTAGAAACAGGGTTCATATTATCTATCTCAGGTAATATTACATATCATTAAAATTGAAGTTGTGTTTTGTAATTTGGGATATACATATACTACGTACCTTTGTTTCTAGTATGTGTCTGACATATCGGCACATTTGCAAGCGCCGTGATCATGGATGTCCTTCCGTGATCACGAGATATTACAATAGTCGGTATTTCAACAACTGAGACTAATTAAGCATATAAATATAAGTATATCAACGGCGGAAAGCGAAAACGTCGTAGTCCACAAATTATGTTTTTTTTTTATTGCCCTGTTCGAATCAGAAAAAAAAACTGCAACGAATGGTCCGGGTCTCGTAATTTTACGATGAATAGTTATAAAATTAACATTTTGAAAAAATGGGTTTTAATATAAATGCCTGCATTAAAAAAGGCTGTAAGTAACAGAAAAAATCTGTTATAAGTTATACTATGTCGATTACAACACATTCGGTTTCCGTAAAAAAGCTACGACTGAAAATCTGAAGAAGAGATGAATATACTACTTAAAATGTCGTCGTCAACAAAATATTGGAAAATAATAGTAAGATTGAAGTTTGAGAGATAGAACTATATTAAGAAAAAAATAACAAGTATAGTATCAAACAAATCATGAGCCTAATTAAAAAAACACGCTAGTTATTATTTTTTGAAAAAAAAGTGTAAAAGTTTCTTTGCTCTGGTGAACATTTTCATTTTTGTGGATGACTACGTTTTCGCTTTCCGCGGTTGATATACAGGCGGTTCACAAATCTATTAACTTTAATGCTCTTAATAATGAAAACGTCCATAATGCGATAAATCCAAAAATATGAAATTGCTATTAAATTAACTATATATAAATCAAATTAACTAGCTGAAATTGGTTCAGTTAACTGAACCAATTTCAGCTAGTTTAATAAAATTCGTGTCGTATTTTTAATTAAATAAAATTTGTTGTACTCTCTAATACAATTGATAGTAAACCATGTTTGAAATAAAGTTTACTGTTGTTGATCAATATGAAGATTGCTAGTATAATTAGTATTAGTTTGTGCGTATCGGCCCTGTATATAAAATATCCTACTGCCGGCTAAGTAGCGGTTGGAAAACTTCACATGTCTTCTGAGGACACTATTGAGAACTTTCAGACACGGATGTTTCATAGTGTTGTTTTCCTTCACCCCTCTTAATTATTGCTTGCTAAGCAGCTAACGATACTCCTCAATTAAAAAGAAATCAGTAGTGCGTGTCGTGGATTCAAACTCGACACCCTCTGCGTAGTACTGTAGTCTATCGGTCTCTCCACTACAGGCTAAAGGCATTCGATTGAACTCTTAACGCGATTTACTTACCAAACCTCTGCCACACGTAACACAAAAATGAAATACAGGTCAAAAGGAATGTAAAAAGCATAACCAAGTCTCGAACTCATGTGTCTCGAACTAAGCGACAGCGAGTTATTGGAACTGTTCCAATTTCGCCGCTTATCAATATTGTGTATCAAAATCTGCATTCGAGAGTGTCACAAAATTATTTTATACTAGAGGACGCCTGCAGCCACGCCTGCTTTTTTTAAATTTATCCGTTTTGGCCGATCCCGTGGGAATTTCGGGAAATCCCTTCTTAGTGCACCCCTACGGTCCCCAAGGAACATACATGCCAAATTTCAGCTTCCTGCGCCCAATAATTTCGGCTGTAGCGTGTCTGTCAGTCAGTCAGTAACGCAAGCATTTTATATATTAAGATTTGTACAAATATTTCCTTTTTGTTTTAAACATTCATCTTCAGCCTTTAACAGTCCACTGCTGGACTAGGCCTCTCCTTTTAAGGAGGACTTGGCCTACTATACCACGCTGGCCAAACGGGTTGGAATAGGGTTTGTATCAAGTTTTCCTTCTCTTAAAGTGCTGTTCTCTGTATAATATGCTCCCTCTGTCGGCTCCTACGACACCCATGGGATGATATGGGGTAGTGACATTCCGTATTCTTAATCCGTCACCACACGGACGAAAATAATTAGTTTTTAAAAATTAGTTTGCTATATTAAAACGACTTCACTTTATATCGGTATCCGTGATTCAGAGAATCATGAGTTCATCGAATATGAAATGTCAAAAAATATGAAATACATTTACCGTGAAATCCAATATTCGATCTATCCATTTTTTTTTTATTTTAGATACATTAAAGCCATAAGTTCCATACAAAAAATGTCAATCATGTATCTTAAATCTGCAAATCCATGGATAGATAGAATATTAAAACCGGCCGTTAGATAGGTATAATACAGCAGTGTGATCGTTACTTGATGTTTTAGTAAGAGATCCGTAGAAGAGCGACCTTCACCGGTCTGATAATTGGATGAAAACTATTTTATATCAAATTTTGCATGTTAAAAAATATATCGCGAATGGGTCGGTAAAATAAATCCGGTCCAGACTAGGAAAAGTAGAAAACATAAATATTTGGCATTTCATTTAACGTTGCATTTACGCGTAGAATGAATAAATTTAGTATTAACCGAAAGTATGAACCCTAAAGGGTACGTTAACATAGGGTTGTAGATTTTTTCTGGCGTATTTGGTAGGGTTGCCAGGTATAAACACTTCGACTGTTAAGTTGATACTAGTTATATTTATCAATAATTTGAATAGCCAAATCTTATATTTAAATGACCGCTAATTCACTGCGAACACGACGATATTGGGTTGCCTAGAAAAAACCTGTCAGGAATAGCAGTAAATTTTTTTTTGCCGGACCGGTTTTTTTAACAACCTTTTCGCGATATATGTTTTAACATGCAAAATTTGATATAAATACGTTTCATCCAATAACAGATCGGTGAAGGTTGCTCTTCTACGGATCTTAGACTATTTTAACCTCTCCATCGTCGACTTGGCATTATTATCCTGGTTGCATCCAAAATTTTCGCCTTTGAGCTCAGGGGCGCTTTTTAAAACTACTAAGTTAATTTTTCCGCAGAGTGACTGTTGTCTGATCTCTGCAATCCCCATGTTATGCTAAGATATGTTCGAGTACTGACACCCCATACCGACTACCGAATGGCCTGCTGGCAACACTGTAAACGTCAGACGTAAAATTACGTAGCTCTGTAATTTTAAACGTTTTATTTTATTTTAAATGAATATTAAATGCTTAAATATCATTTATGTTATCATACTGTGCATAAAATTGTGAAAGACATTGAGTTTGGTGTTTAAAACCTCGATACGAACAGTTTTTGGCGGACAGATCTACTACCAGGTGTCAACGGACGGATTTGAAATCATCTCTAAACCCGGGGAATATCTTACTTATTAACTTACACTCCTCATCACACATTTACTCGGCTCACACCAACGTGAGCTTCGTCCATCATACACTGGCACAGTTTCTGTCTCCTTTTGCTTGACAAGACGTGGAAGCAAAATCGAAGACTGAACAAACGCCCCATACAAACACCTACTACACTTCACATTTATTTAAGTGTTTATATCTATAACAAGGCCCCTATATATAATATCCTTATAAGTTATATAATATAAAAATTGATACAAATTAGTAAATTTGCCAAGATTATATTTTTCATTTACTACCTACATATTTTGCCTAATTAATTAAAAATTGAATAACACCTTTACTTTCAATAATATTTTTCCTTTTCTGTTATTTGTCTACTGTCCTTCTAGCTATAAATATTTATTTAAATAAATATATTTATTTATTTATCTATATCTATAAACTCCTACTCATAACTGACTTATCTCTTTTCTGACATCTTGTTTATCTTTCTGTCCATAGGTGTTTGGCGTATCCTTGGCTATGAGCCATTCCACAATGAGCACTATGATGACCCGGAAGGCCACAGCGAAGGATCTAGAGAACAAGCTGAGAATAACCTTGATAGAATTAAAGAAGTGCCAGGAGGAGAATATACACCTACTGAAGGAGCGTGCAGACTGTGAAGAGGACATCAGGATTGTCAACGATAGGGTTTCCAACCTGAAGGCTCAGCTCGCAGAACTCCATCTTGAGTATATGGACACACTGGCCCAGCGAGATAGGTTACAGGAGGAAATACATTTATTGACCGCTAGCAATGATGGCCATTCATGGTCTATGAGTCGCATTAGGGAACTTGAATGCTGTTTAGAACAATCTATACTTAATAAATATTAAATCCCTAGAACAGACTGTTGAGGAATTAAACAGTAGAAAAACTCAGAACCTTTATACAGAGGTTGTAGGTACTAGCTTAGGTCACAGATGTACTAAACCATTTAAATTAAACACAAGTGGCCTGAAACGACATAGAAAATATAATAAACTAAACAAACACATTAGGAAACTAATCTTTAGCCTAAAACAATACAAGAAAAATAAAGTAACATCCCAGCAATATAAAGTTTTAGTTTCTGAGCGTTCAGAATTGTTATTAGACTTAGAAAAGTACAACACAGAGTTGATAAATAGTAAAATGCTGTATGATCAACATACTAGGGATCTCAAAGGTCAAATTACCTCTTTACAGTCTCAAATAGATAGGATGAACACCCAATATCAAAATGAGGTTCAGGATTATATTAGGAAATATGATGAGATAGCTCAGGTAGGTAGGCAAAATCTTGAGTATGTGAAAGCTTTGACAAACACCAATACTTGCCTAAATAGCATAAAATCAACCATACCTACCCACTTGTGAGTCTCAGAATATTTTTGATATTGACAAAAGTTATTATTTAGCAAATAATACAACAGATAGGTCTTCCTTAGGTAGGAATGGCACAAATAAAGTATATATGTTCTCTGATAGGTTAGATTTAGGCTTAGGTAGTTTAATAAATTGTGAATTGAAACAACAGAATATTATTAATTATTGCTATCCAGAGTCTTCTTTTTCACATCTTATTGATAAATTAAATACAACAATATTTGATAGGGAGTCCACAATAATTATCTCATACGGTGATAGTCAAATGGTGACTAAAAAAGATATAATTAATTTAACAGAAGTTATGTTATCGCTTCACAGAACATATGATTGCAAATTTATTAGTATGACTTTGCCATATGCTTATAGTTTAAATGCTATGATGAATAGACATATTCATGAACATAACTTGATGTTATACAATTTGACATGGCAATATAAGGATTTTATTTTATTTTTTGACATCAATAATTTTATTAATAATTTTACATTGACTAAAGATACTATGTATCTGCCACTATTTTATAAAAGACAAGTTGCTAAATTATTAGCATATAATATACAAAATGACACAGGTACATGTAGGGTATCCAAGAATTTACTTTCTGTAAATAGTTCCTATCCTTATAATTCTTCTATTGAGAATACTGACACAAGTTCTTTAAACTTAAGAACAGGACAAAGGGTAGACATATTGAACTGACTGTAGCACATCAAAACATACAAGGTCTATCTGGCAAGGATTTAGAATTAGGTTTATATTTAGAAAATCATAGTATTAAAGTTATGTGCATTACGGAACACTGGCTTAAAGAATACCAGATTAAATTCATAAATAACACACAATACACAGTACACAGTGCCTTCTCTAGAAAACAAGCTATTCATGGTGGATCATTGATTATTGTTTCAAACAGTTTAACATGTAAAGAACGGAAAGACATAGCTAGCTTGTCTATAGAACGCACGGTGGAACTGTCATGCATTGAGCTTGAGCAGCATATTATTATATGTGTATATCGTCCTCCATTGAGTGACTTTAATTTGTTTGAATCTGTTATGGAAGATGCAATTAGTAAAATTAGGAGCAATAAGAAAGGGATTATAGTTTGTGGTGATTTTAATGTTAACATTCTTGAAAATTCAATAATGACTTGTAGATTTTTAAACCTTTTTAGATCATTGAATTTGAAAATTTATTTCTTGAACCAACTAGAATTACAGCAACATCTTTCATAGATTTTTAAACCTTTTTAGATCATTTAATTTGAAAATTTATTTCTTGAACCAACTAGAATTACAGCAACATCTTTCACCTGTCTTGATAACATATTTAGTAATTGTATTGTTTCAGATAGAGTAGTTACTTCTGAATTAACTTCGGATCACTGTGGTTAATTAGCTAGGTTTCCATATTACAATGATAGCATCGTACAGAGAGTGTTGGTTAGGCCATTACCTAGGCATAAGTTTAATGAATTCCGGAATAAAGTATTGATTGGAATGAATACTATGAATCCTTACTTAATAGAAATAGATTCGCCAAACAAGAATTTTAACAATTTATTTAATATAGTTAATAATACGTTTCAGAATACTTTTAAGACTAAGGAGAATATAATTAAGGAATCTCGAGCTTTTAATGAGTGGGCTACTGCGGGTATTTACAAAAGCAGAGCAAAAATGTTTGAGTTGTATGGTATGAAAAAATACAATTCTGATTTAAACTTCACTGAGTATGTTAGGAATTATTCTAAAATATTTAAAAGAGTGTGCAATACAGCTAAAGCTATATTCGTTACGAATAAAATTAAACAATCTTCGAATAAAGTTAAGGCAACATGGCGAGCTATTAATGAAACAACAGGTAAGACAACATTAAGAAGTAATAGTTTTAGTCTTCTTGATAATGATAAATTAATTCATAATGACGAAGAAGTCGCACACACATTTAATAACTTTTTTGCTAGCATACCACTTACTATGGTGACTACTAGTAGAGAATTAAAATCATCAGCTATAGTCGCAGGAAACCTATTAGAGTCTAGTGTAGGAAAATGTGAAGTAATATTTAAATTTCATAGTATTAGTCCTACCGATATTATAAATACTTTTAAGTCTTTAGAGTCTAAAAATACAGGTGATCTCTGGGGCATTTCTGTTAAGGTTTTGACAAGTATAATTGATGTAGTGGCTCCTTATTTAAGCAACTTATTCAATAAGTGTATTAAATCTGGCAGTTTTCCAGATCTTATGAAACATAGTAGAATAATACCTCTGTTCAAATCCGGCAATAAGACTGATCCTAGTAATTATTGGCCAATATCGATACTACCTGCTTTTAGTAAGATTTTTGAAAAGATCATACTCAAGCAACTACTAAGACATTTTAATCAAAACAGCCTCCTTCATGGTGAGCAATATGGTTTTACCAAGGGTCTTTCGACAACAGATGCAGGAGTAGCGTTACTCAAACATATCTACAGTGCTTGGGAGAATTCCCAAAATGCTGTTGGTGTGTTCTGCGACCTTTCGAAAGCATTCGATTGTGTCTGCCATGAGATGCTCTTGTGCAAGCTTAGACATTTCGGCGTCCAGACTAAAGCATTGGATGTCATTAAGTCGTACTTAAGTGACAGGATCCAATGTGTTGAAATAAATGGCTCAAAATCCAGTGGCTTACCTGTTGATTTAGGAGTGCCACAGGGCAGCATCCTAAGGCCTTTTTTGTTTATATAAACGATTTACCTTTTTACTTGAGAAACATTGGTGACGTTGTACTGTTTGCTGACGATACTTCTTTGATTTTTAAAGAAGATAGAAATAAGGAACACTTCAACGAAATAAACAGTGCACTCATTCAAGTGACTAAATGGTTTCATGTAAACAATCTAGTACTGAACGCCAAAAAAAACAAAATGTGTTAAGTTTGCTCTGCCTAATGTCAGAAACCTTGGTCCTAACATAGTTTTAAATGACGATGTACTCGAAACAACTGAATCCACATTATTTCTAGGATTAACACTTGATTCGAAGTTACAATGGGGTGCGCATGTTACATATCTCTCAGGGAAACTTAGCTCAGCTGCTTATGCCGTTTAGAAGGTTCGTAGGTTGACCGATGTCGATACGGCTAGATTGGTTTATTTTAGTTATTTTCATAGTGTTATGTCATATAGCATATTGTTATGGGGTAGAGCTGCTGATATCCAAAATATTTTTATATTGCAGAAACGGGCAGTTAGGGCCATTTACCAGTTAAAGACAAAAGTCTCACTCAAAGAAAAATTTAAAACTATTGGTATTCTTACTGTAGCGTCACAATATATTTATGCCAGTGTTATGCATGTAAGACTTAACATAAATTCTTATAAAATGAATAGTGACAGACACAATATCAATACTAGAAATAGACATAAATTATGTGTTCCGTATTTTTGTTTGCACAAAATGCATAACTCTTTTATTGGGCTCAGTATTCGCATATACAATAAATTACCAACTTATATTTTAGACTTGCCATTAAGTTCGTTTCAGGCAGAAGTTAAAAAGAATCTTATAAATAAGGCATATTACAGTTTGAAGGATTATTTTGATGACAGGAGCGATTGGAAGTAGTTGTTCGCTTTTGACTAGGTCAATAATTAGTAGTTTTATTTTATAGTGTAGTTAATTACGATATTCTCATTTCATACTATATTTTGCATTCATGTTCCACACTTTTATTATAACTTTGCGGATTTGTAAAATGTGGGTAACTCGTGGTCATGGGCTAACTAATAGGTTGTCGATTGCTTTGGTTTCATAATACCGTTACTTTCTGCTTCATTCACTTCTACCATAGTTCTGACCATGTTCGCGAGTTGCCTACATTAAAAAGACGTAAGTGGATGCTCCTGTTTCACCATATTTACTTTGGGAGGCTTACCATATGAACATCATTTACTGCTTGAGTATGATATCAATAGCTACTAAAAATTTTACTAGTAGATGTCTACAATGTGAAACAGTTGCAGCTCCTTACAAAAATAAAATGTACCACCATTATATTTGTTTGAAAACAGTGGCCATGAGTTTTATTGCCCGTTCTTTCTCGTGGTTCTACCTATTGCATTGCGAACGCGGCAGTAAATGTAAATGTAGAATCATTAAGTAATTAACTTAAATTTTGACGTTCATAAGCGTCACTTTGTGGCCTAGATGAATAAATGATTTTGATTTTGATTGATTTTGATTTTGACTGTCAAAGATCTCCATAGGTGCCAGGACCGCTGCCTGGCTTAACGTGTTCTCTGAGCTGCGGGGCAAGTGATAATTAACAATTCAATACGCGTTGAGCGTTTGAGCCTGATACCTTTAGTTTTTTAAATCAACACTAGGCTACGTTGCCTCAAAATATATATTAATCAAGTAATATTTTGCGGTCCAAACAAATAATATTATTTTTCAAGTTATTGTTGGCGGCGTAATAAGCTATATCATCATCAGCCTGTATTATTCCACTGCTGGACGTATGCATAATCTATACACCTCATGACCTAACGATAATCTATAGCTATCATTGTAACGTCCAATTTTCTTTCAATCGCAATAAACAACTTCACAAACACAGCTTCTTTCTAGTTTCGACTTCTGAAGGTTTTGAATCTTTAAAAATTATATTTCATTCGCTATATTAAACAGTTCACACGCACACGCACACACACACACACACACACACACACACACGCACGCTCGCATGCACGCACGCGCGCACGGCCACCCGCACGCACGACCACCCGCACGCACGCACGCACGCAAGCATGCATGCAGGCACGCACTCACACACACACACACACACACACGCACACACACGCTCGCGCGCACATACACACACACACGCACGCACGCACACACACACACACATACACATACACACACACACACACAAACACACAAGCGCGCGCGCGCGCACGCGTATTTAACTTCCTAGCCGACACTGTCTCTTAAGATACAGGTCAACCTAGTGTCATCCTAAGTGGCGGTATTATGGCCGTATCGATGCGTGTAAAGGCCATATTCGGACGGAACAGGGCGATTTATAAAACGCTCATATCATACAGGGGAACATTATAGCCTTTTTAAGGAGATGAGTGAGGGAGCTTTTGTGCGACAGATTTTTTCGGCCAGCTAAATGTGTGGGTAGATCGATTTGCGTTATGCTAGGCCAGTTTGTGGGAAGATGTTTGCGTAATCTCTGTGTATAAAACTTTCATAGTGTTGAAAATTAATAAAAAGCTATAAAAATCACAGTAGAAATATTTTTCATTACTTACATACCTTAAAATAAATGTACAATTTGACAGCTTCATTGTTAAGAACAATATGTTCCAAACAACTTTGATATACACAGGAATGATGTAAGCAATCATGTGCAGTGATGATGTAAATAATTATAGATTGTAGCGCTAATAGCTAGACTTGGCTTACCGTTCGCAATGGGTCGGCCAATTTCTCTTGCAATATTAAATCTGCTCTTAATCAGCGGTAAAATTTGTTTCTCGTAGTTTTAAATCCGTGTTCTATTTTTGTTTTTGTCTTGCAAGTATGCTTTTACAAGTTTTGTTGTAACAACTTTCTCCAGATTTCCAGCACCACAACAAATAGTAAAAATAAACAGTGACAACTAGCTAGCATCAATTTAAGTCATAGACACATTCATTAACAGCTCCATAAATCGTTTAAGACACCATCACACCTCAACCATGTTAATTGAGGGTTAGCACCCTATACGTAAACCTTTATAAACCTATTTCAAACATCGCACCCTCTATAATACACATCGAAATTCCGCAAACCAAACTATTCTCAATAAAGTCAAACCCATACTCGTTTAGACAAATTAAAGCGTTAATTGTCGAAGATCAGAACGGTTACCTGCCATTACTTGAAGCAACTTTGATCAATCAATACATATTGGTCTAATTGATGTACGTTTCGCTTTGTGATCCGGTCCATTGTTCTTCATGCTTCAATACGGAGGGGCAACGCTCGTACTGGCTAAATTTGTCTGCGATGCATCCGAAGACATCCGACATGTATTGTCATTATTGTAGAGAATATGCTTTTGAGCGTTATGATATTTCAAATTCTATAAACGATTTTTACTACGGCGTCGCCACTTAATAGCTTTCTATTACTAGAGACTCTTTTGAAAAGTCGTATGTGTAACAACTAATTCCTTTAGCTTTATCAGATAAATCATAATTTAATCATATTTCAGACTCTAGGGAGAACCAAAACGCATTGGGCTGTTCTAACAAAATTAAAATATTTTGTAAAAACGATTAATTTAATAAAAAAAATAAGTTTAATAACTAAAACCCGACTACGTCAAAATGGGGTCTAAAAAGAATGAAACAAGAAAATAGCTCATTCAGATACAAATCCAGAAAAGTATAAGTACAGAAATGTTCAAGCTAGAGCCGTGGTCGCGACTAAGACCCGCTAAATAATATTGTATGATGTATACAAATCGCGAAAGTTTAAAATCGATTCTTGCCAGCTCTTCTCAAAAAACAAGCCACGTCCTAAACTTACGTTTCGTAAGTATTCAAAAAAGTGTATACTTAATAAAGAATAATTTAATTTCATTGTACAAAGCGTATAATGATAAATGAATTAAATAATGAATAGCTTCAAACAAATCCGCTCCTTGGATTCATTTTTACGGTTCAAAAACTTGATAAGCGTTTGTAAATGTTTATCTGGCTTAATTAATGCTACATCATCATCAGCCTTCAACAGTCCACTGCTGGACCAGGCCTCTCCTTTGAAAGGAGGAATTGGCCTACTATACCACGCTGGCCAAACCGGTTGGTATAGGGTTTGCATCAAGTTTTCCTTCTTTACAGTGCTGTTCTCTGCATAATATGCTCCCTATGTCGGCTCTTACGACACGCATGGGATGATATGGGGTGGTGACATTCCGTATTCTTAATCCGTCACCACACGGACATTAATTATGATATAACACGGATTAATGCTACAATATAGGCCAAATATTTGTATTGAGTATTTAATAATCAGATAGTTAACGTGTTTCGCGTTGGCAATCATTGATTAGTATCACATAGCATTTTAACTGGATTGTCGCCATTTAGTCAACTATTTGCAATTGTAACTAGTATACATTCACAGATTAAGAGCTAAATTATATTTGTGTTAAAGGATCACAGTTGTCTAATAACTTAATTTATATCTACATATGTAATTACTTTAATTGCTCAATAAACGCTATTAAATTATTGTTTTATAGCAAGACCGTTATTATTAAAAAATAATTGTAAAGTACAAGCGGCTTATAATGACGAGAACCGTACAATGTTTTTTATTCGTTTAATGTATGATTATTATAAAGCTGGCGAATTTAGTTGTTTGTTTGAACGCGCTAATCTTAGGAACTTCGAGTTGGATTTCAATCATATTTTTTTAACTGTACAGCCCAATTATCGATAAAAGCCATGGGGATAAAAGCAGCACCTGTGCCGTAGCTCTAAATATCAACGCACGTATAACCTCGAGCTCAGCTAGTTATAGTTAAATTATATCCAGATACAGAACTTACCTTCTAAATAAACGGACACTAGTCTAAACCATGGAATATCGCTATCCCTTCGGGTAGCGGGGTTCAGACAGGCAGTCGCTCTGTGGAAAAGCTAATATTCAGCCAAATCCGGTTAGACTAGTAAGCGGACCCCAGATTGAAACTGGGATTACGCTAAGAGGATGATGATGACCCAGACACAGAACAAAATATTTGTGCTCATCACTCAAAGATTACTCTTGGGTCGGAATCGAAGTCACGACCTACAGCTTAGCAATCCGGTTCAATAACGACTATACCAACATGCCAATCTAATGTTAAGCATCATAGACATACTAGTAAACAACCGTAGACAAGTTACTGACAAGGCAACTGGCGCTTACGAGTGGCACGTAATAAAAGGGTTATTATGTATTTATGTATAGGCACAAGGTATATGGCCTACATGTAGTATTTTAGTTATATTTGTCAATGGTTTGAAAAATAAAACAGACAATTATCAATTCTTACTTTCATTTATTCAGGTTGTCACTTAGATAAAGATACATTTACAGTTACCGCCACTCTTGGTTATTCTTTTATTAGTCATTGTTTATAAAAGTAGTACAAACTATATCATATTTATAATATTGGGTAGCAAGGTTGTGGGTAGTTCAATTTATCAAATATAACCTTAATACAATGGATTAGTAACAATATAATTAATTTAGTAATATTGACCACCGATATATCTTTAATTATTATTATTCTAGTTATATTTACTATGGATATATTCAATATTTACTACTGTTATATACCCCACAGGTACATATAATTGGTTTGGCTTGTTTCACAGCGTATGAATCGATTCTGTTATATGATATCTCAAGTTCTAAACTTAAAACGTCTCACAAGTGACAAAACCACCCACAATGTCAATTATACAATAGCTACACTATATAACATTGCTTCTGCATTATTTCTATTGACAATACTCTATATAACACCACAGAAGCAATAAAGAATTGTGAAACACAATAATATAATAGTCAGAATTATATCGTACCTTAGTTAGCCGTTGCCGGAGCGAAACTGAATATAGAACAGAGTCTGTTCACATTTTATACTCCAATAACCCGTTTGACAGTGTCAACTGTCAAACGTCAAACCAATTTGTCTATTTAGAATTGGCAATATTATAAATTCAAAACATACAATACATTTATGTCCATTTACAATATGTTTAGGCTATACATATAATGATACAATATATATGGTTATATCTTGTTAGAGACATGTGAATAATTCTAAAATCGATCTTATTGTAACTTAACCTAAAACCTTACATAGAAATATCAATGATGTAAATTCTAGCCAGATTTATAACAGTTTAATATCCGAGCTTTTGCTGGTATAATAAATAGGTACTTACAAACGGGATACACATAATTTAGATGTACTTACTTTGATCTATTTTTGAATATCTTTACAATATATTTCAACAAATCTTTCACGGCCAGACTGACCTGTACATCGCTCTCGAAGTTCCGTCTTTATTTTTACCCCCTGCATCAACCTACAGTTTTAATTTTGCACCTGCAGCAACCTGCAGTTTTTTATTTCGGACCTGCAGCAACCTGCAGTTTTTGTTTAGGACCTGCAGCAACCTGCAGTTTTTATTTAGCACCTGCAGCAACCTGCAGTAAATGTCATACAACAGCTTTTTGATTTTAAAAATAATTTTTTTTCACGACGTTTCTTTTTTTTTTTGCTTTGCTTTTTTTGTCCACTCTGAAGGTCTTAGGCGATTTTTTTTATAAAATACATTCAATTCCAGAACCTCGCAAGGCCCGATAAGCTTTTCATTTATCATTTATCTGTAAAATTTATCTAGTTTTTAGTTTGTTTATTTAAAAAAGCATTAGTTATACTAAACCATAAAATCCCAAATCAATATAAATGTGCACCTATGGTGGTGTTCCACATAACACTTTGGACCATGAAAATTATTTACTGATAGACCTTATTTATAAATGATTATCCTTATAGATATGAGACCGTTCCAAAATAGATATGGCATATTTTGGCATATAATATTTGAAAACACAGTTTTGATTTTTACTTATGAGGTTGCGGTATTCTTTCATTTCATTTATTTATTTGCAAAAATGGCTTGTACATTGGTGTTGTAAATACAGATTATTCTGTAGTCGACATAGGTCGACATAGGTACAAAATATTATTTATGTTATTTCATTATTAATCTTTAATAATATACACAAAATGTATAAAGGCTATCTGATGCCCTAGGCAGCTTTTGCCAGTCTACGATAACTACTTGATCCGAGTCCCTATAGGACATTCTTCAAATGTTCGAATAGATGTATTAATGTTCTAACAAAATGTTCGGTCAATAGCAGAAATAATTTTAATACGTTGATATTCTGATAGTTGATCAGCAGTAATCAGAACAATCATGTATTATCTCATCTAATCGGGTATCAGACTTGAGTTGTTAGAGTTTCTACCAATAACATATACTAATAAATGTAAGAGCCAGTCTTAACTGCTGTATGATAGCTCGGCCAACTTGATAGAAAACAAAGTAACAAAAACAAACAAGTGGAGAAAAAAAAGTACGTGTATTCACCATTTCAGATCATCATTTCAGCAAGGTACCTAAACATTTTCTATGTTCCTTTATCAAGTAATAAGTATTGCTATTTTAATAATCAAAACTTATACACATATTATTTAGCAGTGATTTAAAAGTCATCGTTACAACGATAAGAATATACTTTAGACTATGCCGGTGTGGGTAAGGGAAGAAAATAATTCTTTATCAAGAAATCAGGATGTGCTTATTTATCCATTTTCTTTCTAAAGTACAATAAACTATTCTAATGTAAATGTTACATAATATAGGAACTGTATAATAACGTTTTCCGATATTGCAAACCACTACATCATCCATGGATTAACAAGAACAATATGATACGAAAGGAGCTACTCGAAACCATCACATCAAATTTTAATTAAAAAAAAAGTAATTAATGTAATTCAGCCTATACTTAATAAAAAATAAAATAGGATTTCGCAACATCAGGATAAATAAGAATAGTTTAAAGCAATGAAAGTAATTATTGACTTTAATAGATATTAAATGTAATTTTTGTAACTCTCATCCGACTAGGGTGCTGAAGATTTTAAAGTCGTCTATTCTGTACGGTACGGTTTTTTTAAGAACTTCTTCCAACATTTATTCACCCCATACACCAGTATTCTTTTTGTTATTCCAAGGCTAAACGCTTTAAATTATGTTAATGGGAATTAACTATAAAAAAAGTAATCCGCTATATTTTGAGTAAGTTTGAAAATAGTAAATATCAGTTGCTATTTATTTTTCTTTTCACTACATATTTCATATACTTGAAATTTGTTGTTAATTATATCAAATAGTATGGAGTATTCAAATTAGTTTCAACCATGCTGCATGCTTGCTTGCATGCTGCATGCTTGCTTGTTTGCTGCATGCTTGCTTGCATGCTGTATGCTTGCTTGCTTCATGCTTCCTACAGCGAAAAATATGCCAAAGATACATTGCCAAAGTTATTATATCCAATTTGGATTGTATTGTTATCATTATGCGTAAATAAATTTATGCTTTAGGTTATTTAATGATTTAGGATTTTATGCTTTAGGATATTATGCTTAAAAAAGTTATGCTTTAGAACTTTATGCTTATTAAATTTATGCTTAAGAATATTATGCTTAATCATTATTATGGTTAGAGAAATTATGCTTAAAAATTATGCGTAAGCTTTTATGGGTAATTATATTATGCGAATATATAATTATGCCAAACAAAATTATGCTAAGTTATATTAGGTATTAAAATTTTATGCAAATGGATAGGGAACCCGAAGACAGATCGTGCTCTGTCGTCAGCAAAACGGCGATGATGTCCTTTAGTTTAGTCAGCGTCATGGGATTTCGACAAGGATGCTCTGAAACTGACAATTGGCTGTATTAGTAATGTGAGGTGGACATATCCCACTTCTGATACATACATACATATCGTCACGCTTTTTATCCCCGAAGGGGTAGGCGGAGGTGTATTTCTACACCCACTTTTCGCCAGATATACTTTAGTCCCACGTAATAAGGGGCGAGCCTATTGCCGTACCGGGCACATTTCCAGACTCCGTGCTGCTACTGAGAATTTCGTGACAGAAAAACCCAATAACACTGCCCGACCCAGGAATCGAACCCGGGACCTCCCGATCCCACGCGCACATTTATGCCGCGAGACCAACGAGGCAGTCGTATAGGGTTTGATGTCGAGATTTCCGTCTCTACGCAAAGATGGTATTTGCATCGTGTTATCCCTTAGTCGCCTCTTACGACACCCACGGGAAGATAGGGGGTGGTGACACTTGTATTCTATGCCGTCAACCACATGGCTGATAATAGAAGGTTTATTATGTATATATAAATAGGTACAAGGTATATGGGCTATATGTAGTATTTTAGTTATATTTGTCAATGGTTTAAAAATAAAAGAGACAACTATCAATTCTTACTTTCATTTATTCAGGTTGTCACTTAGATAAAGATACATTTACAGTTACCGCCACTCTTGGTCATTCTTTTATTAGTCATTGTTTATAGAAGCAGTACAAACCCAATAGAATTTCCAAACGCCTCTCGTTTACGAGTTGTCGGACGCGTCTGGAAATTCTATTGGGTTTTGGCACATAAAAGACTTAAAAATTATACACTATGGCGCCTAACCAATTGTTACAAACCGTATAAGACCTTCCCTTCCTTCTTTCTATACGCCGTCTTAGCTTGGACAGTAGCGGACTCGTAGACCTAACGTAGCTAGTCGGATTTTTCTTGTTAGCCACGCAAAATCCTCTCCTAAGGCGGGCGGTATTGTGACGTATGTCCGGTACCTATCGCGTCTACGTCACAGTACTCTCCATACGCTCGGCCAATCAGAGAAGGCCATCGTCCGCGCTCGCGAAGTCTGACCAAATATGGTCATGAACGGACTCCAATTCTGATGGAGGGCCGGTATATAAAGGGGCCGACAAAGAGGCCGGTACCGCTAATCTATACTGACTACTGCCGCTACTCTATCCGTATACGTTGTACGTGTATCCTGATTCCCAGCTGTGGGCGAGTTACTACATTTACTGCACTAGCGTACTGCCCATCTCTCTACCTGCTAGCTGAGGCCGGCTGACGTCGCCTGCCTGACTCTATTGCTTGTGGCTTTCCTAATGCTGTTTCCCTTCAGGTTCCAGGTCCACCTTAAGGCTCCGGGCTACACTACCTAGTCCGCTACACTTCCTGCATCGCCTTCGGCGTCACCTCTGCCGAAGAGTCTGGCCTGCCCTGCTCATCGCACTCAGACCGCCGGCGCCTGCCAGCTGAGCCAACGGCCTGCGAGGATCTGCCGCTACGCGCAGCCCTAGAGCAACCTGCCCTGCACACTACCGGAGGGAACAGCGTGGGAACTGCAGCCCTTAGTGTTCAGGCCAGTGTCGTGTTGTTGGTCGGTCATACTCGTGCAAGGGAAGTGAGACAATACTCGGTAATAAACGCATCTAGAACCACTACTGCGTTTCTGTTCTAGAACCCGTTACACTATATCATATTTATAATATTGGGTAGCAAGGTTGTGGGTAGTTCAATTTTTCAAATATAACCTTAATACAATGGATTAGTAACAATATAATTAATTTAGTAATATTGACCACCGGTATATCGTTAATTATTATTCTAGTTATATTTACTATGGATATATTCAATATTTACCACTGTAATATACCCCACAGGTACATATAATTGGTTTGGCTTGTTTCACAGCATGTAAATCGATTCTATTATATGGTATCTCAAGTTCTAAACTTAAAACGTCTCACAAGTGACAAAACCACCCACAATGTCAATTATACAATAGCTACAAAATATCACATTGCTTCTGCATTATTTCTATTGACAATACTCTATATAACACCACAGAAGCAATATAGAATTGTGAAACACAATAATATAATAGTCAGAATTATATCGTACCTTAGTTAGCCGTTGCCGGAGTGAAACTGAATATAGAACAGAGTCTGTTCACATTTTATACTCTATTTACCCGTTTGACAGTGTCAACTGTCAAACGTCAAACCAATTTGTCTATTTAGAATTGGCAATATTATAAATTCAAAACATACAATACATTTATGTCCATTTACAATATGTTTAGGCTATACATATAATGATACAATATATATGGTTATATCTTGTTAGAGACATGTGAATATTTCTAAAATCGATCTTATTGTAACTTAACCTAAAACCTAACGTAGAAATATCAATGATATAAATTCTAGCCAGATTTATAACAGTTTAATATCCGAGCTTTTGCTGGTATAATAAATAGGTACTTACAAACGGGATACACATAATTTAGATGTACTTACTTTGATATATTTTTGAATATCTTTACAATATATTTCAACAAATCTATCACACGCATCGCGAAAAGCGTAAAATAAAAATGTCAAAACGACACACTAAGAATTAGATAAGAAGTCTAAGTGAGATAGCACATCTAATCGCAAGCGCGAAAAAGAGATAAACATGTACTTTCTGTACCGACGCGCATTGTGACATCATGCTGACCGTTTCACAAAGAATAATTTGACTCAGATGCGACATGATCACTTTGTCTGTCTTGAGTAAATTTAATTCGCCTCAAAATAAATTTGATTAATTGATTTAAGGTAGGCAAATAAAAAGTCGATGTGATTTATTTATAACATTTACATTTTATTCTTCTTATTTCATTCAATGGAAACCTAAAACAGTACGTTAATATTAAAACTGTGCTTTGCGGACCCACCGTACCCCTGTTAATACCCCTGGGGGTATGGTGGGTCTTTTAAAGCTTAACCGCACTCCTGGCTAAAATGCTCATAGTGCTGTACCAACGTGCTACGTGGACATTAAACTGAACAGTGTTATCTCTCGTATGATAATAACTTACTTAGGTACTAATTACAAATATAATACGACGAGTTATTTTTGTATTTTTAGACAAGCGAAGACAAGCGCTAGTACGATGATATAGTGCAACAAGGAGATAAATCTGTATAAATAAAATTCTTGCATTACTGACTGACTGACAGACAAGCTACAGCCGAAACTACTCGTCGCAAGGAGTTGAAATTTGGCATGTATATTCCTTGGGGACCGCAGGGGTGCACTAAGACGGGATTTACCAAAATTCTCACGGGATCGGGCAAAACGGGAAATTCGAAAATATGTGCGTGCAAAGCCGCTGGCGTCGACTAGTTAGAGAAACGTTAAGGTATTACTGCTAATGGTTATAATGCTTTGTATATTATAGGTATAATCTGTGGTGCCGTTGAAGACCCATCATCATCATCCTAGCGCTGTCAGATCATTCCCACTAGTTTTATTGAACAGTTCTATGATAGAACTAGTGAGACGTTCTTTTCCCACTAGTTCTATGTATGTTTTACAAGGGTAGTGTCAAAACATCGCGCTCACATATCTGAATAAATATGTATGTATAAAAATGTGTTAAACGAATGAACGTCTACAAAACAATTGAACGTCTACAAAACAAATGAACGTCTACAAAACAAATGACTACCAGAAAGTGATCAACTATCGATAGTGATTGCAAAAAACAAGTGCATGCGATTTGTTTTGTAGACGTTAATTTGTTTTACACCTTAAACAAATGAACGTCTACAAAACATTCATTCGATATATGAGCGCGATGTCGTGACACTACGGATCATTCCCAGTAGTTCTATTGAATCTATATCTATCGTCGCGCCTGTCTCCCATTGGGGTAGGCAGAGACTATGGATCGCCAAATGCTCCGGTTCAAACACACTCCTTTCGCTTCCTCGACATTCATTAACCTCATCATACATGCTCGCCGGCTATGGGTACTTTTAATTTGGCCCCTTTTTAGTACGTCTCCTATTTGTTCGGCGTACGTCCGTCTTGGGCGTCCCCTACCGACATCTCCATTCATTCTTACACGATACACTTTGTTCGTATTTCTTCTTTCATCCATGCGTTCCAAATGTCCAAACCATCGCAACATTCTTTTTTCAATCTTTATCACTACATCTTCTTTCAGACCCCACTTCTCTCGTATCACACTGTTTTTCACTCTATCTATCAGCCTTACTCCGCACATACTCCTCAAAGCTCTCATCTCCATAGCATTGATTCTACTTTCATGCTTCTTCTGCCATACCCATGATTCGCTACCATACACCAGCTTTGGCGCCAAAACTCCCTGCAGTACAGCAAGGCGAGCCTTACTTGGGATAATTTCGTTACTGATGATGGACTGTAAGGCGCCATTCATACTATTTCCTGCTTTCACTCTCCTTTCAACATCTCCCTCACATTTACCATCTCTCGTAGACATAGACCCTAAATACAAAAACTCATTCACTTGTTCCACTTTTTGATCTCCTATCATTATGTTGCATTCAGTTATACTGTCTTCCGTCTCTATGACCATGACCTTAGTCTTGCTTACATTCACTTTCATGCCTTTCTTCTTATACGCCACATTGATTACGGTGACCATCTGTTGTAAATCAGACGCTGACGACGCAAAAACAACCTGATCGTCAGCGTATAACAGGGTCTGAAACACAGATTCACCCATTCTTAATCCACATTCAGACTCTTTCAGATCGGTCAAACAACTGTCCATGAATAGATTGAACAGCCAAGGAGACGCTACACATCCCTGTCTAACACCACGATCAATGTTAAACCAGTCCGTGTAGGCCCCGTTTATTCTATTGAATATCCGTGTAAAAACATACATAGAACTAGACTGGGACATTTCCTATTAGGTACTTATCCCATTAGTTCTATTCTCTTCATCAAGTTGTGCTAATAGAACTAGGACAGTTCTATCATACAACTGTTCAATAGAGCTACTCGGAATGATCCCACAAAATACTAGAACTTGAAATTAACGAACTGAAATTAATAAACTTAACTTACGTATGATTCAGCCTCAAATCACTTTTATTACTTGACAAAAACACACATCAGTATTTTATTATTACGAATGACCTATCTGGATACTTTGTTTTTTAATCTTTGAACACGCACTATCAGCTTCTCTTTCACACTCGCTAAATGCCAATTTCTTTATTCACTCTTTTATTTGTGAGAGTGAATTTATTATAAATTGTAATATTGTAATACTCATAAATAAGAAGTGATTCCATCAATTTTAGTAATTTTTCTACTATGGTTTGTGCAAAATCTCATTACACACGACGGCATTTTCAAATGTAACGTACACACACGCGAGTAAAAGAGCGAGCGCTTCCGACCGCAGCGAGTACGCGACTAAAGCCAAATGAGACATTTAGCCTGTTATTAATGTGCCACTTTTGAAGTTCGCATAACTCATCTACGGTTTTTTTACTAGTATATCGATGTAAAGCATACTACACACCATGTTTTTGAAGAAAATGGTGTTTGCTTTGTATTGTTCCCAGGTGCAGTACAGAATAGAGTAAGATAAGAATTTTACATGCATTCTTCTGACAAGCGTCCAGATACTGAGGTGCCTGATATTTACAGTTAATCAAATTATTTATTTACTAGAAATGTTAATATATTCGGCAGCCCCAGTGTAGCCTGTCTTGTACGTGCCTTTAATGATTTATATTTTTTTTTAATTCTTAAATATGCTCGGATTATATTATTTGTAGCGATAGCCTAGCGGAGAGACCGACGGATTGCTACGCAGAGGGCCTCGGGTTCGAATCCATGGCGCGCACCAATGGCTTTTCGATGTTATGTACGGATTAAATTGTTAATTTTCGTGAGGAAACCTGGCATGTCTGAGAGTCCTCCATAATGTTCTCGAAAGATATGTAAAAGTCTGCCAACCCACACTTGGCCAGCGTGGTGGACTACTTATGGCCTTACCATTCTCATAGTGAGAAGAGGCCCGTGCCCACCATACGGACAATTAATATACAGGGCTGATGATGATGATAAATATGCTCGGATTATGCTTTTTTTTGTCAAATTCTCATCTGATCCTAAAATAAACCGCACGAATAGCCAAAACTTAACGCGAATTTATGTTCCGAGAACCACAAAGCATCGAGTTGAACCCATTAGATAGCTTATTTGGCAGTCAGCATCATCAAATTACGCGCGTATAATATTAGTTTGTCTGTGGACCGCGTTCAAATACACATGATGATATGAGTTATGTAGCTTTACAATTATGTCTCTCACACTACAATGTTGAGTTGTTGTATTGTTCTAAAGCGAAGTATAAGGACGAATATTGAGACTATAAAAAAACATTTTTCGACATTCTCGATGAAAATTCATTATAACACAAACACACGAACAAATGGCACATTGAAATAAAAAACATCCTTCATTGATTTTCAGTAATATTCAGTAAGTACTAGTTTTATAATAAGGCTTTCATAGCCTTATTAGAGCATGGTTCCAAATAAGTATAGTCACTTTGACAACAAACAGTGAAAGGCTTGCTTTGATAGATGGTTTAAAACAAAGTAAATCTAGGAAAAAATAAGGATATTTATACTTCATATTTATGTACATACTTTGTCTTTGTTCCTAATAAACATCAGGTAAAAATCACCAAAATACTTCATTATCTAAATTGTAAACTCTACAAAATATACAAAGTCTATTTAATTACCTCTTAAACGGATTACAAAACATCCCAAATACTACTTAGTAATCACTTCTATAAGTGAACTTAAGTACTGAATAGTCTTCGTCTTGGCAACTTTCAAGGGTTAGTGAGTAAACTGAGGAAAATTCGGTAAAACTTGTTCCATTTATTTGTGTAAACAGCAAACAAAGTATTTGGGTGATTAATAATGTTGCTAAAACAAATTTCATAACTCGTTGCCTTTCAAAAGTACGGTGATTCATTATGATTTTTAGTGTAGTTTTGACAAAGAGAAAAAAGTTAAATGTCGCGTGATGAGCGATTGTCGTGTGGATTTCCTTTGTTTTATACTATGACGACTGGTTCGGCGTTACACCGAAACCGAAGGTTCCTGGGCGATTTGGGAAAAAATGGACTGTATTTAAAGGATGGCGAGTTCTGGTCGCCTAGGATTGGAGAGGAAGAGAAAGTATGGTGTAGAAAGGAACCTCTTACCTTGCACGGCAATCTTCTTCTTCTCAGAAGGGCAGTCTCCTGGTGTTTTCGAGATGAAGCTGCTTGATTCACTACACTACACTATTCGTTTCACTTTCACTCGCGAACGGGTTTGTTAGGTTTTCTTTGGTTGTAAGCGGTAATAATTATATATGGCGGTGCGGGTACGGTATGGCGGACACGTTCTCAGCGTCTCGAATGTTCTGGTCTTTTTCTGCGTTGCCGTTGAGCAAGGCGGCCAATAGCCAGGCGTTTTGGGAGGGGATTCATCAAAAGGATCGTTCGGATTAGCCGAGCAGCGACGAACCATTGACGTTGACAGAATTAACTAGCAAGGGAAAAGATAGATGGCGCTACCATATCCCCCCGGCCCTAAAGGGTTGCCTTTAAAAAATAAATAAAATTGAACTTAGCTATGTTGGGTGTACTACCGCAGAACCCATCAATAGGCTAAGACAGCAATATGATAATAAAATTAAACTAAATTAACTTTAGCGAAAACTACAAACGCAATAACAGCGAAAACGACTAACTAAATACTTAAACTAAGAGGTAGATCCAACTTCAGGCTAGATCTCACTGAGTTGGAAGCGGACAGAGACGTACAACAGGGCGCACGTAGCTCCCCTTAGCGGTTTTCACGGTAACAACGCGGGTTGTACCGTTCTTGGAATTATGCAGTTTCTCTACGATGGCTAACGGCCATGAAAGCGGCGGAGCATTATCATGTATTATGACGACCAACGTACCCTCCTGCATAGGGGATGCAGGACTATTCCACTTGGATCTAGCCTGAAGCCGGTGTAGATATTCCACACGCCAGCGCCGCCAGAACGACTGCACGAGTTTATCCAGCAGAGTATGTCTCTGGAGCAAGCTTGAAGAGTCTGCTTCAGGAGCCGGAAAGAACGATAATGGCACTGTGTTCAGAAAATGTGCAGGGCTTAACGCGGATGGTTCTGCAGGGTCAATACTCAATGCCGTGAGCGGGCGCGAGTTGATCAGCGCCTGTACTTGTGCAAGAACAGTTAAAAGCTCTTCGTAAGAGAGGATCTGTTGACCTATAACTTTGAAGAGATGCGTTTTAATTACTTTGACCATGTTTTCCTAACATCCACCGAAATGTGGTGATGCTGGTGGAATAAACTTCCAGTCAATATGATTTATGGAAAGTTCTTCCTGAAGACGAGTACGATATTCTTCCCTGAGAAACTTATAAAGGTCGCGTAAATAAGAGCTTGCGCCCACGAAACAAGTGCCCTTATCCGTGTACAAACACTGTATAGGGCCGCGCCGTGAGAGAAATCGTTTAAGAGCTGCCAGGAATGACACCGTGCTTAAATCTGTCGCAACTTCAATATGCGCAGCGCGCGTCGTTAAGCGTGTGAAAATACATAGCCAGGCTTTACGGCTTTTAACACCTCGACCACGCACTGGCGTATACTGCAGTGGTCCTGCGTAATCAGAACCGATGTGTGTAAACGCTTTAGCAACCTGGTTGACGCGCTGGCTAGGGAGATCGGCCATAGGAGGGAAAGTCGGACGCGGACGAAATTTGAAACAGACGTTACATTTATGTATTCTGTGACGAATTATTCGTCGCGCGGCTTAAATCCAATACTTATGCCTAAGTAAGGACATAAGCAACTCTGGACCGGCATGGAGGTGCTTCTTGTGATAAAAATCAACAAGAAGGTCGACAACATGATCATGACGCGGTAGAATGCAAGGATGCTTGTAGTTATAAGGTTCATCCGAATTTGACAGACGACCACCAACGCGTATGACGCCGTGCTCATCGAGAAACGGCTTGAGTCTAAGAATAGCGGGAGAACGAGGTACATAATTTTTCAAATTTTGAATGTCGTTACTAAAATGAACAGCCTGTACAGCTCGTAGTAACTTACATTCTGCAAATTCAAGATCAGTACTTGAAACAAAAGTCCCATTAGGTAGGTGCCTAAGAAACCTACAGACATCAACGATGGCGCGAGGTAACTTAGACCACGATGACATGCATAGTGCGAGTGCATAGATCGGAGATTCAGCAACCTCAACAATCACGGGATGAGAAACAGACTTCCGTTCGGGTACATCCTCGTCCTCTGCACTGTGGTCAAAGGGTTGCATGGGCCAATCTGACGGATCATGGGAAATCCAAGAAGGTCCATGATGCCACCATGGATTATGCAGAAGATTAAGTGGAGTAACACCATGAGACAGGCAATCAGCGGGGTTCTCAATACCCGCAACGTGATTGAAACAAATAGCAGGAACCAGTTCAATCAATTTGCTAACGCGGTTGGCGACAAAAGTCTGCCAGCAGTGAGGAGAAGAATGAATCCAAGCGAGCACTACTTTGGAGTCGGAAAATGCGTATATTTTATTAATGGGGTAGTGGAACAAAACTGTGTCTTGAACCTTGCGAAGCAACTGAGACAGCAGAAGGGCCGCGCACAACTCCAGTCTCGCAACCGAAATGGTTTTAACAGGCGAAACCTTAGACTTGGCACAAACTAACTGCACCGAATAGTTAGAACCAATGTGGACTTGCAGATAAACGACTCCGCCGTAAGCACGCTCGCTGGCGTCAGCGAAACCTATTAAGTTAATGGTACATCCATCTACCAACCCAAGATGACGCGGAATAGTAATTTGATTGAGCGCGGTAAGCTCAATACAAAACTGGCCCCAAGCGGCAACAATATGGTCAGGGGGTGTTTCATCCCACTCACACTTTGATAGCCAAAGCTCTTTGATCAAGAGCTTGGCGTACAAAATTGTGGGAGCCACAAAACCCATTATGTCCCATAGTCGAGCCACTGTGGACAGCATAGTGCGTTTGGTGCACTTATCATCTGGTGGTGAGACGTCAAACCAAAAACTATCGCAGGATTTGTCCCAGCGTAAACCGAGAACCTTATGCTGTACAGAATTCTCAAACTCAATGTCTGGAGAAGCTTTATGAGAAACTGGTAT
The DNA here is from genome assembly GCA_944739405.2 of Euclidia mi. Lineage (NCBI taxonomy): Eukaryota > Metazoa > Arthropoda > Insecta > Lepidoptera > Erebidae > Euclidia > Euclidia mi. Next base: position 13,681,976 of record OX123195.2, read on the forward strand.
GCGTGCGAGAACCTCCTTAGAGTTGCTTGTCCATTTGACAAGATCAAACTGGCCTTGCTTGAAAAGCTGGATAAGCTCTTCACAAAGCGAAATTGCTAGCGGAGCGGATATGAAACTGCAGGCAATGTCATCCATATACAAAGCGGAAGTAGCAACAGCCACTGCGGCGGGAAAGTGATCGCCTTCATCAGCGATCAACTGGCGAACAACTCGTAACGCGTGATATGGGCTAGACTTGAGTCCAAAACAAACACGATTGAACTGATACACGGATAAAGGTTCCTTATTGTCAAAACGATAAAAGATCCGTTGAAATCTACGGTCAGATTCGCAAACGCCGATATTGAGAAACATTTGGCGGCAATCAGCTGACAGAGCGATTTGGAAAAGACGAAACTTTATTATGATGTTAAATAAATCACCCTGTAGATTGGGGCCGGCATGCAAAATGTCATTAATCGACTGACCCGGTGTAGTCTTACAACTAGCATCTAAAACCACGCGAAGTTTAGTATAGGTTTTATCTTCGCGAACTACGCCGTGATGCGGGATATAATATGAGGGTAGAGAGTTACCCTCGTTGTTTACAACTACACTCAAAAAACCTTTATCTATGTAGTCACGAATGACGTCATTATAGGCGCTGCGTAACTTAAGTGATGCATCAAGTTTACGTTCCTAACAATGGAAACGTCTGAGCGCAGCAGCGTACGAGTCGCCTAACGAATAAGGGTCACCACAGAATGGCAACGCCACAACGTATCTGCCACTGTCGTCACGAACAGTGGTAGCGCGGAAATGTTCTTCACACTCGAGATCTTTACGGCTCATCGAGGGCGGTGCGGTAACCTCTTCAAGCTCCCAAAATCGCTTGAAAAGAGAATCAATATTATTTTCTTGAAGAACAGAACAACAGCAAGACGTAACGTATTGAGAAGTATGTAATGTAGGTACGGTACCCATAATCACATACCCAAATACCGTCTCAATAGCGGGCGGTAAGTTATGTTGCTCAATACGTACCACTTTATTTAGTAGCAAGTGCGGGAATATTGCAGCTCCGATCAAAACATCAATGTCTGCCGGATTCGCAAACTCCGAGTCTGCCAGCGGCAATGACTCGAGGTGTGTGAGTAGCGATACGTCCACATTAGCGTTTGGCAATGTGTCCGTAATACGCTCCACGATAAGCGAAGAAATGTTAAAATTAATGTCCCTATCAAAACGCGAATGTATTTTATTATCTACGGAACCCTTGCAATGTTTTTCTGAACCGCCGATCCCTTTGACTATTGAGTTAGTATTTTTTAAGTTATTCCACAATCCGAGGCTTTTGAACAACTTAAATGTTATTAAATTGGTCTGAGACGCGCTATCGAGTAGACAACGTACCATGTGTGGCGACCCATTAACATCATAAACGATAACTTGCGCTGTCGCTAACAGAACAGTCTTAGACGTCATACACCGCGGCTTAGCACTGCTCTGATCACTACAAGCGCGCGAAGGCCGTCCGCGCGTGCACGCCGCCCGCGCAATGGATGTCGTACACAACGATATTTCATTCTGGATCGTGGGAGGTGCAATTATCGTAGCCTGCACCTGCGACGTAAGTGTGTCAAGGTTAGCGGCTTGGCTTGACAACGGGCTACCTTTATCGAAATGTAACAGTGAATGGTGTCGTTGATTACCTGAGCGGCATCTCGTTCTACTAGAACAATCACTCGTTTTATGCTTTATACTTAAGCAAATAATGCATGCTTTGTTATCTTTTACGCACTTGAAACGAGCAGTTGGATTTAAACCATTGAAGGCAAGACACTTGTAGAAATGGTCGTGCACTATATTACTGCACAGACACTTCTGTGAATTAATTTTATTAGATTCCGAGCATGTTTCGTAGGATTGCGGATTAGGGACCGAGTTATTATTACTATTTCGCGCTTTATTCAACCTTTGTTTGGTGCTGTTAGTGTTAGACGGGCTAGGTGATCTAGACTGCGTATTATGAAATATTCGACACTGATCTTTGATGAACGAAATAAAACTATCTAGTGTAGGTATTTTATTATTGCGTTCCGTCATCTCGAAAGCACGAATTATATCAGTGTCAAACTTTTTTAAAGCGAGTTGAAGCAACATAAAGTCGGAAAGATCTTCTAATTTTAAGTTCCTTAGAGAGTTAACCGCGGTAACAAAGTTATCTTTAAACAGCTGGAAATTCGCGACAGACGCGGCACCGGACAGTTTAAGATTTAAAGCTTGGTCAAAGTAAGTAGACGCCAGGACGCGAGTGTCTTGATATCTATCAAGTAGTGCCTGAAATATGACCTGATAATTCTCAGCACTGGATGTGACACCTGCAAATACGGACTGGGCCTTCGGTGACAGTTTACCTATTAAATAGTACAACCTGTCAGCATCTGTCAGAGAACCATTATCGTGCACTGTAGACTTAAAACTCGCATAGAATAACGGCCAGTTTCGTATATCGCCATCAAACGACATAATCTCGATTGGCGGTAATCTCGGCGTGCGGGCCGCGGCAACGGGCTGTGCCGAACATTTACTCTCCAATTGCGATTGTATACGCTTAATAATACAATAAAGATCTTCGAATGAGGTGTACGCCTGATAATTCGGTTGTTCATCAGGATTGATAGAAAGCAATCTTGCGTTATAATCGTCTAACAACTTATGAAAATCTGTTCGAATACTATCTACTGTCATACAATCACTAAGGAATGATTCCCTATTACTATCGGAAATAGCGGCGGTTTTTGAGCGATCATAAATGTTTTGAATACGGTCAAATAAAATATTGCGTTTTGCTTCTAAGATTGTCATCTGTTTGTCTTCCGACACGCGTGACTTCTTTTGTTGTGACATGCTTACGTAAGTATAAGCTAATGAGACCGAAACAAAATAAGAATATCTAATGTACCTATTATTTTACCTAAGTAGGCTAAGTAGGCAACACTTTAGAGCTGTGGAATTAAAAGTTGCTCGAAATATGAGATTTACAAGACAACTATGATAGTTCCAGAAATAATAATTGAGTAAGTATGTAGCTACATAAAAGTTTACCTACTGATGCGGGCGGAAACAACCATGTGACGGTTATGTGAATGGACTAGGAGTATAGCTAGGTGCTATAACTGCCTAGGTATAGAGATATAACGTATAAAAACGTTAATGAATCCGACTCGTATGGATCAGAAAAAATGGTTCGGCGTTACACCGAAACCGAAGGTTCCTAGGCGATTTGGGAAAAATGGACTGTATTTAAAGGATGGCGAGTTCTGGTCGCCTAGGATTGGAGAGGGAGAGAAAGTATGGTGTAGAAAGGAACCTCTTACCTTGCACGGCAATCTTCTTCTTCTTCTCATAAATGAACAGATAATAATTTATACTTTTAAGCGGACATTAATAATTTATTGTAATATTTGAATTATTAATAATATTTGTATGTTCTGATGACAAAACATAGCGCACACTTAGTTCTAAGACCATCTGTATTATTATTACCTATGTTTTACAAATAAAATTCTGATTTCTGATTTCTGATTTCAGAAGGGCAGGGCAGTCTCCTGGTGTTTTCGAGATGAAGCTGCTTGATTCACTACACTACACTATTCGTTTCACTTTCACTCGCGAGCGGGTTTGTTAGGTTTTCTTTGGTTGTAAGCGGTAATCATTATATATGGCGGTGCGGTGCGGTACGATACGGTATGGCAGCCACGTTCTCAGCGTCTCGAATGTTCTGGTCTTTTTCTGCGTTGCCGTTGAGCAAGGCGGCCAAAGCGAGGCGTTTTGGGAGGGGATTCATCAAAAGGATCGTTCGGATTAGCCGAGCAGTGACGAACCATTGACGTTGACAGAATTAACTAGCAAGGGAAAAGATAGATGGCGCTACCAACGACTATAAACGAGCTTAAGGTGCGTCCACGTTGGTGACATTTCACTGAACCGAACAACTTGACATTGACGCGGATTTGTTACGGATTGTGTGGACGATTGTAGTTGTTGTATTGCATCTTTGTTTACATTGTTCTTTAAAAAAGGAGATATGGAAGAAAAATAGATGGTAGGACACCAAACTTTACAGAAACAGAAAAAAATATTAAAGGAACGAATCGTTTCAATTACGTAAAAATACATGAAATACTACGCATAAATGTACAATTAATTTTTTGTCACAATATGCATTTGCCTGATGCATCAATCTATATATCGTTACATGTCCACAAAAATATTGACAAATTTAATAAAAAAAGCTTTTTTTATCGTAATAGGCAGCAAACGAGCAGACAGATCGCCTGATGGTAAGCAATTACCGCCGCCCATAGACACAAGCAACACCACAGGAGTCATAAGTACGTTGCTGCCCCTTGGGGTCGGGAAAAGGGATAGGATAAGGAGTGGGATGAAGGAGAACGAAAAGGGGATAGGACCTCCGGCACTCTTCACTCACTGAATGAAACGCAACCGTTTAGGTACTGTTACTTTACGTCAATTTTCTCTTAGAGGGTAGGGTAGTCCCCGGTTGAGCCGGCCCATTCATGCTGAAATCAGCAAGTTTCTACTACCTGTAAAGTGATCTTCACACTGTAAATACTAGACATAAGTATAATTTTGTAGCTCATAGCATCGCCACAAAATAAGTTACTGTTTTATCGGGCAGTGTATACGCTTTTATAACAAGCTCCCTCTTAATAAAAAAAAAATACCGATAAGTAAATTTAAAATTAATGTTATAACTAAATTGTGTTTAAAAGCATAATATAAAATTTCCGATCATATAGATGACAAAAATGCTTGGGGTTGAGCTGCTCTAATTCAACACTGAAATATAAATCTGTACAAACCGATAAATTTAAAATTGACATTTCATAAGCACTTTAAAAGTTTACACGAAATGAAGAATAATTTCATTTCATTTCATCTCGTGTAGGTACGTACCTACAACAACGAGCGCGAAATCCTGCGAGCTTGTTTACGTGACAAAAATGGCAGTGTAGGAGTCTCCTGCTCACCAAGACAGTACCGGATGTCCTTTGAAAAATACGGACTTTGAATGGATCGGCCCACGTCATATGTTATTTAACTATGTCAAAATCGAAATACTTATCCAAATTAGTTACTGGCAGTACATACAATTTTCAGGCGTGCTTTTTAATTTGAATATTTTGTACGGAAATATGAAACGGATAAATGTTCGTAACATTTGTATGACTAACAAATGTTGTCCACACTATCGTTACAGACTTTGTTACTTTCACGGTGTTCGGTTCGGCAAAATGCCACTAATGTGGACACTCCTCTACTGCTTTCCTGAGGAGTCGGTAAACAAGTTTTAGAGCTCATAAACTTTATAGTGATATATAAAGCCGACTATGTTGAATTAAATATTCTAATGGAAAAATAATTTATATTTTAAAGTATATTGTTCTTAACAGTCTTAATTTAAGATAATTTCTTTTCTTTTTTATTTTAAAGAGACAACTCATACATTCAAAATAAACCTTCATGCCGGATCTGCGGACACAAATACATTCAGATTAGAAACAATAAAATTGTTCATCACACAAAGTTTTTTCTTGTGGGATCAAAACCACAATAGACGTGGTAGCCGTGGTTATGACATACGTGAAGTCAAAAATATATTAGTGTAGGATTAAATACACGATAGTGTAACTTGCTCGGTTAGTGACAATTAGACTTAAATAAATAAATTCAGTATACAGTAATGCTTCATTATACAAACTGTTAACAACCTAAGTAAATAAATGCTTTTTTGGCAATTGTGACAATAAGACAACAACAGCTATTTTTAACATTTAGTCCAATTTCATTATCAGAAAATCTTCACGCCGATAATTTTCACAAAAAAACGCACATCAACATTCGAGCAGTGCGATTAATTATTTAATTGCTTTCCAATAGTTCAAGTGTGTTAGATTATGTTGGTCTTGAAAGTAGAGCTACTTAAAAGCTTGTCATCAATACATATATCGGCCCTTCAAATGAACCAAAGTGTATCTACCTAATGTTTTTTACAAGCTGCTGCTGAATCCTCCCAATCCCAAGTTTTTTGACAAAAGAATCAAACCCAAGCCTGAGTACCAATCGTAAGCACAAATATCAAAATAAAATAGGTACTCATAGTATATTTTGTCACCTTTCAGTAATTTATGAAGATAATTTAACATGACAAATGACAAACTGAGATGTTAATCCTTTAAAGTGTTGCCAGTGTAGTAAAGCTATAACTCCGTTTAACCCGGCGTCATGGGGGTTGGGTCTGTGAGACCCGTAACATTTTATTTCGATTGTAGTTCACTTACTATGCGTGTAACTTTACCGCTCTTCTCAGTAGCTGGAACTGTTGAGTTGATCTATGCGTCGCAGGTAACACATTAAACGTGAGGCAGTGGCAGTGGGATTTATACGTGCACCAAGTTCAAAAAGGTATGTGAGACCCATCCCCGCAGGTAGTGTAACAATTTCACGCCATTTTGTATACATATTATTACAATTGTTTACTGTGTATTTATGCTTTAATATTTGTTTTTTTTTTGTTCTTGTTTACGATTTAAGTTGCTTATATACAGTTCAAAATATTTTATTTATGTTTTTGTAGGTATATCAAAAAAATGGACCGAGAAGACACACAGCATATTCTGTCGATTTTACAAGAGTCTTTTTTCACGGCTTTTTCTTATAGATAATCTAGTTTACTACAAAAAAGTGACATAAAAACATTAAGACTGATTGTTAATTAATAATAGAGTAACATTTAAGTAGAAGGGAAAGATTTTGTTAACATTGGTCGTTTATTTTTAAATGGTCTAATAAATCTGATTAAAACATGATATAATATAATATTTTCTTTTATTTATTTACATGAATACCTAAAAAACTAAACACTAATAAATATAATCTTTTTCATTCCTAAAGTATTGAAATAACTAATATCTAATAAACGGGTCTGTGAGACCCACCCTAACGTCCATGTAACACTTTTCCACCCCCATGACCCCGGGTTAAGTTAAAAGTGTCGGGCTTGAAGATTGCAACAGTTCAGAACAAGTCATAAACAACCTCTAAGTACAATGTACTCATTTCCTTGCTTCGGAGTTCGGCAGAAACGCGCTAATATACTAGACTACTACGCGCTAATATACGACTACTAACTCATCATCATCATCCTAGCGCGATCCTGGTCGTACCCCAAGACCTCCGTATCGGAATCCGGGGTCCCCATTTCCGCTTAAGCTTCTCCTTGTGTTACTAACTATCAAAATGTATATTTTTTTAATTAAAGCAACTCCCGCACTGGGATTAAATCCTGTGTCACGGGGGCTTTACAAACATACAACTAACGGACACAATGTACACCCAGACTCGTAACAACAATTTATGAATCAAACAAAGCGTTGTCGCGTGTGGGGATCGAACCCAAAACACAGTGTGCAGTGTCAAGCGGCGAGGCGGCCGCTGCCATTTGTTATGGGTTCGATACCCACTCGGAATAAAAACTTATTAGATTTATTTTTCGTAGCTGAAACTAACTTTAATGATACCACTCCGCCAAACGTGCAGTCAAATTAATTGTAATACATAATCTTTCAACAACATTTCCTCTGCGTGATTATTTTATTTGGGATGCACTCCAGCCAAAAGACTAACAAAGTCTAGCAGTGGCTGGACATTTGATGGTAGTAGAGCCATACTGATTTCAGCTTGAATCAGTCGGCTCGACCGGGTTCCGCGGCTTCATTCCCTTTTTCTTCTCCCTCACCCCGCTCCTCCCATTCCTTTTCCCATCCAGGCCCGCAACGCGGCCGCAATCGCTTATCATCAGGCGATCCGTCTGGCCATTTGCCTACTAGGCCATAAAAACATGACAATAATGACTTATCATACAATAAGGGCACTACTAGTGACTTATAACTTAGAAATATAAGTTAAGAACCAATTTACTTCATAAATATATTAGATAGAGATATTTGAACATTTATTATCTTCGTCTGGCTGATTTGTGCGATGGGTGTTCCAATTGTTACAAAATCTTCAGTAATCGTTTCACATGCAAAAAAACTTTTATGAAACCACAATATAACTCTATTATCCACTTATTTTCATGTATTATTTTGTATTATACAACGCAGATTCTTGTGATAAATTTCAGCTTTATTCTGCAGAGAAGTGGTCACGGCTCCACCAGTTGCCTGACAACATAGTTAAAAATGTAGGATAAAGATATTTCTAGTTAAAAGCGTGTAGCATTAACAAGCCTCCCTTATAACGCGGATACACATTTGGCTTCTACTAAAACTAAGGCAAGTTGCAGACTTATATTTATTTCATTATTTTTATTAAAAATTACAACGCCTGCACTAGGACTAAATCCTGTGTCGCGGGGGACTTTACAAACATACAACTAACGTACACAATGAACACCTAGGTGAACACAAGTCTAGACTTGAGACATCAATTGATGAATCGCACAAAGTGTTGCCTCGTGTGGGGACCGAACCCACAACACTAAGCGCAGTGTCAAGCAGCGAGGCGGCCGCTTAAACCACTGCGTTAACCGTGCAGTCTTTAGTATTGGCTAGAGTTCACGATATTCTTGCTGTATCGTTTAAGTCGACAGTTCAACCCTAAATAAACTACATATTTTCGATATCAAAAATAATACTGAATAGGTACTTGTAATTGTAAGCTTATGCGACTTGTACACATACTTATTGTTATAGAATGGATGACGAAAGACTGACAAAGAAGATATATAAGGCAAGTGTGAATGAGACAGGGTGAAGGGGAAGACCTAGGCGGACGTTCTCTGACCAGATTGAAGACATTCTAAAAAAGGACAGGTCACAAGTACCCTAAACAGAAGAGCATGCATGAGAAACTTAATGGGAGTGAATGAAGCAAGAGAGGTATGTCAGGATCGTTACAAATGGCGTTCCATAGTCTTTGCCTACTCCTCCGGGAAACAGGCGTGAGTCTATGTATGTATGTAATTGTTATAGGTCTTTATCGCGTAATTAATACTTCACATTCGTCCCAACGTTTCGGCAGGTGTTACACCAGCCGTGGTCACGGTGTGTGGTTTAACCAATTTAGTAATTATGAGATTAAGAATACTCTTTGTTTTTTCAAATGCATCAAATTGAATTTATTTTAAAAGTGGTATAAATTAAACCTACCTAAATAATCAATGTTGTACAATAGTTATACCGTTAACACTTATAAAGCCAACAAATATTATTTTGTCCGTCAATTAAATACATCACGCTGTCAGTGGCACGGTAGTTTAAGTGGTACTTTTATACTGGATGCGTATAAAAGTACCAATGTCGAAATGCTAAAGCGAATGTCGAAATTTTTATTTCTAAATTAGGTAAGAAAACACATAATATTTTTAGGCACTGCGTCGAACAAAAAATAAATGATTTTTTACATAACTATGTAGGTTTATGAATAATTATTATAAATGTCCGAAAACAAATAAATACTGTCTAAGTGAAAAGCCGTTATAGTACATTACTTGTTTTCGTCTGCATAAGTGCCTTACCTACATAAGTGTCTATTAAGAAAAAGTTTTCAAACCAACTCAATAAAGTTTGCTACGACGCAGCGGCTACGAGACTGCGCCGTAGAGGCTAGCATATGCTACGTTATTATAAAATTCAAAGTGCTTATTTAGCCATTCATATTTTATATGAAGTGTTTACGTTCTTTCTGGGAGTTGTTTTAATAAAAGTTTTAGTCATATTAAGCAGCTTTTTGCTTCTGTTAAAAAGTGAAGGTAATATTTTAATTATCATAAAGAACTGACGGAATCGTGATTGCTTGCGGAAATTGCCTCGCCATAGTTGTATTGTGACTTTATGTAAATCAATGGTGGTCTTACTTCATTTCCATATTTAAATGAGATTTCCCAAGGTCGACAAGAAATGTAATCCACTAGTAGCACTCAGGTAATCAAATCAACAAAGTCGCAATAAAAACTCCTCCCAAACTTAGCTATATTATATTGTCAAGTCTAGTGTCACAATATTTGAAGATATTGCCCTCCAAGACCACTAGCTAACGTCACTTTCAAGGCACGGATCAATATCGATCGATTACAGCTAACATTTCTTTTTTTTATTTTATTTATTTAGACTCACGCATGTATCCGCGAAGGGGTAGGCAGATGTTTAATACGTATTACACCCACATTTCGCAATGAATTTTTAGGTGCCACGTAATAGGGGGCGAACCTATTGCCGTTACTGGGCACATCAACAGACTCCGTGCTGCTTCTGAGAATTCGGAAAAACCCGGTAACACTTTTGCCCGACCCAGGAATCGGACCCGGGACTTCCGATCAGCAGTCGCATAAGCTATCCACTAGACCACGGAGGCAGTAATTTTAAATTAAAGTTAAATATATATCACTATAAAATCACTTAGTAGTAATAACAATTTGTTTCCCAAAAACACATTAAATACATACGTAGAACATAACATTTCCATTCAGGTAGCCGTTTAACAATATCAAATTATCGTCGCACTGAACGCTTAATGAGTGCTTAAAAAGATTTTTTCTTGAATACATTACTATTTTATAAATCATGTCAGCCAAGGCTGGTTTTAGGCTGCGTATACATGAAAGATGTGCGTGAGAGCTGAGCGGTATGCGTGGGAAACCTAGTTTCTAGTAATGCCTCATTCTCATCCCAAACCGCTTCTTTCTTTGTTCCACCACGCCAATACACCTTTTGCCGTAATCGGGCTTATGAGCCTGCTTGATCGGCAGTGAGAAAAGCCAATTGCTTCCACTATACCCGTTGACGTCTTTCTTACCGCCTACCGGGAGACCTACGGTACAATTAGTTCTCCTATTGGTTTTAGAACTGCACGATGAGCGCTAAGGCATTGCAGAGAAACAGATCGCACTCAAATGTGAGCTAATAAGCAGGACGAGGATGTCTCCATACAAGAGTGGTTAGAACAACGTGCTTTCGCGCCTGTACAGATAAGTAGTCTATCTTACATGTCTACATCAAATAATGTGTACTATAACTACTTACTGAGTGAATGAGAGCGCCGGATCCATTATCATCATCTCTTCCCCGGGCATCATCCTACTCCATATCTGTCCCAGGTCTTTAAATAAAAGGATGTTTTCCCATGGCTTTGTTTTTGGTACTGACTAGAATGTTCTATATTCATAAATGAAAGAATTTTGACAGAAACAAGTTGCGAGTGCAAGCGGCGATCACTTGTATTCGGTAGACCAGTGGTGTGTCATTTATAGACTACAACAAAAATCACCCATCAAAATAAATACTCGAAACAGGCATAAGTTATATGCCCCTTATCATCGTTTACATAAAGTTAATAATTCTTTTGTAGGGCTAGGTATTCGTATATACAATAAAATACCAATTAGTCTTTTAGAATTGCCATTTAGTACATTCAAAAGTAAAATAAAAGACTGCCTTATTAGGAAAGGTTATTATACCATTAATGATTATTTCAGTGATAAGGATAGGTGGTCACTTACACTAGCCAACTCTTGATTTTTTTAATTTATATAGATACCTTACTTTTCAGTTCTTTTTTTAATATAATATCTTCATGCATTATTATCTATTAATCCATATACACACAACATATCTATTAATTTAATTTTCATGCATTATTAGGTCATTCAACTTACTACATTTACATTTTCATTGTTGTTCCACAAATTTTATTAAAATTTGCTACAGTGTTAGATGAAGGTAACTCGTTATCATGGGCTGGATACTAAAGTTTTTGTAATTTTCGTGTATTCATATACCGTCACTTTCTGTAACATACTTTTCCACCATAGTTCTGAACATGATCGCGAGTTGCCTACATTATAAAGCGTAAGTGGATGCTCCTGTTACACAAGATTCACATTTGAAGACTACTACAGCACTTAAGTTAATAACTACATATTTTGTATATAATATGTATGTTCTTATTTACTATTTACAAGTAATTAATTACAATGTGAAACTGTTGCAGCTCCTTACAAAAACAAAATATGTACCATAACACTGGCGATTAAAAAGAGTGGCCACGAGTTTTATTGCCCGTTCTTTCTCGTGGTTCTACCTATTGCTTTGCGAATGGGCAGTAAATGTAAATGTAGAAGCATTATTAATTTACTTAAAAAAATTGACGTTCATAAGCGTCACGTTGTGACCTAGATGAATAAATGATTTTTGACTTTGACTTTGACTATGATAATATTGTTTAGTGAAAAAATTTCGCATATTTTTTGCTGCTGAAGCAGCGGCACATCTCATATTATTATGTATACGGAGCCTTATTTCAACTTCGAGACTTTGTAGAACTAGGGCCGGAATCGACTCCGACAAAAGTTTTCTTTGTTCCTATTTGAGAGCGGACTGCCTTTTATAGAAGTGTTTTACGATTTGGAAATGTACTATGATAGGTTAGTCTGCCAAGTCGGTTGTCCCTTGGAGATTCTATCTAGACCTGCATTAAATATAAATATATGGAGGGTTCTTGAATGAAAGTTCTTGGAAGTCTTGTTGTTTAGGGTGGGCCGAACAAACGTAACTTTGTGGTTCGTAAGTTGTGTATTTTGAGTAGCTCATTTGGCCTCACCCTTGCATTTCGCGTTAACATGCCGATGGGTGTAGTTGACCTGAGTTGGCACTGCTCGAGGACTTTGCGAACGTCTTGGGCAAGGTTGATTTAACCGCAGCTTGGCTATTTATATCTATTAAATAATTAAGGCCTTTGAACGCGCTTATTATACATATTTCAAAGGTATAACCCCTTTTAAGTCAGACGTTTTGGTTAAATTACATCAATAACGACAATTAAGCAATGTGGGTTAAATGTTAGTGGACTACGTGAGGTTCGATTCTCTCACGCTATGTTATTTACATTCATGTTTCGAGAGTGGGAGTTACTATCTGTCAGTAATATGTTTTTAATAAGTACAAGTACAGTGCTGAAATAGTGAGTGGCAGAAGGTAGCTTTGCTTTCTTCACGCTTGCCTAGAGGTGAGATACCTTCTATGTAAGTGTGGTCCATCGTCGGTCGTATCACCACTTACCATCGCGCTAGATCACGGTCAATTGATAAACAATAGACAATAGATAAAAAATGGGTTGAAGGAGCGAATAAGACTCTGGAAACTACTTTATTCATTGTAATGAATCAAAAATGAATGCTTAGTGTAGTACAACGAAATCCAGGTATAAACCAGTTGCATCCAAAGTTAGGATATGGCGGATACAAATAATTTTTCAAGATCAGCCTGAATATCAACGTAAATTCCCAATGGTAACAAATAAAATGCGATAGTTCTAAAATAAATTAAACAAACGCTGCCACATTCCGCTACGTACATATATTAAAAAGCATCCCAAATTCATCGTCATTAGCGTTCAGCTACACTCGACGATTGTCCGGTCCATTCCACGCTAACAACTGATCGTTTCGAGTGAGTACTATTTGATTTGCATACTGCTGTGAACGTACTCGTTTGTTACTGGACAGACGTATATATGTGTCGTACTGGGAACGTAGCTGAATAATACTACTTAGACCTTTTATTAAACGCAGTTAGTTTATCATTTTTATTTGTTTTGGTGTTTGTGAATGCAGCTGTATCGTATATGCAATCTAATTATAATGCGTTCTAAAGCTTCTTCATGTCAGTATGTATATTATGACTGCACGTTTAGTGTAGTTGTATATGAGATCACCTCGCTGTTAAGAACTGCGTCGAGTATTGTGAGATTCACAACTCGAGACGACACTAAGTGGGATCCACTACACAATTACAATTTGAGAACCACACAATTTTGTGTGTCGTTTAGAGATTAAACCCACAGTTACCAATACTACTGATTATTTGGACACCCACAATCAAGTAAATATTATCAAGTAAAACCTGAAAATAAACAATTTTTAAATTGTTATGTTTATGAATGTAAATGAAGGGGAATACATTCAATAACTCATGGATTTCGTTGGTTTGCTTCCCTGTCTGTAAATATGGGTGTTAAATACAGTGTTATTCAAATAGCAAATTATTCTAACTATGATGAGTTAACCTCTGCACCAATTCATTTATTTTATTGAAATACCTATCACACTCACACCATATCTATTTATCAGCACTGCAAAGCAATAAAAAAAAATATTAAAACGTATGACTACATACAGCTGAAACACACATAAATTGACAAGTCATCATCATCCTCCTAGCGTTATCCCAGTTTCAATCTGGGGTCCGCTTACTAGTCCAACCGGATTTGGCTGAATATTACCTTTTCCACGGAGCGACTGCCTGTCTGACCTCCGCAACCCGAAGGGATAGTGATATTCCATGGTTTAGACTAGTGTCAGTTTATGTTAGAAGGTACTGACGCCCTGTAACGATTGTCAAAGATCTTCATGACAACCGGGACCGACGGCTTAACGTGCTCTCCGAGGCACGGGACAAGCGATAATTAACAATTCAATACGCACATAACTCCGAAAAGTCATTGGTGCGCGCCGTGGATTCGAACCCGATACCCTCTGCATGGCAGTCTGTTGGTATCTCCACTAGGCTATCGCTGCCTCTATAAATTGACAAGTGTATGACATTTTTTTTATAACATGGTCACAGTCTGAATATTTTTATTTTTACAATTTATATATAACGTGCTTATATTACAGATGCTCAAATGATACATTATAGTACTACTAAAACTAAAATAACATTCACACAACAATCAAGAAAAATCTTTTGGAAAAATTCAACTTTACCACAGATAATATAATACTATTCTAGTAGCTTTACCATTATATTAGATAGCAAGCTAAATTAGGTCAGACCTATGTTTCAGGGCAAATATGAGAACCTAACTGCTGCTGAACATTTGTCAAAATTATGTAATATTTCACCGAAGTAGTACAAGTTTTCAAGATGAATCGTAACCGGCATACTTGTCACGATCGCCCTATCTATTCAGTCTGCAGATAAGTTTGCTAGGACCAACACACTTTTACGCCACATATCATTTGGTTGATATACATTTGGTCAGTGATATACGTAAACCTATACTGATCCTCGACTTTTTAATGAAATGTATTTGTTATAGTGAATTGTCGATTATATAGCTGGCATATAGCTGGTGGGGTTAAGTAAAGCCATTCAATTTTCTATAGAGAGGATGATGAGGATGATTCTACTGCTGGTATTTCATTAGATATGGAGGGATCGAAGTATGTATGTAAGCATGTTGTAGTATTAATAATATCTCATGCTAAGCCTTTCATGATCATAAACATCCTAACATTGTCTAGATTGTGATTAGTGAGAATATTATAAGGTGTTTGCTACGAATCGACTAAGGTCTGATCTCCGCAACCCGATAGGCGTAATTAATAAAACTTTGACTAAGTAAGTATGCCTCGAAATTGTTTGTGTCTAGAATTCATTGAAACCAATGGAGAATTATTGTGATAAATGACGACGTTATTTGATAAATGGTTTAAAATAGTGTAGATGATTTAAAACCCAATGCCGAGTTCTACAAAGGTTTTCTATGGCTTTGACTAGTCACGTATTTATGAGTACTCTCCTTTTTAGGTCCCGCGGTGTAAAAGCCCTAGTTGTAGGTCTCCACTAGGTTTCAAGCCCAACAAATTGAGTTTAGATTAGAATCTGGTGGAGGGAGTATGTGCAACTCTCGATGGCTACAGCCACACACTAAAGAACACTGTGGTGTCTTGGACTTAGTGGAGGTAGCACGCGAATCTACAACAGCGCGTTATGCCATGCGTGACCCCACAGGTATTTGGGCCACACATGCAGGCCCCGTCAATGGATTTCTTACACCTGGAAGGCGCGTTGATAATGCGCTGCCTCTACGGAGGATACCGTCTTCAAATTCAGTAACTAGGTCTCCTTTTGAGTTGACAGGAATATTCTTTTGAAATTGCATAAATTTTCTGCGTACGTTTGCCAAAACATGTTCTACATACTATAGATATTGTACTTATATTTTCAAGAACAATATCAATTACTTTGCAAAGCGTTCGGTTCTATCTTCAGAGTAGTGGTCGAGTGAATTCCCGTCATTACAAGGAACTACGGTTTAAGTGGCTTGCCGTCCCTTGTGGAATAATTGAACGATGTTTTTGTACAATTCCCTAGGAATTCGATTTATGTACGTACGTATAAACGTTGGGAACAAACGGTAAATAAATTTATTGTTAGTTCGCACTATTTATGGCCTGTGCTGTATAAATGTGGTTACTTTACTGGTTAAAATCTGGTTGGGACCTAGTTGTTGCATATGAGTAACAAGAAGAGATGGGAAACGAAGTATTTTATTTTATTTTAAAGAAATTGGTTATTGTTTGCGGCGAAACGACGCGGTGGGGCGCGACAGACTAAGGTGTTGCTCGCTGCGGAAGGTATTTTATAGAAATACATAAAAACCAGTGGTGTCGCAGCGACACGGTGCGTGCATCTGCGGTCTGCAGTCGACTCCGATCTTGTCCTTTATAGAAATATCAAATTCGGGCACCGAAAGTATAACATTACAATTGCTTTTAAACTTTTGTGTTGAAATTATTGTTCTCTGTATTGCTTATATCACGAAGCACATACTGAACTGGATTTCAATTAAACCAAAAAAAGCCTTTTCAAAAATTACTTAATTAAAAATCGTTCTCAAAAGAGAACATTAGCGAATAACTTCAAAACAATTCAGCGGAGGGCAACGATCGATCTGCCGAGAACTGAAACGGTTCGCAGCTATTTAGAGTAAGTATCGATTTGCTTAGCGCTTCTAATGGGACTTTATTGCTATTGTGCACTGATAAATTTAGCAAGAGTTACGTGAATGAGATTGAGTTTAACTTTTGACGTATTTGTGCAAAAATATTTTGTTGTAGACCTTTTCTCTATTTACAACTATATTAAAAATTATATTTTATATTGATCGCACGGATAGCGAAGTGGTTAGTCAGCTCCGAATATTTTGGATTCGATGCCCACATGGGACAATAGTTATGGATAATAGTTATGAGATCCACAGACTGTTTCTTTATGTTTACTTAGATATGTTTACTTTATTGTACATATTAAGACAATACAAGATAACAATAACTTAATTTTTAAATACGAGTATACGGGTGGTTTATTTTGTATACAGATAATAATATAATCTAACTTCTAAATGTCATAAAGCAAACTAAGTAAATATCCTTTAATACATAGATGTAGAAAAATTACACACAGACACGGAACAATAAGCGTGCTCATACACAAAAACTGACCTGATTGGAAATATAATAGAGGCACTGGCTTAGCAGTTTTTGACTAATATTGGCCTAGTAATTAATAACCCCATTATTAAGTACTAGGCCAACATATAAATCAAAAACTAGTAAACTGTAAAGATAAGCAGAACGATAAGTAATAAGATATATTTGTCATTCATCTTTATACCCCACTAGAGGACGCCAGCAGCTTCGCCTGCATTTTTTTTAAATTTACCCGTTTTGGCCGATCCCGTGGGAATTTCGGGAAATCCCTTCTTAGTGCACCCCTACGGTCCCCAAGGAACATACATGCCAAATTTCAGCTTCCTGCGCCCAATAGTTTCGGCTGTAGCGTGTCTGTCAGTCAGTCAGTAACGCAAGGATTTTATATATTAAGATTATGCAATGCAATAAGCGATTGAGCATTGAACATTCAAAGGACGTCATCGAAAAACGCAAGGAAGAAATTTCTGACGGAAAATCCAAAACCTCTTGACCCATGCTTCACAAGCAACTGCGAGCATAAGCACATTCGCCTGCTACGGGCACGGCGAAAGAAGGCAGCTTAAAGAAAAGGAGAAAGATATGAGATACGAGTAAATAGTTGCCTGTTTAATTGTATGATTCAAAAACTAGCAGTTAGAGAGCCACCTTAGACATCATTATTTAAAATAATACTAATTGATATTAAGTCTCATCGTATTTACTTTAATCTTGGCTCAACTTGTATTTTGAGAGAAGTAGGTACCTTACGTTTTGATTTAGGTAATGTATCGCCTGGATTCGTGGAAGAAGAGTGGGGAGGCCTTTGTCCCTCAGTGGAACATCACAGGCTCATAAAAAACCCTGTCCCACAAAGGACTATGGGCAAAAATGTATGGGCTCCATCCCCATATACCAACACACATGGAACTGATGCCAATGTGAACCTTAAGTATCCACTACTTGATTAAAATCATTTTTTTACTTAAATCCCTGGCATATATCAATAAAAAGCAATTTATTATTATTAATTAACCTATATTTTCATTTTACACTTGTAAGTTATTTTAACATTATGGTTATATTACAGTACATAACATGATTTTGTAACTATACAAAATAAAAAATAATGTATTTTTAAACATAATCATTTAAATGATTATGAATGAATAATTAGAAAATAAAAAAATATAAATAAAAATAACTAAAGTTGAAGATATGGGAAAAAAGGCTGCTAGCTTTAAATGGAACCGGCCATGTCAGCCGTATACATGAGGATCGTTGGGCGAAAATCTCGACGCTATGGGTGGCAGAAAATGGTCGTCGTTGCCAAGGTCGGCCCGGAAAACGGTGGCGAGACGACCTAGACGCCTACCACAAGAGTTGGCTTGAGATTGCAGGCGACAAGAGAGAGTGGAAAGATTTGGGGGAGCCCTTTGCCCAGCAGTGGGACAGTACAGGCTAAAGGTTTTTTTTTTTTAAATAACGAATATAAATGAATGAATCATTTAAATTGATTGTCTTCTAATTATTCGTTCCTACAATGCTCATATTAGGCAAATAACAATAATGATTGTTAATATTACTGGTCTATTATAACACTGTTTAACAGCTGCGCTGGCAGATTAAAATCTGTATGATGACCTATTCCTATGTACCATACAATCGACATAATATGTGCACAACTTGCTTTAATAGATAAATGAGTAGGTGTTTTACAATTAATCGTCAATAACACGTAAACGAAATATTTGTTTAAACGTTAATTACTATGACAACCCAACAAAAAATAATGCATTTGGGCAAGGTCCGCATAGTAAAAAAATATCATCTTGCCAAGATGTGTCAATTGAGCACATAAACCGCCCTGTACGGCACTGAGGATGCAGGGATACGACTGGTGTTTAGCACATACTTTTGACGGGCATAACGAGTAATGGAAATAGTTAGAAGAAGTAATCTACTTTGTCTGCCTTTACGTGTTGTATATTTTATAAAAGTTGTATCATGTGATATCTAATTACGTCACCATGTCAACCATACGTCAGAGACGAAGGGCAGGCCCTCCCCGACCCATTCGCGAAATGTACTCAACCTACATTACTGTGTGCTACTGCATCACTGGACACGGCCTTCTTTACGTTCCAGCTCATAAGCTGAATACAAAAAACCGGCCAAGTGCGTGTCGGGCCACGCGCAATGTAGGGTTCCGTAGTTGCCCGGCCATTAATGATAATAACTTCTGTTTCACATGGGACTAAAAACGGGCATCTTTAAGATTAAGCCAGCGCTCCAATGTAAACTCACAGAAATAGGTATTTATAAGTTAACCGACGATTACTCGTAAACTAGTGATGTCTACTTAGCCGTGATAGTTTTCCTTTTAAATTCGTTATATGTACTACATTTGTGATTTTTTTCACCTCTTCCAAATTAATAGTTTAGCCGGCAGAGGGGGGGGACACTTGAGTCAAACAATTTTTTCCACTTCAAAGCTTGATACTTGACAAACCAATCACTTGATCGAAAAATGATTTGAGCAAACTAATAATATTTTTTTAAAACCTATCCAATGATATCCCACACAATGGGGTACTCAACCAAAAAAAAATTCAACCCCACTATATATGTAGGGGAGACACCATTAAAAAATATATTTTCCTAAATTTTATTCTACAGTTTTGTTGCAATATCTTATGTCTATATTCATGTCAAATATCAGCTTTTTAGCGTTTTTGAGCTAGGCTGCGGACGGACAGACGGACGGACATGACGAAACTATAAGGGTTCCTTGTGGACTACGGAACCCTAAAAAACAAAGCCAATTACCTTCATCTCTGTCAGTTGTATCCTAAAAGTTCTGTATTATAAAGAATGTATATATTCTGTCCTTAAAAAGTAACAATTATGTCATGGGTATTAACAGCTCGTGCAAGAATAACATATACAATAAAAAGTTATGGTGTCTGGCTTTCCAGTTCCATACCATATTCATCACCAGGAGTTAAAATGTGCACACGACAATTAAATAGTACAACGATTATTTAGTAATGCTCGTGAGAAATCTTAACGGATATTTTTATGTTTAGACTTTTCAAAATATGTAATATAGAAAAGGTTTTAAGGAATACTATAACTAGACACTAACATTCAACTTGGCTTATTTGAAATATCGCCACTCACAACTTTTCCCGTCTCCTTCGCTTCCGCAATAAGCAATACCTGCATATGTATATAAAACATCTTTCGTCACCTCTAGCAACGCTTGTAATAACAGAAGTTTTATTTTCAGTCCTATAACAAAACAAAGGGTAGAATAACGTGTATGGAAATATTCATACAGTGTGCACAACTAAAAGGCAGTCTTTCGACAAACAAATCTATGTATATAACTATATCTATGTATCCACACGCATACGTTGGCTGCGGTTCTCAAAGTGTTGGTGCCGTGTTTAGAAATGATCCAATTTTATTAAGGTATACACCTCCACGATGGTTTGTTATAACAGAACATCGTGGTTTTGTATACTTAGTAAAAATATTATAAATGGCCCTGAATAAGTTGGTCCAGCTATTTCTGTATATGTAACATTCTTGTGTAACTGATTATCTGACAGACAACAAACAGTCAAAACTATTTGGCGTAAAAACTTGAAGTTCGGTACAAATGCTCCTTGGGGACCGTAAGAGGGTGGGGAAGGCGGTCAGTGGGTACTAAAGAGGGGATTTAATGAAATTCCTAAAATGAAGTTGGTTAATAACTAAGTATTCGATACCTTCTAACTATCGACATTTCTACTCATACTTCTAATGTACTGTCTGTAACGATGTCCGACTAACAACTGCCCATAACCCTGGCCTTACATTGCAAATTAATGTGAACATGTGTATTCCCAGCAAACCACACACATTGGATAACAGTAACGTTATGTGACGTTGTCCATCAAATACCAGATATTAGTGTATCAAAGTTTGGGCAACAGTGTAATGTAGAGAGAGATATAGGTTTTTGTTTGTTGTATTAAGAGCAGACTCGTCAGCGGAGTCTCTTGCCAGATGGTTACTATTATCTTTTAGATCTTTATTCAAACAAAATTTCAAACGAAAACAACGTCGTTGGGCACAAACATAAAAGGATAGTTATAGTTAGTAGAGCCTTGCTCATTCAGCATGAATTTGCCGACTCGACTGAAGAAGTACTACCCTCTTATAGAAATCATCGTAAAGTAACAGTAGCTATACTGCTGCGCTTCTTTCGGAGAATGAGAATGCCGGAGGCCCATCCCCTATTCCTTCTCCCAAAGGGAGGAAAAACACTTGTGACTCCTGGTATTGTTTGTGTCCACGGGCGGCGGTAATCGCTTACCATCAGGTGATACGTCTACTAGTTTTCTGCCTATTATATAAAACAAAATCATCATCAGCTTGTATCAGTCCACTGCTGGTCGTAGGCCTTTCGTATGACACGCCAATGAGCTCGGTCTTCAGCTTTCCCCTTCCAGTCCCTGCCCTACGAATATCATCAACCCATCTGGAAAATGATAAAAAAATAATGGCACCAAAATCCTTAGTACGAAAGTTCCGATCATCAGATATTAGTGGTACAAAGTTTGAGCATCGCATTACGGCATTATAATCGCGTAAAACAGCGGGCCTTAGTCGCCACACGTCATTGTGCCAGTTGTACTGAGCCCTGCCCCACTCGTTGCTGCTTCCCGAGGGAAACGATACTGCGGTCTAACTTGTTAACGAGTAGCGAGTTTATTTTAAACAAGACATAACTTTATTCTAGGAGATACATTTTTAACACATAGTCTCATGGATTCAGAGCCACTTTTAATATTTAATTCAGAAACGTCAGCTAATTTTTTATCTTTTTTCGTCAGATTATTTTCAGGTATCAGAGAAGGTACTTGATGGCACGTTCGGATCATTGCATTGCCTACGTGAAAATCAAGAAGATTAATTTCGTTCTTTCTACACTCTAATAAACAACCGGCTATATGGATAAGCTAAATTAAGATAATTATGATTAATAACTACGAGTCTATCGACTTCATAATTATAATATCTTACTATTTTCAGTCGTAAATAATTATTCATTTTCTCTGACACAAGTTGTTAGTAGCTTGCAGTTAAACCATCGTGATGTATAGAGATTCTTCATGATGATTATATAAATATTCGCTTCGATGATATTTCTATTATAAACTTGCTGACATTTTAACTACAGCTTAGGCTTGTTATAATACAGCCTCTTGCTTTTCAGATGTATTATGCTCGTCAAGAGATACCATATGTCCGCGTCCGCTAGTCACTTGCATCACAAGTTGTACTCTTTCGACAGACTATGCCGCGCACGTCGTCGCTAATTTAAGTTTTTATTCCGCCAGGAATCCAGGACTTAAGTTCTAAATGAGTGTTATTTTAAACTCACTAAAAGCTGTACTCTTTATTTACATTTCCACTTCTCCTCCCTTTATAATAATCGCGTTCTTAACTATTGTTGTGTAGATACTTTTTCCTTTTTTTATCGTTACAAAGGCAGACATAATTGCCTGTGGATTGTGCAGCTGTATACAGTCTTTGAAAATGTTTATCTGGAAATATATAAGAAGTTGTTAGTAAATAATCATAATATGTTTTATATTGTCTTTCGGGATATATACCACGTAACTTTGTTTCGAATATCCGATATTAAAGTAAATAAATACTATGTAACAATTTTCGTTAGGACTGCTTCCGTGGTCCAGTGGATAGCTATGCGGCTGTTGATCGGAGGTCCCGGGTTCGATTCCCGGGTCGGGCAAACTGTTAATGGGTTTTTCCAAATTCTCAGTAGCAGCCCGGAGTCTGGTGATGTGCCCGGTAACGGCAATAGGCTCGCCCCCTATTACGTGGGACCTAAAAATTCATGGCGAAATGTGCATGTAATATTACACCTCTGTCTACCTCTGTCTAGTGAAGTGTAAATAAACAGTGATATCCAAGAACTCGTATTAAAAAACCCTCAAAAACAGTTACTCTGTGCTTTTCTTCTCTGTGACTCAAGTTAATTCATTATTTTAACAACATAAAAGTGTTCTAATCAAAAAACTTAACAGTGGAAAAAACTTATCATCGTTATTTTTTTCAAATGTCACTTAATACGAATCCACTGAATAAAATAGTGAGATAGCGCCATCTTGTGACAAGTACCAAAACTAAGACAACACTAACTCACTAGTTATCGAAGTTAACATGTCATCAAAGATCAATACAAATAATACAAATAGTACCAATAGCGGCCGCAAGATGCCTGTACTAGTATCATGCTTCAAATGTAAAAAATCTGTGGATATCAAAAATACTGCATTATGTTCAGTCTGCAACCAAAGATACGAATTAAATTGTGATGGATATCCTGAACACACATACAAGCTTATGAATCAAGAATCTAAAAAGAAATGGCGATGCAAATTATGTATTCAAAACTGCATGAAACAAAAAAAATACATAGATAATAACGCTTCCTCCAATATTACAACAAGAAAAAAGCCGATTAATATATCGAAGCCTTCGCCATCCCCTACAAAACTAAGACTTACAAATCAAAATCAGAGTAATGAAAGCACAGTACAATACTCAACTCATGAGAACTCAAAGATAATTGACTCACAAATACTTACCGAACCCGAACTCGAATCATCATATGAGTCATACTCTTCGCCCAATAAAATATCTAAAAGTATGGACAACACCATAAATGACTTACTATCTATTACTGAAATGAAAGAAACGATATCCCAACTGACTTGTAAACTGAATACTACTGAAAATGAGCTCGAAAATTTGATATTAGAAAATAATGAGCTTCACGGCCAAGTACAAAAGCTTACCACAGAAATAAAAGTACTAAAATCCTTATGCCACTCTTCGACATTAGTGGAGGGTAGCCCACTAAAAATTTGTAAACTTAAGAGGCGATCTCTTCTATACCCTCCTAGTGTATCTTCCACTCCTCCCTCACGGGGAATCATCTCGCAAGTAGAACACAACATGAGTAGTGAGGCTACATCGTCGCTCCAACAACGAATCCTTCATCTCGAAAAACAATTAAAAGACGCTGAAAAAGAGATATTATCGCTCACCACAAAACTGGAAAAATTGACACAGTCCCTACGATGTGAAAAAAACTCTTCTCAATGCACCGTCAATACGCCGTCGTCGCAGCAAAAATGCCTATCCGAGAAAAGAATACTCATCTTCGGCACTCAACAATGTGTAGATTTAGCAACAGCCATCGCGCAATCGAGAAAGAACACCCGATATGATACTTACGGAGTCTTCGCCGAAACAAAACCAGGTGCACCAGCAAGGGAAGTAATAAAAAGTTGTCGTTGTACACAAATAAAGCCTGATGACAAATTAATATTATGTGTAGGCGAAAACGATTCTAGCATAAAAATAGTATTAAAACAGCTTCAAACTTTATTAGATTTATATAAGAATAATACTATAATCGTACTTAATATTATAAAAAGCAAGCAGCTAGATGTTAAAAGCCTTTGAAAGGAACCATACCCTTCTACTTTAAACGCCTTACAAAAAACACTCTGCAATCTGCTAATACACAAAAACTTACAAATCCTCAGGCGCAGAAGGGCACCATACCATATTATTTTCCAATAATTAATCAGAATAATATTTTTTTTCGAACCTAAAGTTTGTATTTCTACAACAAACAACTTAAAAATAATGCATCAAAATATTGCTAGCATATTCGCAAAACAGGAAATTCTTGAGATAACAATAAAAGAATTACAAAAAACAAACCAAGACCCAGACGTTTTATGCCTTTCTGAAACGTTTATAAAAAAAGGACACGAAAGATATGTAAATATTCATGGTTACATATTATGTGCTAGCTATTGTAGGGATAAGCAGAGAGGTGGAACCTGCATATTACTTAAAAAAGGCATAGTCTTTACGGAACTATTATATATAAAAAATCATACCTCGCAGAACTCATTTGAAGCGTGCGGCATCGAAATTACCCAAAGTAAATTAATTATTATTTGTGTTTATAGAACTCCTCAATCAGACCCCATCTTATTTTTAACTAAATTAAATAATCTCTTAAATGAAATAACGCAGAAATATAAATTTAAAATACAATTAGTAGTAGCAGGCGACTTCAACATTAATACGTTGAAAAAAGGTACTGTTACAAATGAATGACTGGATTTAGCTCTGAACCATAACCTGAAAATACATATAGACACGCCCACACGCAAATCATCTTGCATTGACCACATACTGAGCAACATTTCTAACGCTACTTCAACAGTGCTTCCGCTTTGTTTGTCAGACCACGACACAGCACAAATACTAAGCTTCCCATTAAAACGTAAACCACAAATAATAACTTCTCACTATATTTTCAAGAGAGATTACAATTTAGGAAATATACTTAAATTTAGAGAATGTCTCAAACATCTTTCATGGTCAGATATATATATATCGAATGTGACGCCAACTTAGCATTCAAAAACTTCCATGACCTAGTGTGCCTGTTCTACAAACTCTGTTTTCCTAGACATAGAGTAAAGGTAAATATTAATAATAAACACAAACAAAACTGGATAAGCAGGGGGCTAAAAAAGAGCTGCAATACAAAGCGCACACTTCGATACAATTATTATAAAGAAAAAACTACATTTAATAAAAACACATATGTTACGTACTCAAAAATATTAAAAAAATGCATTTATAGTTCTAAAAAGAACGCTAATATTAAGTACATAAACAAAAATGACAACAAATGCAAAGCCACCTGGTCAGTTATCAAAAATCAAATAAATACCTATAATCCAGCTAACTGTATAGAGAATATAAAAATAAAAAACTTAACTCTCACGAACCCCGTTGATATAGCAACAACATTTAATAATCATTATGTCAACCTAGGTCAAGAATTACAGAAAAATGACACTAGAATGATGAAATGGCCTAGAAATAGCTTCAATATTAACTCCATGTTCATTGTACCTATGTCGGAAAATGAAGTAAGACGTGAAATAATGACATTAAAAAATACTAACGCCGAAGGCTATGACGAAATAAATACAAAAATATTGAAAGAATGCTGTACCGAAATACTTCAAATACTGACGTACCTTATAAATTTGTCACTATCTACAGGGACCTTCCCAGAAGCACTAAAATCGTCAGTTGTTATGCCTCTCTTCAAAAAGGGAGAAAGAAGTGACATTAATAACTATCGACCAATTACACTAATACCTATTATATCAAAAATTTATGAAAAATGCATGCTTAGGAGATTAATTAGTTATTGTAACAAATTTGACATTATAAACAGCGACCAGTATGGCTTTCAAAAACACAAATCAACAACACTGGCAGTATTTACATTTTTGAAGGAAATATTGACAGGTATTAACGTTAACCATTTTACTACAGGGCTATTTTTTGACCTATCTAAAGCGTTTGATCTCGTATCACATGAGATTCTACTTAAAAAGCTGGAAATGTTTGGAATCAGAGGTCTAGCACTACAGTGGATATCTTCATATCTAAGTAATAGACAACAAAGAGTTGTCATCACTAGAATGGATAAAAATCGAGAAATGACGCCGTATCTATCCGAATATCAATCTATTAAATACGGTGTGCCACAAGGTAGTGTTCTAGGCCCTATTCTCTTCCTACTATATATTAATGACATTACACAGATAACCAATCACAAATGCATTCTCTTCGCAGACGACATTTCTATTATTGTGACCTCAAATAAAAGACATAATACAATACGTAATCACGAAACTGACATTAATAATACAATTGACATACTCATTGACTGGCTAAACACACATAATTTAAAAATAAATCTTGACAAATCTCTATATATTCAATTTAATAAATGTTATAATGACAAATACAATCTCAAATTAAATATACCTAAAATTAAACAAGCTACACACACAAAGTTTCTAGGAGTGACAATTGACGAGGATATTAACTGGAAAACACATATTGATATAGTGTCTAGTAAAATAAATAGATTTGTTTATGCACTAAAACATATTAGAAATATAACAAATACAAACACAGCTATTGTAACATACCGAGCATACGTTGAATCTGTACTTCGTTATGGACTTGTTATGTGGGGAAACAGTACTGGTATAGAAAGAGCTTTCGTAGCTCAAAAAAATGTTTAAGGGCTATATATGGTATGCGACCGGATCAATCATGTAGACCGATATTTAAAACAAATGGTTTGTTACCACTATCATCACTATACATCTACGAAATTTGTATGTTTGTACGTAGACACAAAGAACATTTCAAAACTGCGAATGATGTGAGTTTTAGAAATCGCCGAGATCCAGATAGGCTTGTATTAGCTGATATCCCCAAATCTACGAAATATAACAAAAGCTGTCTGGCAATGTGTGTAAGAGTTTATAATAAAGTACCGCATGAAATTAAAGTATTGAACACAAATTTATTTAAAATAAAACTACAGAACTGGTTAACTGAACACAATTTCTATAGTATTAAGGAATTTATTGACAAAAAATTGTAACTTGTATTTGTAACTAATATTTGCATGCTGAATATGTCCGGCTAAACATGTAAGAACTATTGCCTTTGATATATAACATCTCTGTATACCGTGTTTTATGCAAATAAATTATTATTATTATTATTATTCTCTTTATTAAATACTATTCACAAAGTCACATTTTACATAATTAAACCTAATATATCAAAATAAATTTAACTATATAAAATAGGACCACGGAAACCCACCGGTGTCGGGTACAGGGACCAAGCCACCGGTGGTTAGGGCCTCAGAGAAAGGAACTTCCTCACGATGCGCGCCGTATCGAGAAGAACCGCCTTCTGAATCAAAGACTTGATCCAGCTGCCTAGTGCGAGCCTCTTTAGGTGTTGGTCGAGGCTCTTGGCGATTTTATTATTATTATTATTACCCCTTCGGGGATACAAGCGTGAGTCTATAAAAAAATAAAAAGAAGAAATAAAAAATAAAATTCTTTAGCCGTCGTATATGTGGTTCCAAAACTGCAAAGTTATATCTTGTGGTTGGATAGCTAATAGAACTGTTATATTAATTATTCCACTGCTATCCTCTTTTTAATGGTGTTAAATCTTTATAATGTATTTTGCAAGCAACAACCGTTTTTAACCGACTTCATAAAAAAGGAGGAGGTTCTCAATTTGTCGGAATCTTTTTTTTTAATGTATGTTCCCCGATTTATCTAAGACGCCTGGACCGATTTCGAAAATTCTTGTTTTGTTTGAAAGAGTATACCTCCTAGTTGGTCCCATGATCATCAGGTCAGGATCTAATCATGGGATCCTGGAAAAATCGAAGGAACTCTTCAAATTTTATAAGGACACTTCCAGCGATTTGACGATAACAACCCAATGCCGTCGAGTTTGGGCTCGTTTGAGTCGTCTTTACATAGACTTTGATGCTGGATGATTTCCATGGTTTGATGATAGAGCAGGAAGGTGACAATGGGATCTTTGTAATACAAAGACGCAATCTCATCGAGTTTAGGCTCATTTGTTTTGTCTTGGCAAACACTTTGGTATTGGGTGATGCCGGGATCTCGGTTTAAAGACATTTATTCTCAAAAAGAACTTACAAGAGTTCACTTACATGAGAACTTAAACTAAAACTTAAAATTAGGTAACATTTCTTGTTGACGCCGATGGTCCAAAGATTCATTTGATGGTACAATATTGAAACTTGTTTAGTTATTACATTAAGTTTATACCTTAGATCAGTTTGCATCTGTAATTATATGTCGGTATATCTTCATATTCAAGTCTTCAAGAAACCCAATTGTTTAAGCGAATCACAATAGACGATTCTTTTACCTTTACAATTAAAACCTGACCAACCTATAATATCTAGTATAGGTAGGTACATCCCACACCAGCCAAACAGATATCAATTTAAACAAGATTTCAGGTAAGTAGATACACACTTACTTGCTAGATTAACTTATATGCAAATACAAAATCGTTTAATAATCAAGTGATCATGTATTCATGGTGTAATGTTTCAAGCGTTGTGTAAATTTGTTTATAGACTGTAATTCTCTAATTTCTTTAGGTAATTTGTTGTATATTTGTGCACCTTCAAAAGTAATATTTCTTTTACCGTATTCGGTTCGAGGTGTAGGTAAACTTAATTTATCCCTGCTTCTGGTGTGATATTTGTGGCTCCTTTTATTAAAATGAATGTTAGAATGAATAGTATTTAATTCAAGTTTTTTTATTAATATGCATGTTTTATATTTATATAGTTTATCAATGTTTAATAATTTGGTTTCTTTATATAATTTAATAGTAGGTGTTAAGTAATCATAATGTAGTAGTGTTTTGATAACCTTGTTTTGTGCAATTTGTAAATCTTTCAAATTTGTCATGGCGGCACATCCCCAGACCTCTATTAGATATTCTAAATGTGGCTTTACAAGAGCATTATAAATAATGTGGCAAACTTTTAAAGGGATGCATCCTTTTATTCGATGTAAAGCACCTGCTAATGAGACGAGTTTAGAACGCACATATTCAATATGAGCCCTCCAAGTTAATTTACTGTCTAATAGCAGCCCAAGGTATTTTTCCTGGTCCGACCTTTGTATTGTTACTTCGTTGATTTTTAATGGTGTAAAATTGGGTATTTTTTTGTTTTTTGCGCAAAATATCATATATGATGTCATGTGATCTGATGATGGAACTGAAACGAACGTGTTAAGGCTAGTTAGTTGAAAACAAAAAAAATACTTGAAATTGCCAGAAAGGTACAGGTCTACATTTCAGAATTGAGGCACGTAAGGAAGGCCTCCCCATCATCTACCACCTATGTACCTATCGGTACATAGGATAGTGTAGGTACTTACCTCCTATTACTATTTTTTAGTAGTAGTCAGCTGTCAACGTTTGACATGTAAACAGTAAATATATAGAACTCTCGTAATGTTTTCTCTAATAATTAATTAATTGCCTATTTTGACGACGAAAAGTGCATAAAAGTGGTTAAAGACACACTGTCTCTTACTGTGAGTGTTATTAACGTATACTGTGTTGTTTTATTGCCGATAAACAGTGATAATCGAAAGTAAACAAAAAGTGACTAAACATAAAAATAAAGAAATAATAAGTGCATTAAATACTTCCACTCCGTTAGTGAAAAGTGATAAAACATCCTAACTATTACTGTTGACAATATAACAGTGATAATAAGAAATTTAAATACTGTAATACACAAGTTTCCGTTTTTTATTTAAACGCTGTTATCGCTCATATTCGACAACAACACCATCTAGGAAAAGTACATAAACAACATCGAAGTTTGTATTGCCACACTTAAAACAGTGTGCACAGAACAAAAGTTCTAATTGACTGCATCAATTATCTAGTACAACGACATCTATAAATCATAATAGTAAACCAACTAAGTATACAATTAGAGCAACAATTTTGTCATACAAGGAACTAAGCAGGTGGCTGAGCGGTTTACGTGGCCGCCTAACGATAGATGCTCCCTGTGATTGCAGGTTCAAACCTCACACAGTGTTCCACTTTTTGAGCATTAGGAATAATTATTAGGATGAATTTCCTTGAAAATATAACATTCCGTCGCAACCGCACACGATCGGACCCAAGTAATGATGACAACGATCAAGACAACGATAATAATAATATGTCGCATACGATGAATTCCACAATAAACAGCATGCCAGAGATGTCCGAAGACGAAATTGACCAAAGTATTATAATATTAAAAGACGAAATTAATACCTTGAGATCCCAATTAAATAGCGCGCACAAGGAAATTGAGTTACTATCGTTGGAAAATATGCAATTAAAGCAGAGTAACGAAGATTTAATTTAAAAAAATGAAATGTATAAAAGAATAACAAATAGTCCAATGAAACACAAAAAACTTACACCAAGAAAACTTACACCAGGAAAACTTACACCAGGAAAACTTACACCAGGAAAACTTACACCAGGAAAACACACATTGAGGAGTACAAACACCAAAGAAACACAAACAGAACCTAGCCATATTTCATCTACAGACCAATGTATAAACAAAGACCACAACATAACATCATCCTTGCATATCACTCAAACAGAACCAGTTGCTATACAAAATAAGCTATCAGTCCAACACTCGGATACGATCTCAAAGACTAAGCGAAATAGAATATGCCTGTTAAGTAGCGAATCTTCTAACAGATTGTATAAAATTATTGAAAAAACTAATTTATGTAATTATGAAATTTGTCACTATCGTAAAACTAATTGTGGACTCAAATTGATATTAGAAAATATTCATAAAAAAGTACAAAATTTTACCTTTTCAGATTTTTGTGTTATTTACATTGGTAAGGAAGATTTTGTAAGGACTCATAATTACATAGAACTAGTCACATTTATTCGGGAAATATTATTACCGTTAAATCATACAAATTTCATAATATGTCTACCTACTTTTAAGTATATGGTTAATACCAACATAATGTTTAATAGCAGAATAGACACTTTCAATAATTTACTTTATTTAGACTCGATAACTTATAAATATGCGTATATTTTGGACTCCAACTTGAATTTGCCGTATTTGAGCAATACATATTGCCAACATTATGGTACTTTAAATAACAAGGGACTGAGTATTGTAATATCTGATCTACAAGACTTAATAATGAACTTGAATACAGCACACCTGGAAGTGGACCGTTTTCAGAATAATATGACAAATTCACAGCCACAAATTGATTCTCAGTTATTTCTTTAATTGTCTCAATATTCTACACCAAAATATAGCAGGTTTAGTGAATAAAACAGACGTACTTTGTTTAAAACTAGAAGAGTTATGTAATATTGGAACACCTATAGACGTTATTTGTATTACGGAACACTTTATTGAATCAGGCTATGAAGATCAATTATACCTGCCAAATTTCTATCGAGCTGCTTTCTTCTCTAGGAAAACAAAACGAGGAGGTACGTGTATACTTGTTAGAATAGGAATACAGTACAAAGAGATATCATTCATATCAAAACAATCGGTATCAGGAGTCTTCGAGTGCTGTGGTATTGAACTTATATCCTATAATATTATCATTATTTGTATATACCGTATACCAAAGCATAATTACACTATATTTTATGAAAAACTAGGTATCATATTGAGCAAAATCAGTTCGAATTCAAACAAAAACATTATCCCGGCAGGGGACTTTAATATTGATGTGCTAAAACGAAACAATATAACTTTAGAATTAGAATATTTTTTGTTGCAATATAATTTAAAATTAGCATTATACACTCCTACCAGGTTACATTGCAATACCTGCATTGATAATTTTGCACATAGTTTTTCAAAAGAATGTAAAGCGGAAACTATAGATTTAATACTTTCAGATCATACTTCTCAATTGCTAAAAGTACCTATTAATAAAGTATGCAAATTAAAATACTGGAAAATCAAAAAAAGAGACCATTCAATAGAAAACTTAAATAAATTAAAAAATCATTTACAGAGCTTATCCTTCACTAATGTGTTTAATACTACAAGAGCTAACGAGGCTTTTGACTGTTTTATGGAAGATTTTACGCTACTTTATAAATTATGCCTACCAGAAAAAGAAATTGTTATTAAAACAAACAAAAAGACGAAATGGATATCCCGTGGATTAAAAAGATGTAGCAGAAAACAAAGGCAGTTACTTTGGAAATACCGGCTTAATCCTAATCACAAAAATAAAACCGAATTTAAAAAATATACAACTCTCTATAAGAAAATTATTAGGTTAACCCAGAAAGCCCAAAACAACCATTATATAAATTCTGCCCAAAACAAAACGAAAGCTGCATGGCAAATAATAAACAAGTCAACATTTTGCTTACCACAAGAACATATATCTTCCATAAAACGAAATAATTCATATTTTACGGACCCAATTGACATTGCAAATGAATTTAATAATTATTTTATTGATGAAATTGAGAATAACATTAAAACTGACATGCAATTATTTAATAATCAATTTATTTTTGATAATTTGACATCGCAATCAATATTTATGCCACCAGCTACTTATTTTGACATTATTAAAATAATAAACTCGCTTAGGAACACCAATACTGTTGGATATGACGGCATTTCTACAAATGTAATAAAGTATGTGAAAGATGTTATCGCACTGCCATTAACACATATAATTAATCTGTGCATTACTGATGGAGTATTTCCAGAAAAGTTAAAGAAAGTCGTAATCAAACCATTATTTAAAAAAAATGACAAATTAGATGTAAAAAATTATCGGCCAATTGCAAAAATACCAGTATTCTCTAAAATATTTGAGAAGGTAATCTATAATTCACTGTACACGTATTTCGAAAGATATAAATTATTTTGCAACGAACAAAAAGGCTTCCGTAAAAATACAAATATTAACATGGCAATATATGACCTCTTATTAAGTGTCATTACATCCATGGATAAACGTAAACCAGTATGCGCTATTTATACCGATATGACCAAAGCCTTCGATTACGTAAATCATAATATACTTTTAAAAAAATTGTATGGTTACGGTGTCAGAGGAAACATACTCCAACTCATAAAATCATATCTTAGTAATAGATACCAATGTACAGAAATTGCTAGAATATGTCCTAAGCATAAATTAGAAATAAAATATACTTCTGGACTAAGACAAACAAAGTTTGGTGTGCCTCAGGGTAGCGTGCTCGGGCCACTACTCTTTCTCATATATATTAACGATCTGCCAAAAGTGTTGAGTCATAAAATGATCTTGTTTGCAGATGACAGCACAGCCATCATAGAATGCTCTGAATCAAACTGCTATCAAGATGACATCAATAACTCACTGTCTAAAATTATAAATTGGCTTAGTCATAATAATTTAGTTATTAATTTAACAAAAACTAAAGTTATGCATTTCCATCAGCGCCGTGAAAATAAAAATATTAAAGTAACTTTTAATGATTTTAACATAGAAGAAGTAAATAGCTGTAAATTCTTAGGTATTACTATTGATAATAAGCTGACATGGAAACCCCAAATAGAGGAAGTGTGTAAGCGATTAAGTAAATCGGCATACGCACTCTTTCAGCTTTCAAAAAAAGTTAATACTGAGACTTTGTTAATGGACTATCATGGCTTAGTAGCCTCCGTTTTACGTTACGGTATTATTTTTTGGGGACGGTCTACCGACAGAGAGCTAGTATTTAAGATGCAAAAACGATGTATCAGATCAATGTGTGGTCTTAAACCAATTGAAAGCTGTATACCTTATTTTAGATCCTTAAAAATACTGACATTGCCATCGTTATACATATTAGAAATTGCATTATTTGTAAAAAGTAATCCTGAATTGTTCACAAAATTATCGACTGTAAGGAAGAATCCAATTCGTACTCAATATTCTAATCAGTTGTCTCATGTTAAATGCAAAACATCATTGATGCAGAAGAGTTTTTTTTGTATTGCGTCAAAGATATACAATAAAATACCCAATGACACTAAAAGCATGCCGACTAACAGTTTTAAAAACAAATTACGTAAATTTTTGATTGACAAATGTTATTACACATTGGACGATTTTTTTAATGATAGATTGGAATAATTAATTTAATGTAATTTACTTTTTTTTATTGATTTATATAATAATGATAAATAATTTGTTACTCAAAATTTTATTTTATCTTTTTCAAATGTTTGTATGTCCTAAAGACAAAACGTAGTGCACTGTAACAATTGTAACACCTTTCATTTTACCTATGTTTAACAAATAAATGATTTGATTTGATTTGATTTGATTTGATTATTAGTAGATATATTACTAAAAAGCAAAACATAAAAATTATTTTTAAATAAAAAAAGACCGACTTCAAAAAACACTAAGGAACTATAAAAAATATTTTTAAATAAAAAAAAAACGACTTCAAAAAACACTAAGGAACTAAAAAACAAAAAATAATTGGTTTTGGAGCAAACATTTTTGGAATCGGTGCCAAGCCAAGTATTTCTGATCTGACTATAAATCCTTTTCACATTTTTATATAACTTTCGTTGTTGATAGAATAGGTAGATTGTAATTTAGTAACTTTTTGCGTAAGGGCTTGGCACCGACTCCAAAAATTTTTTTTTTTTTGGCCAACGTGGTATAGTAAGCCAAATTCCTCCTTTCTAAGGAGAGGCCTAGTCCAGCAGTGGACTGTTAATGGTTGATGATGATGAAGCAGAACTTTTACTGTTGGTAAAAGTTATGTACGATTATGGATAATCGTACATAATTATATACTATTTTTGTGAATACATACATATTTTACATAGAAACTCTCAATGCAAAAATTTGTCAAGATAAATATATGTTTCTAACTCTGCCATGCAAAAAGAACTAAACGGATCTTCATAAAACTTTGCCGTAATACAGCCCAAACATCAAAATACCGCAGAGTCAAGTCCGTCCAAGTGCTGGCCACGAGCCACTTCTTACTCTATTACACGCTGGCTATGTGCGGTTAGGCAGACTACACATGTCTTTCGAAAATATTATAGAAAAACCTCAGCCAAACAAGTGCCTTCACGATGTTTTTCTTCACCATTATGCATAAAACATACATTATATAAGGGGAATTATAAAAAGAGCGAATACAAAAAAACTAAGCAACTGATGATGAGATACTGTTTTAATAACTTGAGCTTCATGAATTTGAGTAAGCGAAAAATTAACTAAACTAACGATGAATATTGATAAATAATTAAATCTAGAAAGAGCGTGCTAAAAGCAGCCTGTGATTAATCCATTTCAGAAATTAAAATTCTAACCGAAATACGAAATACAGAAAAGGCGGCTTCAATATTGCCGGAATTCATTTCGAAAATCACGATTTATTTATTTATGAAAATAAACTCGTTCACTCGGGAAACTTAATAGGTTATGTTAGGTTTTCTCGTGGCCCCGTGCTCAAAAATAGGACCCCTTTTTTTGTTCATTTGATTTAAGTAAATGCATTATTGCATATTAGGTCGCTCAAATATTATGAAACTTCTCATTTTGTATTTTATAACCCAAAATAATTATTTTAGTCACTCAAAACTTTAATTTACAGTCACTCGTTTCAATACTATCCATTATATAATTCTTAAAATACATCCAAGTGTAGGCCAAATCATTGTACTCCTTACACAAACTGTCTTAAACGTGCTGCTAGACTAACAGGATCGGTTATCGATATCTTAATTTTATTGCAAACCCATACCTTTGCTTTTTAGACTTAAGTACTTTATAAAATAGCAATTTAAGTTCAAAGAGTCAGCGGATGTCCCTTGAATAAGACCTCGTACATCATAGAACCATTTTATCAGAGGGCGCTGACAACTATAAATTCACTCCACAGTTCTAGTTAGTAACAAGTGAATCTGCAAATTAATTCAAGTAATTTCTGTCCTACACTGCTGGTAAAATAAAACTAGATTCGAGTGCCACACGTTTGTGTAACTGCCCAACTTTGGGCTTGGAAGTGGCGTTTGTTTTCGTTGTACTCAGGCGATTATGATCCAGTAATTTAAATGGCGACATCTCGCAGAAATGCTTCAACTTCAATAGTTTGCGTAGATATACTAATGTAAGTAAGACAAACAAATTATGAAGCGGAATAGTTTCGGATGTGGATGACTGTTCGCTTCCCGGAATGCAATTTCATATGGATCCGGAATGAATTAATGGCGGAATTATTTATAGTGTTTACTTTCCAGTTTTATGGAACAAATAATTTTTTACAATAAGTAGTAAGAAAGAAGTAGTAAAACAATGTTTGCATAATATTGTTCTTAGATTAGATCAAAGAAAGTATTATCATCATCATTGAAAGTAACCATTGCCAGCAACCATCGTGAATTAACCATTCAATCCTATAACATAATCAATATTAGCAGACGTCTCTTCTTAATAAACTATTTTAGTGCGTGTCAAATATTAGCTAGTTTTATCTCAGTGACTGAGCGCACTTTGTAAAGCAACGCTTGCAGAGTTCACTCAGTGGATGGGTGACTAAGCAATGCCGGATTTCACTAAAGCCCTACCATGCATTGGCCTTTAAGGGCGTCGCTCCCGGTCCTTGCCTCAGGATAGGCATCGTTAGACCAAGTCTGCCTTCAAAAACTCTATAAAATCGGAGGACACCAGAATTCATACCACACTCACCTAGCAATTTCTCGCACGCCATTAGTATGAATACAAGTTTTTAGCAACATCCGTCGGGACCGAGTCTACCAGAGACAATCACACCCTTTTGTCTACCACACTATTATTTGGGATAGGTAGTGCGCCGAATCGCCGATTGCCCGGTTCCTTTCATTTCTCATGTTCTCCATCTCACTCTTTTATCTTCTTTTTCTACCCCGCACAGCCCCTATTCTGTAAAGTTGTTTACATTCAGTACCATAAATAAAACGATCGTCTAAAAGCCCGTATTGATAAAACTGAACGGTATTGCACCAGGCCTCTAGAGAATTAAATACATTGCTGTTAGAAAATCAATCACGTTCGCATAATGGCTTTTACACTTGTATTCTACTAAGCTGCTTAACATCAGGCTGGCTGCAAACTAGTAGTGTAGAATATTGTAATTTTAAGAGTATTATTATTGTATTTCTAATTATTTAAGCTGAACTTTCATCATAGATATATATCTATGATGAAAGTTCAGCTTAAATAATAATTCAATGACATGTAAGTAGGTATAACGCGTAATGGCAATAGGCTTGGGCAGGACATTTGGCTAAACGTGGTGACAATAGGTGGAGTAGAGCCGTAACGGAATGGTGGCCACTGTGGATGATGATGATGATGAGGTATAAAGCGTTGCTACCTTTGCACCTAAAAGCAGTAGTTTCTGGAATGGCGACAACGCACCGGATGACGCAACGAATATAGTTGTCCCAACTTATAACGGCTAATATGCTAAGAACACGTAAAGCGGTTGCATTTGGTGGTTTTAAATTAGTTTGTATGGCAAAAACGTGGGTGGGAGCTATCTTCAACCTTCGGATTAGGTATTTTGGTTGCGATGATGATGACATCTAAAAAAATAAGTTTGTAATGTTGCAAAAATATGCGTTATTTACAATTATTATACAACCTTGTACAGTGAGTATGCCTCAAGTAATTCATTGACTAAGAAGCAAAGAAGTTTTTTTACAACCGTCATAAAGATTCATGGATAACTTCAGTTAATTACCTAGAACTGCAGCTTTTATTACGTTACTCTACAACGACTAACTACTTCAAAGGCACACTAAATATAATTAAAATGTCTGAGAACCAGCAGTCATTCTTATGAAACAAACGAACAGCGTAAAACACAAAAAAAAACATAATAAGCGGATTTCCTAACACGTCTGCAAGCTGGAAAATACGAAGAATCGCCTAAGAGAATGCAAGAAACAAAAGCGAGCCTGCAAAACGAAAGC
Organism: Euclidia mi; assembly: GCA_944739405.2. Classification (NCBI taxonomy): domain Eukaryota; kingdom Metazoa; phylum Arthropoda; class Insecta; order Lepidoptera; family Erebidae; genus Euclidia; species Euclidia mi. Next base: position 13,720,864 of record OX123195.2, read on the forward strand.
AAGAGCGCCCAATCCATTTACGAAACAAACGAGCGACACTAAGAACAAACAAGTCATTAGCTTTACACTTATTCTTGCTTTTATTTAGCTTCTGCCCGCAGCTACGCCTTGGTAGCAAAGCACCTAGAGCTCTTTGTAGATTCCCTCTTTGTGCGTCTTGCTATAAAATTTTATGCAGGTGCTATTCTGCGTCTAATTTTCTTAAGGTCATAAATGGATTTTTAATAGAATTAGTGCTTTTACGATACTACTATCGTAAAAGCACTAATAGGGTATTTGACTAAAAAAATCGAATGAGTCCGTCAGTTATACTATCGAAAAATATTGGATACGTATTTTTTGTTTTATCGAATCAGTAAAAAATTACGAAGATAAAACGCATCAAAGATGGAGAAACGTATAAGAGTGGGGGCTTGTAACGTCACTTGCCAGTAAAAAGTGTACTGGCAAGTGACGTCACACGAGTTTTCAGCGAAGTTTGTCGTCTTAATTTTTTGTTTACGCAACTAAAGAAAATATACGTGTCCAATATTTTTTGGAAATCTATCTGACGGACTAATTCGATTTTTTAAGTCAAATAGGTACCCTATTCTATTAAAAATGAAATAGTTCTACAGTAATAATTACTGTAGAACAGAGATATAAGAATTAGAAACCGTTGGCTTTGCGTGTTTATGTAGGTATTTTATTAAAATAATTTAAGCGGCAGTTCTTTACGGTGGGCCTTTTGTAATATGGGCGGCTTAGCTTTCAGTAGGTAAGAGGGATTCTAATCGTAGAACTACTGGGTCGTGTGTGTTAAAACAACTGCTCACTGAATAAAAACTTATTATCACTGTCCACAAACATAACATTACTCAATTTACATATAAATGTTGCAGTTTGCATCAAAATTAAGAGTGGACGCGAACGCAGACATGTTTCTCAGACGCGAAAACGAGCGGGAATCTTGGCGCCACGCGCGGGGCGCGCGCGTCGTGATTGCGTAGCGGCTCGATCTGCACTACGATTGGTCGAGACGTCGCGGTTTTCGCGCGAAGACGAGTCGGCGAGAGCGGGAAGATGCGATGAGGGATGCGTTTCGTTATTCGCGTCAGTTATACCCTCCCCCTCCGAGTCACTTAAACGTACCGTAGGTGGCTCAGCACAAACATTACGAGAACGACGGGGCCGTCCACGAAGGCGCCGAGGCTGCACTGGAGCTGAGATCTGACCTGACGTGTTACGGTAAGGCTTCAAGTCAGAAGCATGAAACTTACCTAACAGCTTCGAATCCAAATCAGTGACTTTGTAAGTAGTAGGACTAACTATTTTACTAATGCGATAGGGTCCATCACGTTTCGGCATGAACTTACGGGTCCTACCCTTAGAAGCGTCACTAAGCAGATGAGTGGAAATAAAAACTAAGTCACCCATCTGGTAACCTACAGTCTGTCGGGTCTTGTCAGCTTGATTTTTTCGATCATACTGTTGTCGTTCTACACTATCCCGGATAATATCCCAATTATCTAAGAATCTACGGAGATACGGAGTGATTTGGGGAAGGAAATTCTCTCTATCCAATATAGCCTGCAAATCATGCTGCGCATCGAATGGCGTACGCATCTCCCTAGCAAAAGTCAGCTGGGCGGGACTAGCTCCTGTAGAGGAACAGGTGGCGCTGTTCATCGAGAACCGTACTGACGATAAAAACTTAGGCCACAAACGGTGGTTGTTTTTAACTAAAATCGACAGGTGAGTACGTAAGTCCCGGTTTTTCCGTTCGGCAGGATTTGCCTCGGGATGATACAGCGGTATCAGATTTTGGTGGATACCAAGGATAAACATGCACTGTTGCATGGTGGCGGAAACAAATTGGACACCGTTGTCTGATATGATACGGCGTGGGAAACCATACCTGAGGAAGTACTCGTTGATGAGTACAGGTGAAAATATCTCAGCGGTGGCTTCTGTCAGAGCAAACAACTCTACCCACCTCGTCGCTGTATCTTCTACTAACAGTACCCATTTCTCACCCTGTTCGCCTTCTGGTAAGGGCCCGAACAAGTCAATGGCAAGTACTTCTCCACGCTGATTGAGGACAGGTGTCTGCAGGAGTCCAGCGGGCTTCTGGTTGGATGCCTTATAGCGCTGACACTCTTCACAGGTCTTCAAGTAATCTGAAATATACTTACACATCCCAACGAAATAGTAATTTCGGCTGATCCGATTGTAGGTTCGCTCAACCCTTTGGTGACCAGCTGTGGGAGCGTCGTGGAATTCCTTTAGGATCTTCTCACGCATGGTAAGTTGCACGACGAGCTGTGGCTGTTCAGTGTCAGTGTCAGGGAGGTACCGATATAGAAAACCCTGGTTCATGATGTACCCTCTACCTAACCACTGAGTGTCGTCAGGTTCCTTACCCTCAAGGCTATTTATGATCTTCGCAACCTCGGAATCATCGAGCTGTTCCTTGCGGAGTTCTGCGGAACTAGCCCTGGATAAATCCACGATGACACTACAGACGTCACAGCTTTCTACATCGGCGGCGTCGTCACACTGAGGCCACTGAGGTCGACTCAGGGCGTCAGCCACAACATTAGCTTTCCCTGGAGTGTACTCATAACGGATATCGAGGGCCTGTAATTTCATTGCCCACCTAATGAGACGTCCGTTAGGTGTTTTTAAAGTTAAGAGCCACTTGAGGGGCGATGATCACTCTTTACAACGATAGGGTGCCCATCCAAATAGCCACGGAACTTATCGGTTGCCCAAACAACCGCTAAGGCCTCCCTCTCAGTGGTGGTATAATTCCTCTCGGGAGGAGTCAGCAAACGACTTGCATATTCTATAGGTCTCTCCTCAGGACCATCTCCCTGTAAGATAACAGCTCCTAAAGCATGGTTACTAGCATCTGTTCTCAAAACAAACTCTTTGGTATAGTCGGCTTGGGCTAGTATAGGTGCCGAGGTTAACTTGTCAAAGGTTGGGCCACCTGGGAAAAATTGGGAGTAAACTTCCGGAACCACGAACAGGTCTGTAAGAAGGACTTTAAATAACTTAAGTCCCTGGGATTGGGCATCTGAAGGACTGCGTCCACCTTAGTGGGATCGGGTTTGATACCGTCAGGAGTAATATCGTGTCCCAGGTAATTTATCTCGGGGCGAGCAAAGAAACATTTCGCTCGGTTAGCCCGTAACCCGAACATACGCAACCTGCCGAATACCTTCTGCAGGTCCTCTAGATGGCTATTGAAATCCTCTGAAATTACTAGGAGATCATCCAAATACGCTAGAAGGACAACACCTTGCAAACTAGCGCCAGATCGGAACCGATCGATCAACCGTTGGAAGGTAGATGGCGCGTTCTTTAAACCAAACGGCATACGCTTAAAGCGATATGTCCCAAAGGGTGTCAGAAAGGCGGTTTTGTCACGATCAGCTGGAAGGACCTGTACCTGCCAGTAGCCTGATTTTAAATCGATAGAGGACATAAAACAATGACGTTTCGTCAACTGGAGAAGCTCATCTATGAGCGGAAGAGGATAACTATCCGTTTTGGTGATCGCATTTAACTTGCGGTAATCTACGCAAAATCGGATGCTATTGTCCTTCTTAGGGACTAACACAGCTGGAGACGTCCAAGCAGACTCGCACTCTTCGATAATATCGTCCTTGAGCATGTTATCTAGTTCAGTCTTCATCAGCTGTTTCTTAGCGGGTGTGAGGCGATAGGGCGAGACAGAGGTAGGTGGATGGTCTCCAGTGTCTATACGATGTTCCGCGTAAGGCGTTGGTTCTCATCTTCATAGAAGATAGATAGATAGAAGATATCATCGTTGTGCTGTAAAAAGGAAGCTAACTCCTCACGCTCGGGAGAGCTCAGCATCATTACCTCATCCTCTCTCAGGATCTCAGTAGCACAACAATTCTGAAAACCAGTTGGATATTGGTATTCCAAGGGGTAAACCTGCTCACAACCGTTAAAGCGCCATGTGGAAGAACCAAAATAAATTTCCAACCCAGCTGCTTGTATAAAATCAATGCCTAACAAAGTATCAGCGTTGGTGGCATCCGGGAACACATAAAAGTCAAGATTAATACTTTTACCTTTAATCTTCACCTCCAGGGTTGTTGATAACATTCGGCGCGTTGGTGCTGAACCGTCGGCGAGCTTAACACGCATCGAGCACGACGTTAAACGCTGATTAAGCTGTTGCAGCAACGCGTAGAGTGAAGAACCGGCAATAGTACCGTTGGCCGCGGTATCAAGTAGGCCCCTTCCCTGCATACCCAGAATCTCATTACCCAAAATGGGCCGACGCAGTACGCCATTATGCAGGGAACCTATCAACAAACAGGTCAATGACCTCTCATATTGGTCATTTCCCGTTACCCTACCGGATTCACAACTTTTCCGGGATTTTCCCGAAAAATTCCTAGTCACCCTACTGGAACTGGAAATTTCCGGGGTTTGTCGCGGAAAATTCATGGTCACCCTACATTGTGATGGACATTGGCAAGAGACGTTTTTATGTTTAACATTAGGATTAACACATAAATCGCGATCGCTAGGGGAATTAATAGCATACTCATTACTATTACTACTAAAAGTATCAACCATAGGAATAACTGATTTGAATTCACAAAGTGTTTGAGTAAAGTACTTCGTCTTACCCCTCGTGGATAGCTTACCGGCGTCATCTGCTGCTGCCGCTGTTGGGCCTGCAGGGGTCACCGACCGTACGAGCTCAAGAGCGCGAAACGTTTGCCGGGAATTACATTTCGCGCAATTACGTCGCATTACCCCGCTCCCGCCGCACCCGTAACACGAGATATTACTCGAACGTGGTTCAATATTGTTTATCGGTTGACACTGATCACTTTCACTTTTATATTCGCGCGGGGCAGCCGTAGGCTTATCAGCTGCAGAACGGCGAAAACCCGAGGGTCACTGTCTCTGTCGCTGTGATGAAGGCCGCGCTATCGTCGCTGTGGCGGCCGTTGCCGGCGCAGGCGACTCCTGCGGCGCGCGGGAAACTGCTCCAGCTACGGCGGCGGCGCTCTTTGAAGTGCCGGCGCGCGAAGTTTCCTTAATAGATTTCTCGATACTCCGAGCCATTTGGAGTAGAGTACTAAAATCGGAAAACTCTTCTCGTCGTAATCGTTTCCGAATTCTCACATGTAGTAATCCATAGATCATGTCACACTTGACCTTTTCACTAAGGGCGCCAGCTGTGCGCGAGCCTTGGCTACGAACAGCTCCGTCGACTCTGCTCCTTGCGGTTTCGAGAACAACTCTAGATAAATCCTGTGAGGAGGTCGGATGTCACCAAAGGCGCTGCGCAGATGCTGTAGGGCTTCGCCCCAAGTGGACACGCTGGTTTTCATTACCTGCCACCAGGTGGCTGCGTCGTTGGTAAGAAGCATCGATAGGCCGCGAATAGCGTTTTCCTCACTAATGTTTGCGCAGTCTTTGGAGGCTTTGACGTGGGGGGCGGTGTAGGTGAGACCGGCGCGGCCGTAGCCGGCGCGGGCGTAGAACATGGCCACCGGACTTCGAGTACCCTGGTCAGCAGACGCTCAAAATTGTCGGCTTGTGCTTGCTGCATGGAGGTCATCATCGAGGCTAGGTCACTCGCTGTGATGAACGCTTGCGGCGGCGGCGACTGCTCGGCCGCGGACGTGTTACGTCCCGCAGGCCTTTGCGTTGGCGTCATTTCTTCACCTTCTGAATTCATATCGAAGAATTCCGTCTGACGGCGACTTTGCCTTCTAGTACGCGGCATCTTGCACACTCGCGAACACACGAACACAACACAGTTTGTAGTTCTATTAGCTCACTCGTTGGGCAGCCAAAATTTAGCGGCTAGCTTTCAGTAGATATGAGGGATTCTAATCGTGGAACTACTGGGTCGTGTGTGTTAAAACAACTGCTCACTGAATAAAAACTTATAATCACTGTCCACAAACATAACATTACTCAATTTACACATAAATATTACAGTTTGCATCAAAATTAAGAGTGGACGCGAACGCAGACATGTTTCTCAGACGCAAAAACGAGCGGAAATCTTGGCAGCACGCGCGGGGCGCGCGCGTCGCGATTACGTAGCGGCTCGATCTGCGCTACGATTGGTCGAGACGTCGCGGTATTCGCGCGAAGACGAGTCGGCGAGAGCGGGAAGATGCGATGAGGGATGCGTTTCGTTATTCGCCTCTGTTATATAATGGAAATTGCTAAATTAAATTAGTTGGCAAATAAATCAATTTCATTCTATGTATAATAGGGTATTTGACTAAAAAATCGAATTAGTCCGTCAGATAGATTTCCAAAAAATATTGGACACGTATATTTTCATCATTCATGCCGTGTGGTTGAATACTTCAATACTTCAATACTTCAATACTTTATTGCTTTTCCATAATGTGTTTACAGGTGGAAGGTACATAAATTCTTAAGCTAGATACAATTATGGACCCTGTTGGGCACAGCATAGTTTATAATAGAATCATTTGTTCATAAATAACATTCAATAGATTGTTTTCTAAAATTAATAAATGGGTCTTAGAATAGTAGAGAGGAATATATTCTATGTATTTAAATATATTTAGATATAATTAAGTCAAAGTACACTCTATATTACTATAGAAATTATAATTGGTAGAGTAAGTAACTATTTATTTTTATATATTTAATTGTTTATTTTTAATATAATAAAATTGTTTTGTTTGTGCATTTTAATATTATACTGAATCGTTATGTCAAATTTGTAAGTGTAAGCGATAATTTATTATTTAAAATATTAAGCAATGGATTAGATTATTAGATTTTTATTGTGGTGTCATTCATAAAATCTTTGACATTATAATAAGTTTTACTATGCAGAAATAGTTTTAATTTATTTATAAATGAATTGTAATTAGTTTCCTTTTTTATATTTTCTGGCAGCTTATTGTAAATTTTTATTGACATTACATACGGGCTTGTGGAGTGCATAGTGAGGTGTGAAGATGGTAATACCAATCTATCTTTGTGTCTTAGAGTTATTCTAGATTGTATATCTTCTCTTTTTGTGAAGAAGTCAGGGTACTTTCGAACAAATTTACTTATTTCTAAAATATAGATGCAAGGTAAGGTTAGAATTTTGAGATTATGAAAATATGGTTTACATGAGTCTGTTGTTTCTATGTTAACTAATATTCGTAGTAATTTCTTTTGTAGGATGAATATGGTGGCTGCGTCGGTACTATTTCCCCACAGGATTACTCCATAAGATAACCAAGAGTAGGCGTAGGCGTAATAGGTGGTGAGTGCGGTGGTTAAATCAGTGGTCTTTTTTATTTCACGGAGCGCATATGTAAATTTTGCTAGCTTGTTTCTTAATTTATTTATATGTTGTTTCCAATTTATTTGGGAGTCAATAGTGATACCTAGCAGTGTAAATTCTTTGACAACTTCTATAGTTGACCCTTCAATAGAATAATTTATATTAAGAGGTGTTTTTTGATGGGGGTGGAAACATATTAATTTGGTTTTATTGAAGTTTATTTGGAGATTATGGTTATTCATCCAATCTATAGTTCTGGTAAGTATGGAGTTTAACTTTTCATTGAGGTTTAATTCTGATTTACATGGGGTGAGTAATGATATGTCGTCTGCAAACAAAACACATGGACCCTGGATGGTGTTAGGCAAGTCATTTATATAAATGAGGAATAATAGGCATCCCAAAACACTGCCTTGAGGTATTGATGTTTTGATGTCTATTGTGTTGGAGTGAATGTTTACTATTTTGTTAGATTTTTGATCGTAGTATTCAATTTCTACAAGTTGTTGCCTATTTGTTAGGTATGATGTAAGCCAGTCATAAGGTTTTCCTCTTATGCCTATTTTGTACATTTTATTAAGTAGTATTGGAAATTGAACTTTATCGTAGGCCTTTGTCATATCTAGTAAGATTCCTAATGCATATTGTTTTTTGTTTATGATGTTAAGCGCCTCTTGTATATATTTAAATACAGCTAGGGAGGTCGACCTGTTTCTCCGAAAACCGTTCTGACAGTCGTTAAATATGTTATATTTCTCACAGAAGGAGTATATACGATTATACATCGCTTTCTCGAAGATCTTAGAAGATGTGGGTAGGAGAGCGATGGGGCGATAATTATTGGGGTCTAATTTTGAGTGTTTTTTATGTATCGGTTTAATTAAATGAATTAAAGGAATGCCGTGTGGTTGACGGCATAGAATACAAGTGTCACCACCTCCTATCTTCCCGTGGGTGTCGTAAGAGGCGACTAAGGGATAACACGATGCAAATACCATCTTTGCGTAGAGACGGAAAACTCGACATCAAACCCTATACGACTGCCTCGTTGGTCTCGCGGCATAAATGTGCTTGTGGGATCGGGAGGTCCCGGGTTCGATTCCTGGGTCGGGCAGTGTTATTGGGTTTTTTTGTCACGAAATTCCCAGTAGCAGCACGGAGTCTGGAAATGTGCCCGGTACGGCAATAAGCTCGCCCCTTATTACGTGGGACTAAAGTATATCTGGCGAAAAGTGGGTGTAGAAATACACCTCTGCCTACCCTTCGGGGATAAAAGGCGTGACGTTGTGTATATTTTCTTTAGTCACGTAAACAAAAAATGAAGCGACAAACTTCGCTGAAAACTCGTGTGACGTCACTTGCCAGTACACTTTTTACTGGCAAGGGACGTTACAAGCCCCCACTCTTAGGCGTTTCTCCATCTTTGATGCGCTTAATCATCGTATTTTTTTACTGATTTGATAAAACAAAAAAATACGTATCCAATATTTTTCGATAATCTAACTGACGGACTAATTCGATTTTTTTAGTCAAATACCCTATTATATATAATTTTATTTGCTAGCTATGGTTGTGACTGATAGGCATCAACAATGTGATCATTTACCCTTTATCTCAAGAGGAAAGAAAGAATATTTGTTATGTTATGAGGCAGGCAGGTAAGGTGTAAACTACATAATATACCTAATAGTCAGTCTGTATCTAGCTGTGTAGCTGTACCGTAATATACCTACCTACAATCTACATTCATGGAAAGTATTTATTGACCTATGTTAGTGTGCTACAGTAGGGTCATTCAGTTCTTCTGTCTTCTTCTAACAAAATAACTGGCAAACCACGTAAATGTTCCTACTTTCTAGTACATCTATAATATTGTATCTATACTCGTACAGGGAATATTTTTACATTTAGAACGATTGAAAAGATCCAATATTCAGTTTGATTCTAAGTCTCAGAACACTTAGCGAGAGCATGACTTTCCTCAAGATGAATAGTACGTATGCCAACTTAAGCCCGTGAAGTTGGCTTCCCAGTTAAAGTAACAAGCTGTTCCAAGACGCTTCATAAGCGAACTAGATAGAGATCTACATGCATTAACAGTGTTTCGTGCTGATGAAGTGATTCCAAGTCTTCGTCGTTTTAAAATATGGATCCTCTGCAGTCACGTCGGATAGCATTAATTGTTTTTAACTTTTAACGTTAAGCATAAGAATGCACAGGCCAACAAACCAATGTTTAGTAGGTATTTATAATCGCATGCTTTATTGATATACCTATCTATTACGTTATAATATAATGTAATTTAGATATGCCTACCTATAACGGTTATAGGTACTTATTTGAAACTAGCAACTACTAGGCCTGATTTGAAACTAGCAACGATAAAAAACCAATAACTCTTTTAAAATACGAGAATATTCCATTCAATGATTATACTTACATTTTGTTATTATCCACAGCGCGACCTCGTCGATTCGACTACAAATAACCAAAACTAATTTATTGGCACACAAACAATTACGCTCCATGAGCTCTTATTGCCAGTTAAACAGTCACAGCAAACACATTACGAACAAGTAACAAGCTAGTCTGTCGGCACAGCCGTCAGCTTTCGCTTGAGCAAACAAAACACGAAGAAAATTTAAAAACAAATTGCTACCGAGAAAGAGTTTTTCCCGTTTTTCTGATATTAAAAGTAAGCGCAGGGGAAGTCCGGAGGCACCGTTTATATTAATCCTAAATGCATAGTCCCCCGCTTTTATATTTTCAATTTATCGTAGAAGCGCTCCGCTCGGCAGGTTAGAAGTGAGATTGGATTTTTTTCTCTTTCGCTTTTGTTGCCGCGTAAACCGATATTATGAGCTGTTAGGCAATAGGCATGTCATTTGAATAAAATTGACTGCTCTGCGTTGTTGGTGTTTATTTGAATAAGTGATCGACGTTTGTTTGGATGGCTTATTATTATTGGATAGTTATCTTTGTCCCTAATATAGACGGGAGTGTGGCCGTGCTAATTAGAAAGTCACATTGGGTATTATTTTAATTAGTAAAAAAACTTGCAATAAAAATACTGTAAGTAGGTACATTATGATAGTATAATTATCTGATTTGAATAAAGTTTAGATTTATTTTTAATTTGACATTATAATTTCAATTTTGTAATTTATTATTTTTAATTTGACATTTAATTTAATTCAACGTATTAATTTCATCTTTGTAATTTGCATACCAATATTGTTGGTGAAATATGTCCTGTACTTTTTAAATGTAACACCTTGTGTACCATATTTGAAGCAAATAAAATATATTTTATTTTAAATATTTCTACATATTAATACGTGAAGCCAAATTTTGTGATCCCTTTTTACGAGAAATGCGCGAACGGAGGATTATGAAATTTGGCACACTTATTGCTTACATGTCTACTATGTGTGCAGAATGATATTTCTTGGGTTCCGTACCTTACAAGGTAAAAAAAACGGAACCCTTATAAGATCACTTTCTTGTCCGTCTGTCTGTCTGTCTGTCTGTCTGTCTGTCCGTGTGTCACCACCGATTTTCTCAGGAACGGGTGGACCTAGCAAATTGATTTAATGAATTTATACCAGATGCTAAGGTCTATGGTCCCTATTAGGTGTATAAAAATCAGGGTTCTGGGTCAACCCGATAAAAAGATATGGTCAAAATTACATTTTTGCGAAAACTTGTAAGTACCAAAATTAACCTTAATTTTTAACTTTTTTTAATTTTCGGAATTTTTCCTTTACTTGTGCTATAAGACCTTGGTTTTGACCAAAATTGACAATTCTAGGTCAACCGTAAATACCCTATAGGTTTTGGGTCGAAAACCTATATGGTAGTTCCCGTTGAACTAGAATCACGAAATTTGACCAAAAGCAGGGTCTTACAGCACAAATAAAGGAAAAATTACAAAAAATAAAAAAAGTGAAAAATTTAAGGGTGTCCCCATACATACATAGTAGACTCCATTTAAGATAGTCCTCTTAGTTGTATGGGCGCTCATACAGATTTAGAGGACTAGCGTAATTAGCACCAACCACAAAATTAAATAAGGTAAAATGCGTACGAAACCCTCGGTGCGCTGGTCAGACTCGCACTTGCCCGATTTTTTTATAAAATATGCATTAGAAATATGTGATTTTAATGAAAATAAACGTTACCACTACTACCATACATTTCGCACACACACATGCATAACATCGTATACGTATACAATATTACTTTTTAATTTACGGTTATGGACCCACAGACGTTCAAACTGAAAAGAGGTTAATAATACATGTATTTATATACTTTTTGTTCAAGGTTTGTCCTAATCTGCCTAAGCGAGTTTGTATTTTTGAAGTTATACTTCTTTATGCGCGTAATGAAAAAAATATGACAGTGAAAGTTTACGATGCGCTCTCATGTGTGAAAAAACTGACTGACAAAATTCTCACGGGAGAAGTTTTTAGTTTCTACATTCACAAGATGGCGGACGGGACATTTTTAATAAAAATAATATGAGTATCATTTTCGGGTCTTTCATGGATTCTGATCACGAAAATGATATCTATTTAGGAATCCAAGATGTCGGACGAGATATTTAAAAAAATATATGTGTATAATTTTCGAGGTTTTCATGCATTCTGATCACGAAAATGACATCTATTTGGGAATCCAAGATGGCGGACGGGACATTTTTAATCAATTAACATGGGTATAATTTTCGGGGTTCTCGTGGATTCTAGACACAAAAATGACATCTATTTGGAAATACAAGATGGCGAACGGGACTTTTTTAGTCAATTAATATGGGTATCATTCGAAAATGATGCCCATGTCCAGAACCCATGAAAATCCCGAAGGGTTTTCATGGATTCAGGACACGAACATGACATCTATTTGGAAATCTAAGATGGCGGACGGGACATTTTTAATAAAATTAATATGGTTATCATTTTCGGGATTTTCATGGATTCTAATCACGAAAATGACATCTATTTGAGAATCTAAGATGGCGGACGGGTGATTTGTAATAAAATTAATATCTTTAACATCATAATATAAGGTAAGGTATAAAGTCCAATTATCATTTGGCATCGTTTTACTGTGTCAACTTTTTTGAAGTTTTAGTTCTTTAGGCGTGTTATGAAAAAATGATTAGACTGAAATATACATAGGTACCTGTGTATTATGAATAGTCCATTCATTTTAAATTTTATCAATGTATAAATGCATAAAACAAAAAAAAAAAAGTTATCTTTTTCACTTAGAGCATTAAACGTCTAAGCCTTTTCACCACAATAATATTTAAACAGACCCATAGACTTTCAAGCTGAAAATGTAGTTCAAATGTAACATTATTTTATACATATACTTTTTAGAATAGCATTTTACAATATTAAATTAGTTTTGGAATAAAACAATTTAAGTACTTAAAACTACAATTAAATTAAAAGTATAATATGCAGCACAAATATCTAAAATAATTGTCTAGATTACCGGGCTAAGATTGGGTAAGGTTTGCAGAGATCAGTGGAAGCGATTAATTCATCCAGTCTCAGCCCAAGGCAAAGGTCTAACATATACTATGGTAGCACAGTGATGAATAGAAATCCAAATTACAACTAATATTAATAAAATGTCTTACCAAATCTTCACTGATGCTCCTGATGATGCTCTTGAGTAGACCTATAAGACTAACTCATAATTTTGGCCAAAATAACAAGCAAATCGAATAAATACCACAGGGTCAAATTCGGCGAAGTCCTACTCCTCGGGCACCAAACAGGAATTCACACACGTGTTTTACAATGTTCATTAAGATACTATTTTTATCACAAATAAATCGACGCCGGCAGATCAATTAGCGGCATTACACCAAATACAAGATTAAAAACGCGCTCACAAAACGGAATCTTCCAGAGTGAACCAAAAGCTAGCTTTTTTCGCTGACCGCGGGAAACGACCATGAACCAAAAAAAGTGAATGACAGTCCAGTGTGACCATAGTCAAAATTTACAATAGACTAAACTAAATGTTACTAAATCGATATAATCGACTTGACTTACCATAAAACCTATTTCTATTTCAAACATCCACCCGCCCCAGACCGGCCTACCGGTCCGCTAATCGGTTGGTAGACGTGACAATGTTGCAACCGCTCTCCTCAGAATCGAACCGTCCACCAAGACCTCAGCAAATCGGGGAACTCCATCAGCCCCAGTTACCAAACGAAGAATGCGCCCCCTGCGCCATCTGAGTGGCGGAAGGTTAGCCTCCTTGATCAATACGAGGTCACCAATCTTGGGTGGATCGGTCTTGTCGGTCCACTTAACGCGTTGCTGGAGTATGTGCAAATATTCCAAATTCCAGCGTTTCCAAAAGCTCTGAGTAATCTGGCGTACCAATCCAAAACGCGAGAGACGACCAGGTCTCGTATCAATATAGGGGTACTTAGGCAAGGCGACAAGTGGGCGACCAATCAAAAAATGGCCCGGCGTAAGGGCCTCCAAATCATTCGGATCTGAGGAGATCGGGCACAATGGCCGAGAGTTCAAAACGGCCTCAATCTTACAAAACACAGTTGCGAGTTCCTCAAATGTAAGGACAGATTCACCGATTGTCCTGCGCAAGTGTGTTTTGGCCGATTTTACAGCGGCCTTAAAAATACCACCCCAGTGTGGACAATTTGGTGGGGAAAACAACCAATTTATCCCACGTCGGGCAAGCCTATTGCCTATATCAGCCTTGTTGGTTTCAAGGAAATTAACAACGTCATTCAAATAATTATGAGTGCCCTTGAAGTTAGTGCCGCAATCAGAACGGATAAAGGAAGGCAGCCCTCTGTGGGATACAAATCTGTCAAATGTGGCTACAAACGCCTCGGTCGTAAGCGAGGAGACCAGTTCTAAATGTACGGCCTTTGTGGAGAGACAAACAAAAACACAAGTAGGCCTTAACAGTCTTGCTGTTTCGAAGTGTAGACGTTTTCACCAAAAAGGGACCAGCGAAGTCCGTGCCAACACCGTCAAACGTCCTGCTCTCTGTTACGCGATCTGCCGTAAGTCTCCCATCAAGGGCTGCATGGCAGAAGCCTTGAGCTTATAACAAGGGATGCAGCGAATGACTACACTCCGAATAATTCTTCGGGCCGACAAAATCCAAAACTCGCGTTGCAAAATAGCCAACAAAGCATTACAACCAGCATGCGAATTTTTGAGGTGACGGTCAGTTACCAACAAGCGTACCAAATGACCGTCCTTGGGTAACAAAAGGGGGTGACGTGCCCCATGAGGGAGGTTGGCGTTCTTGAGACGCCCTCCAACGCGCAAGAGACCCGTATCGTCCAAAAAGGGGTTCAATTTAGATACAGCTCCCGATAATTTAGATCTCCCTGACTTAAGGATAGCAATCTCCTTCTCAAAATGCGCCAATTGCACAGAACGAACCCAAAAGGTGAGGGACTCATGTCGTTCCTGTGGTGAGAGAAAAGGTGTCAGTCGTTTCTGTTGTGGGTGCCTAAAATTAAAAACAAAACGCTTTATCCAAGCAGTAACACCTAACAACTTGTCAAGGGAGCTGTAGCAATTCAACAAGAAATCGGGGTCGAAGGCGCATTCCACCTTCTCAAGAGCGAGTGTTCGTAGACCCGGCAAATTGGAAGTATTCAAAACTGGCGTTCGAGGCCAATCAATTTCTGGTCGACTCAACAATTCCGGACCCCACCACAGCGAATGACCTATCAAACTAGGCGTCAAGCATCCGCGTGAAGCACAATCAGCGGGGTTGAGCTCACCTGGCACGTGTCTCCAGACAAGCGTGACTTCAGATTTTTGTATTTGGGAAACGCGGTTAGCGACAAATACTTCCAAAGTGTGGACAGTCTCCTTCAACCAACAAAGAACAATTTGGCTGTCTGTCCAGGCATAGGTCCCATTAATACAAACTGATCTACCCAAAGTGTTAGACACGTGATTCAATAAGCGTACAACTAGGGCTGCTCCCGAGAGCTCCAATTTTGGGATAGTCAGAGCTGTCCGAAGGGGTGCAATCTTGCTCTTCGCCATGATCAGGGAAACCCTCACCTGACCTGAGGCACTGACTGTGCGCAAGTACACCACGGCCGCGTGACCACGTTCCGAGGCATCACAAAACCCGCGAATGGTGGCCTTGTACTTCCCGGGAGGAAGGATGGGACGAGGCAAGGAGATCTCACTGACGGCAAAAAGTGAGGATACAAAAGAGGTCCATTCTTCAACAAGAGTGCTGTGTAGAGGTTCGTCCCAGGTCAATCCTGCTGTCCAAAGCTTCTGCAAGAAGCATTTTGCCCAAAATATAACTGGACAGATCCAACCGTTCGGATCAAAGGTTCTGGCGACAGTAGACAACACGAGACTTTTAGTCCAAGAACAAGGTAATTTCAAGTCTACGTTATACGTAAAGATGTCTTGGACTGGTCTGTACTGGACGCGGAGAACAGCCATCATGGTGAGGTTGTCAACAATCTCAAATAGATGTGGATCTTGCTGATGATCCTCTGGTAAGCCTTCCAAGAGCGCTGGTGAGCTGAAAATCCATTTGCGCAACTCAAAACCAGCGGAGGCCAAAATACCTATCAAATCGTCCCGCAGGAGGATCGCCTCGTCCGCTGTGGAGGCGCCAGAACAAATGTCTTCGACGTAAATATCGTCCTTCAAGATGGCGGAGGATTGTGGGAAACGTAAGCCTTCGCGGTCTGCGAGCTCCCAAAGAGAACGTATTGCCAAGTAGGGGCTTGACCTTAACCCGTACGTATTAGTATTGAGCTCGTAGACGACCATGGAATCGCGAGGATTCTCTCTCCAAAGAATCAGCTGGAAACGACGGTCATTAGGGTGGATAATCGTCTGCCTGAACATCATTTTTATATCGGCTACAAAGACAACCTGATGTCGTCGGAAGCTGGTGATGACGTCACAAAGGTCCTTGACCAACTTGGGACCAGAATGCAAGCACTGGTTCAAGGATATACCTGTTGAAGTCTGCACAGAACCATCAAACACTGTGCGCAGCTTGCCAGTTGATGGCTTCAATACCGCATGATGCGGGAGAAAGTAGTGCTCCACCGAACGCCAATCGAAATTTGACACCGACATGTGTCCCAATTGTTCATATTCACTCATGAACTCAATATACTTCTGCCTGAGCTCCGGATCACGACCCATGCGACGCTCCATATCCAACAACCGCTTTTCGGCTAAAGGTCGTGACTCACCAAGCGGAGGCCGAACAGACAGAAAAGGTAGCTTCGTAATGATCCGACCAGAACGGAGTCGACCAATGTTGTTCTGGAAGAACAACTCGCACTCCTCATGTTCTGGATTCAAACGGGCAGCTTGAGGGGGCTCTTCTACTTCCCAAAACCTCTGAACCGCATCAGAGAGAGCAGAGCTTACAGCCAACAAATTATCAAGTCTGGTGGAGGGGGTCCCTAGGTACAGGTCCCATCAAAGCAAATCCAAATATGGTCGGGATGGAAGTCAAACCATTTGGCACCAAGACCTGTTTCCCACCAATCAAAATTCCACCGAGGACATCAGAGCCAATCAACAAATCGATTTGTCCCGGTGTGTCAAATTCGGGGTCTGCCAGTTCTTATCCCGACGTCAAATTCACCACAGCAGCAGGTAGCTGTTTCTGTGGATGCATACCCAAAATATTCTTCAACACAATAGCCGAGGTTTTAATCCTCGGGTGTGAAGATTCAATAGGGGCAAACAAAACTTTAGCTTGCCCTTCAACATTAGAGGCTACGTCACCTATGCCCCGGCCTAGGTGACGTAGACCTATGCCCCGTATACAATTCGGAAAAGAGCCCATGTTTAATTTAACCTACCCTACCAAATAAGTGGAAACAATGCAACCTTGTGAACCTGTGTCCAATATAGCACGGACAACAACAGAGGTCCCCGTGGGTCCTCAGACCCTAACAGCAATTGTTGGTAGGATAACGGTCTCAATGGGGGAGGTTGGAGTTATAGGGCAGGGGTCAATGACCTAATGTTGCCTGGGTGGCGACCGTTGGCCAGGACCTAGCAAGTCAAAATGAGGGCGCGGCTTGAAGTCCTCAAAAGCGTGATGACTCGATCCTCGCACCATCTGTGCGGGATCATAATGACGCACCCGCCCAAAACGAGGTGGCTGGTTCACTCGCGCTCAAGGCGGGGACGCTCCGCCAAAGGAGAGGAATACCTGGGGCAGCAGTCATTGTGCTGGTGACGTTCAACGGTCGCACATTCTGGTGCGCGAGAGAGAGGAGGCGTGCGCACGCTACGGTTCTCAAAGCGGGGTGAGTGGTGATCAATTGAGCGAGGCGACTCTCGGCTACGCGCCGGTGAGACTCGGCTGCCACCTTCAAAACACCCACCCGTGCGCGGCGTCGGCTGGTTGGACAAGTGGCCTACCTCTCTGGCATTCATGCAGAGAATGTCCAAATGCTGTCCTCCACAGTGAGGACAGGGGCGAGAGTTTGGGCAGTCTCGCTGGTAGTGGGAACCCAAGCAAGAGAAGCAAAGGCTGCGGGCATTCGCGATGCGCCTACGAGAGGCGACATGAAGGTCCAAGAATGCCCTACAACTGGCCGTTCTGTGCCCCGTGACCTTGCAGTAAGAGCACTCCGCTGGGCTCTGCGTGACTGCAAAGCGAGAAGGGCGCCGGTCAACATTGGCTCGGGTGTGAACGCGAGCCTGCTCCTTGACCTTGGGCGGCTGCGTCTTAGCCGGCGTGTCACCACCGGAGTTGTCCAAGACCCGGCACTCATCCTCGAGGAACCTCTCCAAGTCAGCAAAGGGGGGGCAGATGGGTCGCGCTATCTCCACCAAAGCGCTGTTCAAAACGCGACCTCAGGTCGGCAGGCAGCTTCTTCAGCACAATGTGCACCAATAGATAGGACCATTGGTCCACGGGCAGTTCAAGGCACTTAAGTGCGTTGATGGCCACCAAAAGCGGGTTCAAAAGTTGGGTGCGCAACCCAAAGACCCGGGTGAGCGTGGGCAAACTCAAAATCTGTTCAATATGCGTGTCGGCGAGGCCACGCTTGTTATGGTACCTACGGGTAATTAGGTCCCGAGCCGTCTGGTACGCCTCGTCAGACACGGGCAGATGCTGGATGAGGCCCTTGGCCTCCCCATCCAGAACCGACATCAAATAGGCCAATTTTTGTGCCGGCCGAAGGTCAGCCCTATCATTGACCAGGCTGTCGAACAAATTAACGAAGCCCAGGTAGCTTCCTAGGCAGCCATCGAAATGCGGGAAGTTTAAGGTAGGAAGCCTACTCACCAGCCCCGGTGCTGTCCTAGGAAGCTCCTGCTTCAAGCCGGGTTGCCCATCCCTCTCGGCAACTAATTGTCACGCACTATTAGAGACAGCATCATACAGGTCTAAGACCTGGGCATAATCCTCGCTGACCTTATTTCGCTGGTCAGCGATGAATTCATTAACTGACACTTCGAGACAGCAAGCGCTGAAAGTGCGGAATTGCTGTTCCACACTTGCCAGGCGATCATCAATCCGCTCATACCTTTGTAGTAAGGCCTGCTGGCGATCAGGCCGGTTCACCAAGGCACTGGCCGAGGCAAACCAGCGCAAATCTGATGCAAAAGCAACAGCAGCCGCACGCAAGTCCTTGATAGCTGACAAAATCAAATTTCAAAAGAGCCCGGACAAGCGTTAAATAATATTAACAATCAAAACCCTATATTTGTTAATTCTTTGAAACCAACAAAGTATTAGCCTGTTTACTGCAAGTGCAGGCAAGTGACAGGTATCTACTGTCCAACAAAATTAATAGTTTCAATTAAGTATATTGACACAAAAACAAAGTTATCAAAAGTTGAAACTTCAAATAAATTAATTAATTACTTGCAACAGACAGACTGGCTGTGTTATTTGAGATATGCAATAGTAAGTAAGCACAGAATATGTGTTACCTAACAATATTATCTATATATTATAACTATTATAACAAAACAAATGTTTATCAAAAGTTTGGTTGTTATAATGTTTCAAACTTAATATAATTATGCAATAAACTAAATTTATTGATACGTACACCTGTTATGTATCCAAACAAACTGACTTATTTATGCTAACAACAACAAGTTATTGCTAGATTTCAACAATACAAGTCAAACAATTACTGATTGAGGTTATGTATGACATGTGTTTCTAGTTATGCAGGTCAACCAATACAAATAAATATGATGTATTTTAAACAAAAACTGACCTGACAAACACTACAATACTTTCTACAAGATACAAGCTTATACCAATCTGAGGTTTGTACTCAGCAATGCAACAGCGGCTAGATTTCAACTACAGCTCTGCACCAAAAAATATGTCTAGAATTGCCGTAGGCATACAGGAATTGTCCAGAATACGCAGTGGAAGTTGTAATACATCTGCTTGACTACGACAAGACAAGGATCCAGACACAATGCACAAAAATATATTTGTATGAATGTGTCTAATTTAGCTCAAGCCTGACATCAGATTTTTGGATTTGGGAGACGCGATTAGCGACAAATACCTCCGAGGTGTGGACAGAAGCCTTCAACCAACAAAGAACAATTTGGCTGTCTGTCCAGGCGTAGGTCCCATTAATCAAATGCTTCTACCCAAACACGTGGTTCAATAAGCGTACAAGTAGGGCTGCTCCCGAGAGCTCCAATTTTGGGATGGTCAGAGATGTCCGAAAGGGTGCAACCTTGCTCTTCGCCATGATCAGGGAACCCTCACCTGGCCTGAGGCACTAACTGTACGCAAGTATACCACGGCCGCGTGACCACGTTCCGAGGCATCACAAAACCCGTGAAGGGTGGCCTTGTACTTCCCGGGAGGAAGGATGGGATGAGGCAAGGAGATCTCGTTGACGGCAGGAAGTGAGGATACAAAAGAGGTCCATTCCTCCACAAGAGTGCCGTGTAGAGGTTCGTCCCAGGTCGATTCTGCTGTCCAAAGCTTCTGCAAGAAGCATTTTGCCCAAAATATTACAGGACAAATCCAACCGTTTGGATCAAAGGTTCTGGCGACAGTAGACAATACGAGACGTTTAGTCCAAGAACAAGGCAATTTCGGGTCTACGTTATACGTAAGGATGTCTTGGACTGGTCTGTACTGGACGCCGAGAACAGCCATCATGGCGGGGTTGTCAACAATCTCAAATAGATGTGGAACTTGCTGATGATCCTCTGGCAAGCCTTCCAAAAGCGCTGGTGAGTTGGAAATCCATTTGCGCAACTCATAACCAGCGGAGGCCAAAATACTTATCAATTCGTCCCGCAGGAGGATCGCCTCGTGCGCTGTGGAGGCGCCCGAGCAAATGTCATAGACGTAAATATCGTCTTTCAAGATGGCGGAGGCTCATGGGAAACGTAAGCCTTCGCGGTCTGCGAGCTCCCAAAGAGAACGTATTGCCAAGTAGGGGCTTGACCTTAACCCGTACGTATTAGTATTGAGCTCGTAGACGACCACAGGATCGCGAGGATTCTCTCTCCAAAGGACCAGCTGGAAACGACGGTCATTAGGGTGGATAATCGTCTGCCTGAACATCATTTTTATATCGGCCACAAAGACAACCTGATGTCGTCGAAAGCTGGTGATGACGTCACAAAGGTCTTTGACCAACTTGGGACCAGAATGCAAGCACTGGTTCAAAGATACGCTCGTTGAAGTCTGCGCAGAACCATCAAACACTGTGCGCAGCTTGCCAGTCGATGGCTTCAATACCGCATGATGCGGGAGCAAGTAATGCTCCACCGAACGCCAATCCAAATTAGACACGGACATGTGTCCCAATTGTTCATATTCTCTCATGAACTCAATGTACTTCTGTCTGAGCTCCGGATCACGACCCATGCGACGCTCCATAGCCAACAATCTCCTTTCGGCTAAAGGTCTTGACTCACCAAGCGGAGGCCGAAGAGACAGAAACGGTAGCCTTGTAATAATCCGACCAGAACGGAGTCGACCAGTGTTGTTCTGGAAGAACAGCTCGCACTCCTCATGTTCTGGATTCAAACGGGCAGCTTGAGGGGGCTCCACTACCTCCCAAAACCTTATCAACCAACAAATTATCAAGTTCGGGTGGAGGGGGGTACCTAGGTACAGGTCCCATCAAGGCAAATCCAAATATAGTTGGGATGGCAGTCAAACCATTTGGCACCAAGACCCGTTTCCCACCAATCAAAATTCCACCGAGCACATCAGAGCCAATCAACAAGTCGATTTGTCCCGGTGTGTCAAATTTGGGGTCTGCCAATTTCAATCCCGATGTCAAATTCACCACAGCAGCAGGTAGCTGTTTCTGTGGATGCATACCCAAAATATTCTTCAGCACAATAGCCGAGGTTTTAATCCTCGGGTGTGAAGATTCAACAGGGGCAAACAAAACCTTAACTTGCCCTTCAACATTAGAGGCTACGTCACCTATTCCCCGTATACAATTTGGTAAAGAGCCCATATTTAATTTAACCTGCCCTACCAAATAAGTGGAAACAATGCAACCTTGTGAATCTGTGTTCAATATAGCACGGACAACAACAGAGGTCCCCGTGGGTCCCCAGACCCTAACAGCAACCGTTGGTAGGATAACGGTCTCAATGGGGGAGGTTGGCGTTATAGGACAGGGGACGGCGGCGGTGTCAACAGAAAAGGTAACACGTGGTCCACGTTGTTTGAAATAGAATTAGTTTTTATTATAAGTCAAATCGATTATATCGATTAAGTAACATTTTGTTTAGTCTATTGTAAATTTTGACTATGGTCACACTGAACTGTCATTCAGTCACTTTGGTTCATCGTCCGTTTCCCGGTATAAAAGTTTTCTTCGCCCACGCAGTTTATTGTAATTTTGAGTTTTTGAGTTAATCATAGTAATTAACAACCTCGCAACCGTCGCTATATGAAGTTATCCGACGAGGTTGTGAGCAATTGACAAAGTAAATTAATACCTAATTATCGCCCCTTGAAAGCACATGGGTGCTCCGCGAGTCGTAGTGGTGTCGAAGTGAATTCGTGCTATAAAAGAATATTTGGAACCCGTTTGATTGCCGCTTCCTTGATCAATAACTGGCACCGGTTTATTTGTGATAAAAATAGTATCTTAAATGACTATTGTAAAACTTTGGTGAATCCGCCAACGTGCATCGTGGTCTGAAGAAGGACGCCGATCTGGACCTCGAGTAAGTGGTATTCATAACGATTTTCTTGTTATTTTGGCCAAAATTATGAGTAAACTTATAGGTCCACTTAAGAACATCTGATCATCAGGAGCATCAGTGAAGTTTTGGTAAGTCAATCAATATTGTAATATGGATTTCAATTCATCACCGTGCAACGCAGTGCATTGTGTGTAAGCCTTTGCCTTACCGTGATCAGGTGGATGTATAACAAACTTCCACTGCGCACCCTGAACAATTTCCTACCTGCCTACGGTAATTCTAGACATAATTTTTTGGTAGCAGAGCGTGGTTGCACACACAATATGCAGCGAAAAGAAAATCTATGAAATAAAAAAGAAACAATCCTTTTTTATTTATCAATGTTTGTTCTATTCTGCCTAATAGATTGTTTTGTTATTTATTACAATATATTGATCTTGACAAATTTTATTTACACGTTCGATAAAGCACATAGGTATATAAATATAATAATAATAATCTATTAATAAAATTTTTATTATTTAAAGAAGAGTTTCAAACTGAAAATAGGTGAAATAATTATTACATTTATGTACTTTTTTGTTCAAGATTTGTCCTATTCTGCCTAATCAATTTAGTATTTTTCACAATAAATATATTTATCTTGACGTATAAATTAATAAAATATTTACGCATGAAATATACACTTATTAGTTACGACTTATATGTATGGTATTTTATTAATAATTATTATAAGTTTCTGACAAAGTGTAAAATATAAAAAAAATATCCGTAGGAAAAAACAAAATCGCAGAATAATCTGATGTCATCAAGTTTGAATTCAGAACGCCGCGCGGGAAATTTTTGCTTTCATTCTATGGTTGTGTAAATTTAGTTGAAAATCTATTATTGCCATATTATTGCGCATGTATTGAGCTATTTGTGAAATAAGACTGATATAATACATTTGCCATATATTGGTTTTATGTATTCATTTTTGATGAAACAATGTAAGATCGCTTGTATTGGTAAGTTTTCAGACTTTTAGCGTTTCTCATATTTTAAAACTTTGTTTTTAAATTCTTGCAAATGGTCATACTGTAATAGGGTTCTGGCAAGATTGCAATATGATAACTGAAGCACAGACTGAAGGGTTACCTATTATTGGTACATTGCAGAAAAGTTGAGAATGTTACGATGGATGTGTGAAGTGACAAGAATGGACAAAACTAGAAGGAATGAGTGTGTAAGAGGAAGTCTGAAAAGTGGTGCTCATAGACTAAGAGTGAAGGAAAATATCGGTTAGCTTGGTATGGACATGTTATGCAAAGAGATTATTTGTGTGGACAAGAACAAGTGAATATATTTTTATTTCTTTAAGAGACAACTTTCGCACCAAGAATAAATCTTGTGTCGCAGGGGTATTGACATACAATCAACGGACACAAAGTACATGTACATGTACTCGAAACAACAATTCATGGATGACACAAGTGTTTTCTTGTGTGGGTAAAGAAACCACAATACTTGCGCAGTATCAGGCAACGAGGCGGCCGCTTTTAAACGCATACGCCAGTCTTAAATTAATTCGAAAGAAGAGGGACGAATAGCAAGAGGGTGTCAAAAGAAAAATGGATAGACAGTGTGAATATGAAAGTAGAGGCATGAAAAGGAAGATTCGGCTAAGGAAGCATTAATCAACTGTGTGTCGAAAGAGAAAGGAGTAAATAATTAGATAAGAAAAAGTATGGAAGTAAACGACATACTGCGCAAGGGCAAGAGAACGTGTAATTAGATTTCTTTTTTAATTAGTATATAGTTTTGATCAATTATGTGTTATTTATATTTATTTGGCTTGCTGCCTCACCAGCAAAACATCTTGTCTCTTATTATATGCTATTGTAACAACTCACTAGCATGATTCAGCAAAATAAATGAATTTGAATTGAAAATCTTTAAGTAAATATCTTTTCAGAGTTTTATTACTAAGAAAAGTATTTAATAGCCGTTCCAGTAACTTCATAACTTTCTTTATTTGTATTGTGCGGGAAAGTCTGAGATTGTAGTCTTGACAGTACAATGTTAATAATGTAGAAATTTTACAGAAGAGCATGCATGAGAAACTTGATGGGAGTGAGTGAAGCAAGAGAGGTATGTCAGGATCGTTGCAAATGGCGTTCCGTAGTCTCTGCCTACCCCTCCGGGAAACAGGCGTAAGTCTATTCGGTCCGTGAGTATGTATGTAAATTTAATATTTTAATAAATTATGGTCGAATTCCGACCACTGGGCGACCTCTAGTTTATCTTATTTTATACCACACACGCTTCATTATAGTCCCTTTCACAAAATGACTTTACCGACCTTTGTCGTTTTTACTAATTTTAAATCATATCCAGCCTACGTCTGGTAGCACGATTTGTCAAAAGCAGTCGACTTAAATGGTTCTCTTAACGAAAATACTCCTTACGCGTACTGTAAGAAAGTTACGTAACTTTCTTTTGCAGCAAAAACCTATCCATTTAGCTGTATTTGTAACTGGCTTTCCTTGTTTTTTATACTTGAAACATGTGAAAACATTTTCAACTCAACGGCTTCTAAACAAACTTTGGAAAAATGACTCTGTTGAGTCAAAGAACTGTTAAGGATTGCTGTGTTCTTACGTACAGATGTTTTAATATAAAAACACTTCACAAATCTAAAGAACTAGAATAATATAAATAAAAATAAAATAAAATATTTGTAATTTTATCATTATCTTTTTTGTATAGTTCTAGGCGGCAAACGAGCAGACGGCTCGCCTGATGGTAAGCAATTTCCGCCGGCCGCCCAAGGACACAAGCAACACCACAGAAGTCACAAGTGCGTTGCCGCCCCTTGGGGATGAAGGAGAAGGAATAGGGGATAGGGCCTCCGGCACTCTCACTCACTGAACGAAACGTTTTAGGTACTGTTACTTTATGTCCATTTTCTGTGAGAGGGTAGTACTTCCCCGGTCGAGCGGGCCCATTCATGCTGAACTCAGCAAGTCTCTACTACCGTTAAATATCTAGAGGAAGCCTGCAGCTACGCCCACACGTTTCATTTTTAACCGACTTCAAAAAAGGAGCAGGTTCTCAATTCGTCGGAATCTTTTTATTTAACCGTTTCTGTCCGATCCCGAGGAAATTTCGATAAATCCCTTTTTAGTGCTGATCGACGGTGCCCAAGGAACACACATGCAAGAATTTCAGCTTTTTCCTCCCAATAGTTTTGGCTGTGGCTCGTCTCTCAGTCAGTCAGTAACGCAAGAATTTTATATATAACTAGCTTTTGCCCGCGGCTTCACTTGCGTAAATTCAGGGTCGTCCTCAATATCTTGTCCTTGATCTAGCTAAACCGGACTTGCTTCATCTACATAGCTTGAAAGGAAATTGAGAAATTGTAAAAAAGTATAAAGTCACTTACGCTAGATTTTGCTGAATGATAGACGATATTAATTGAGTCTGTGGCTATTACAGATAAAATAATTAATAATTTCTGCTGAAGAAAATTAACCAGCTGAAAAGCCTTTTTTTTAAATCCACGTCTGTTTTTACTGTGGCTCTACTTGCTCATTCAAGTAAATCCCACACCACGATTAATTGATCTAGTTGAGCCCTAATCCTCTGAAAATAATGTCTAATGTGACTCATCCAATAGTACTTAAAGCTATATCAGATATGACATTTGATATTATTTAATTCAAGCAAATAAATCATAAGTGATACAATGTAAAATATTTACTTACTGAATACAAACAGTTGAAGCAAATACTTTTCAAGAATTTTGGCAGAAGCTTGCAGAAGGAAGGTAGGTTGGGAAAAATGTCAGATCTAAATAAACGCTACAAAGAAAGCAACGCCCAGGGCACTCAGTTCCGGAGCGAGACTTGGCGTAAGCACCAAACTTGTGAACTGCCGGCAGTTCAAGATATAAGCGGCAAGCGGATTTTACCTATTCAATTCAATTTAATTCAAATTCAATTTATTCTGTTAATTAAAAGAGTACAATTTACATATTTATAGAACAAAAGCTTAGTTTAGGTTCCTGATATAATATTATATGCCTAAACTAGAATAAACCTGTGTTTCAGGGGATTAAGGCTAGTTAGATACAATAAACAGCCTCCGTGGTCCAGCGGATAGTGTATGCGTCTGCTAATGGTACCGGGTTCCATTCCCGGGTTGGGCAAAAGTGTTACTGAGTTTTTCTGAATTCTCAGCAGCTGCACGGAGTCTGGCAATATGCCCGGTAACTACAATAGGCTCGCCCACGCATCTTTCGTGGGACCTAAATATTCATAAGGTGAATTGTGGGTGTAATAGTAGGGGTTAAAGTATGAAATTGCCGTTTTTTTGTAATAGGTACTTTGAATTGACATATAATCTTCATAGTTTGAGGTTTTTGAATGAACCTGTTTTACATGGTTTCTATGATGTTCTTCTTTTAAAAATGTGAAACATTTGAATATCGACTTTCAATTGTTTGTTATTCAACTTAGATAAGAAAGATGGATACTGCGAAAATTCGAGTGATTTTAGAATACCAGTTCCGACGCGGAAGTACCGCGGCAGAAAAAGCTCGCAATATCAATGTTGCGTTTGGAGAGTGGTCTGCTAATGAACGCACCGTGCGATTTTGGTTTAAACGCTTTCGCGATGGAAACTGCGACTTGAAGAACGAGGCACGAGGAAGACCGCCCACACAGGTAAATAACGATGAATTAAGAGAGATGGTGGAAGCGGAACCTGGTCAAATTACCTAGGAATTAGCGGCATAGTTTAACGTTACCTTTCCCACAATATTGACTCATTTGCGTCAAATCAATAAAATAAAAAAATACGAAAACTGGGTGCCTCATGATTTGACTGATCTGCAGAAAGAAGCGTGTGTTGAAACTTGTGTTGCCTTGTTGAATCGGTACAGAAATCTCAGCATGGTGTTATTCACTATAGTTTTCTCCGATCTGGTCAAGCAATAACGCCAGATGTCTATTGTACCGAACTCCGAACAATGTTGGCAAAACTAGCAGTAAAACAGCCCCGACCCATGAGTCGATCTTCACCATTATTGCTCCATGACAACGCGAGACCTCATACAGCACGAGAAACCGTTTTGACCCTTCAGGAACTGCAGTTAGAAACCATTCGTCATCCTTTGTATTCGCCAGACCTTGTTCCAAGGGACTACGTTTTTTTCGTGATTTGGACAGTTATCTACGTGACAAGAAGTTTTCTTCCCAGGAGGCAGTACAAAATGCTTTCACACAGTTTGTGCAGTCTAGATACTCAGAGTTCTATCGCAAAGGCATAAATAACCTTCTTATTAGATGGCAGCAAGGTATACATAATAATGGTAACTATTTTGATTAAATAAATATGTTAGAAATTAACAAAATTAACACATTTGATTTTCAGTACAAATCGGCAATTTCATACTTTAACCCCTAATATTACATACACCTTGCCTTGCCCCTTCGGGGATATAGGCGTGACGCTATAAAAAAAGGCTGACTAGATATAAAATGCACATAAAAAACCGCTTGTCAGCTCCATCCTTAGTGCGCGTAAAGTTATAAAGGCCATCAACACACAACAAGGCGGTCCACAAACACAACAAAATGCACATATAATTCTTGACAAGATACCTTACTGGGTATCTTGTTAATAATACACTACTGTGTATCACACGTTCATTGCAGCAAAACGTTTACAATGTCATGTAGTTTAAAATAAAAAAATCGAGTCTCAGACTCTAAAAATGTTATGAAATTACTGGAAGAAGGCCGCAGCTACCCCCGCACATATTTTTTTATTTATCTGTTTCTTATCGATCCCGTGGGAATTTCGGCAAATCCCTTCATAATGCAGCCCTACGATCCCCGAGAAACATACATGCCAAATATCAGGTTCATGCTCCCAAGTTTTGGCTGTGCGTTGCCTGTCAGTGAGTCCGTAAAGCAAGAATTTTATATATAATATACAGATACGTAACAAAACGTTGTGTGATCCATAAATAGGGGTTAAGAGCGTAGACGCTTTTTTTACATTTATTTTCTGCCGCCTGTTTACGTAAAATAAGTAATTCTTCAACAATTTGATGTCGCTTAAAACTAGAATACTAATCATCGCCTGAGAGGCCGCGTTCGGTTGATTTTTTAAGAATATTTGTAAATTACGTCTGTGTACTGCGGGGTGCGTTCGCGCCAATACAGTGCACTCCGTGACGCAGTGGAGAGTGGTCACGGGTTCAGCGGGAAATACGCAGGTATCGAGTTATTGACCTCACGTTCGCCTGGGAGGCAATCATTAGTATTAAAAGTAAGTTTTTTACCAATCGCGTTTCTTAGTTTTTTGCAATTATCTCGTTATTTAATTGTTTGATTTAACTGAAAATTGCTTATTTTGTTTCATAGATAAATCTCAATGAGAACCAGATAAAAAAATATTTGGAAAACGAAGAATCGGACGGTGAAACTGAGGATTACGATTCAGACGACAGTGTGGCTGATCCTTCGTGCCAGCTTGAAGATGGTCTTCAATATATTGCTCCAAACAATCTGAATTTACCTCCATGAACATCTCAAATACAAGCAAGCACAACTGCCGAGTCAGAAGCCGCTCTACAAACCCAATCTCGATCCAAACTGCTGTAATTTTGATAGAAAAATATAGTCTGATTTTAATTTACTGTCAAGCTAAATATCTTATTATTACAAAGGTAATTTTACTTTTGTGTGATATAAAATTTAACCCTTTGACGACCAAGGGACATATGTGTCCCTAGCCCATAATTTGAAAATATATTAATAATTAAGAAGCCTATTACCAATTATGAATTTTTAGTTTGTTATTAAATATATTATTAATATTTTTTTCATTGACGGTACAACCTAGGTGGCATATTTTCTATAAAAATTGTAATATGACTGTTCGCTAAGCGCGCACTTGCCCTATTTCTCAATCGTTTTTAGGAACTTCAAAATGTTTTATATTGTTTCTTGTTGTGCTATAATAATTGCTTAGTAAGTAAATTTAAATTATATTCATTAATAATACCATTATTTATATTTTTTATAGTTATAAGACATCATAAACATAAAGGGACACCAGTGTCCCAGTGGTCCGGAAGGGACACTATTTGTAATAAATTGTTAACTTATTCAACTGATGATTTTTTGAATTACCTTCATTTTTACTGATATTGTGGCAGATTATCTTAGCTATTTGAATTCAAGGATGATGTAGGTACTTCTATAAATTTTGTTGGATGATAATAGTGATGAAGAAGATGATTTACAGCTTGACTAAAAAGATCAAAGGAGTTTGATACAGGGTCAAGGGTTTTTGATGATGAAATTGAAGATGTGCATGTTTTATTTCAGGAGTCAATAAGTCTGGCACCTCTACCATTGACGTCTACAACTCTTTTACCCATCACTGGAGCACAAAGTAATCAAAAACCAGTTTTCAAGTGGAACTAAGGAACATACGTGCCAAATAATGTTCGTGATTTTTGTGATGTGAAATATAACAGCTGCGAATTACAGATTTTTTAAATAGTTGATGCTGATGTATTGACTCTCTTTGGCATATGGAATTGTTCGAACAAATCGAAAACATCTTCCGAAAACAGCATTGACATAAGGAGAGGGACATGTACACCACAAGTTTTGGGGTATATTGTGCGTAAAGTTGATCGAAAATAAAGGAATTTACTTATTGGTCAAGTTACTGAAACCTTAAGATATAGACACTGGAAGACGACGCAAACCTGGATCAGCGAAAAAAAGTGAAATGCCCTAAAATTGTAGCATATATAACAAAAATATGGGAGGCGTAGATTAGAGGTATACGTGTTGATCTCATAGTGTTATGAAATATATTGCTGATTGAAAATAAAATACTATCTTCGATATTTTTTTGATCTCTTAGATATCTCAGTGAATAATGCGCATTCTGTCTACTCAAAGCTTCACGATGAAATCAAAACTAGCCTGCAGTTCAGACAAGTTCAAGTTGGAAAAATGCTTTCTCTGTCAGGCAGCATAACGATCCTACTTCAAAATCGAGTTCAGTTCCCAGATCTGTCAGACGAAGAACTTCTGGAAGAGATGTGTCAGTTTATTCAATGTATAATAGAAATCCGAAAAAATAGTAGTTGTGTTGCAAAGTACACCTTTTCTAGACTAATGAATGGAAATGTTTCACTGGTGTCTACCTAATTACTACTAGCTTATTACTTTAAATTTTATACCTATCGATAAACAAACAATTTTTCTGTAATAAATTTTCAAAAACTGATAAAATCTCTAAAACTTTTAATATAATTTACTAGAACAAAAAGTACCACCAACGACCATAGGGACATATGTGTCCCAAAGAATTCCAAAAAATCCATAACATTTTATTATATTTTAAGTTAAAATTATGTTTATTTGATGCCTAATTAACTGTTTCGTATAGTTGTTATCATAATATATAGCACCATATCCTTATGGTCCTGAAAGGGTTAAAAAATAAAAAGGCTATAATTATGTGACTTTTTATTTTTTATTATTATTAGTCTAAGGACTTAGGCATGAGCCCGATATATCAAAACGAATCTGAAATCCGATTGCAGTCAGAAATTGTATCGTATCGATATTCCAATGTGAAAAACCCGATTTTAGAAAACGCAAAACAATACCACGATAACGCAAACTACACAAATCCAAACCAAACGGTGCAAGCGCAACCAAACTACAAAGTAAATCTGAAGCTTACGTTTTCGATAGTTTTCATATTCATTCGTTCTCTTTCACACTACCAAACGACTAGTTAGTTAGAATGATAGAGAGCGAATTTCATTTCCCTTACTTTCTAACTTACTGATCCGTTGAAAGAGCGAAAGAGATGAAGCGAATTTTACTGTCGCCAAGCAAACGAATCGTTTTGGATTTTGGCGGTTTTATGAATTCCAGATTGAATAGATAAAAAAAACTAAATATCGAGACGATAATATCTAATTCAGATTGCAATTATTTAATGTTTATTTTGAAAATTGCAAATAGTTATTAGGAATTTATGTTTGGAGAGTTTTATTTGACTTGATTTGGTCTCATGCCTAAAATACAAAAAGATTTCAATGGTTTACGTTTGTCGTACGCTACGCTATAATATCCGCCACTGAAATCGATTTCTAAAATCGGTTTTTGAAATCGATTTCATAATCTGAAATCGGATATTTATCGGTTTGCGTAAAAATCCGAAAACGCCCATGCCTATAAAGACTGTTCAAACAAGGGTTCGTTAGACTTAAGGTTGATTTTAAGACTGGTAGCGCCATCTACCTTTCTATCGACAATTAATTACATCGACATCAATCGTTCTTCGCTTGCTTGTCCAATGCGAGCGATCCTTGTCTCCTTCGCTCCCCTCCCAAGGCACGCCTACAGAACAGTCTAGAATAATCCGTGTCGCGACGAACACATGTACCGCACCGCCATATTTTTTACCGCTCCCGCTTTATACCAAAAACTCAACAAACCACCCGCGAGTGAAGTGTAGTGAAACTGTATAATTCTGGGTTGGATACAGACGGAGTGATAAGTGAATCTTCAGGATTCCCGAAGAGACACCAGGCGGAACCATTTGCAAGGAAATAGGACTGACGTACAAGGTAAGGCGTGTTCCCACACCCCCGTCTCCTATCCTTTCCATGATCCCAGTTCATTCACTTTTCCTTTCCTAGGCCATAAGAACCCACGTCCTACAGTCCACAATATTAATATTTTTTCCGAATCGCCTAGGAACATACCGGTTTCGGTGTAACGCCGAATCATTTTTTGATCCATACGAGTCGGATTCATTTACGTATATACGTAACCTCTCGTTTATATCTCTATACCTAGGCAGTTATAGCACCTAGCTATACTTCTAGTCCGTTTATACACCCGTCACGTGGCAATTTCCGCACGCATCCGCAGGTAATATACTTTTATGTAGCTACCTACTAAACCCAATTATTATTACTGGAACTATCATAGTTGTCTTGTTAATCTCATATTTCAAGCACCTTTTAATTCCACCGCCTTAAAGTGTTGCCTACTTAGGTAAAATAATAGGCACTTTAGGTATTCTTATTTTGATTCGGTCTCATTAGCTTATACTTACGTAAGCATGGCACAACAAAAGAAGCCACGCGTGTCGGAAGACAGAGAGCTGACAATCTTAGAAGCAAAACGTAATATTTTATTTGAGCGTCATAGATTTATTAACAAGAATCAGATGTAACGCACGGCACAGTTGCGTGCGGCCACTAAAGCAAATACAAAATTGAAAAGCGAATACAAACTCGTCTCAGTGCGCTACGAAGCATCGTACAGTTCACGCGTCACGATCACGTCAACTTTTAAATTCTCAAAATGCCGTCTTGTGTTCTTTAAACACTGTAAAAGTTGTTCCTAAAAACAAAAACAGGAAAATGGAATATCTTTTCACAGGTAACTATTGATAATTTGACTGTTTCCTAATTTAATTTCGATAAAATTCGTATTTGTGCAAGAAATATGTAAGTGTTGCCAGTTTTTGTCGACGCCGTTCTGCCTGAATTAGGGAAAATGCACTTGTCAATTGATTATGTGATAATGATTGTCATGTTAATGAAAAATACATTACCGTATTATAAAAGTATACTGAAGATATATCTTCTTTCTCATAAATATAGTAATAGAATTTCAATTTCCATTAGTATATACCTTACATAATATTGTTTTGAGTTCGATCCCCAAACGATCCAAATATTCGTGTACACCCTGCTACTCGTCAAGCTTATAAACTTTGGCCTTTGCACCGTTCTTATGGCGTAAAGAATAAGTATCAAAATCGTACAGCAAATGTTTAGCTTGACTTGGCGCCGTGTGTACATACATACTTATGGCGTAGGGAATAAGTATCAAAACCGTACAGCAACTGTTTAGCTTGACTTGGCGCCCTGTGTACATACATACTAATGGCGTAGGGAATAAGTATCAAAATCGTACAGCAACTGTTTAGCTTGACTTGGTGCCGTGTGTACATACATACTTATGGCATAGGGAATAAGTATCAAAATCGTACAGCAACTGTTTAGCTTGACTTGGTGCCGTGTGTACATACATACTATTTATTTCTCAACTAATCGACGCCAGCGGCTTCGCACGCACATATTTTCTTATTTCTCGTTTTGCCCGATCCCGTGGGAATTTCGAGAAATCCCGTCTTGGTGCACCCCTACGGTTCCCAAGAAACATACATGCTAAATTTTAGCTTCATGCGCCGAGTAGTTTCGGCTGTAGCTTGTCTGTCAGTCAGTCAGTAACGCAAGGATTTTATATATACAGATTTACGAAGAAGTTAAAACTTAACTCGGTACCTACATTTAAGAAATGTATTTATAAAAGCATTAATTAAATCCATGGTAAATTCTTCAAAACCGCAAATGAATATAAGAATATTACATAACTATAAGCAAAATACTGGGAGATTATTCATAATCTGGCAACTTTTCACACACATAGACGCGCGTGTCCGTACAGTGCCAGTCGCCAAAGGTCACGCACACATAGCTGTCAACGTGCCACGCTTAGTTGGACGAATACGCTACATCTGATTCTTGTCATATCTGTGTTGAGCGTATTCAAAACATATACGAGCGCTCAAAAACAAGTTGTTGATAGGGAGTCATTTCTCAGTTATTGCATGACAGTAGATACAATTCGAACAGATTTTCATAAGTTGTTAGACGATTATAACGCAAGATTGCTTTCTACTAATCCTGATGAAAAACCGAATTATCAGGCGTACACCTCATTCGAAGATCTTTATTGTATAAATAAGCGTATACTATCAAAATTAGACGGTAAATATTCGGCACAGCCCGTTTCAGCGGCTCGCACGCCGAGATTACCGCCAATCGAGATTATGTCGTTTGACGGAGATATACGAAATTGGCCGTTATTCCATGCGAGTTTTAAGTCTACAGTGCACGATAATGGTTCTCTGACAGATGCTGACAGGTTGTACTATTTAATAGGTAAACTGTCACCGAAGGCCCAGTCCGTATTTGCAGGTGACACACCCAATGCTGAGAATTATCAGGTCATATTTCAGTCACTACTTGGTAGATATCAAGATACTCGTGTTCTGGCGTCTACCTACTTTGATCAAGTTTTAAATCTTAAACTGTCCGGTGCCGCGTCTGTCTCGAATTTCCAGCTGTTTATAGACAACTTTGTTACCGCGGTTAATTCTCTTAGAAACTTAAAATTAGAAGATCTTTCCGACTTTATGTTTCTTCAACTCGCTTTAAAGAAGTTTGACACTGAAACAATTCGCGCATTCGAGATGACGGAACGCAATAATAAAATACCTACACTAGATAGTTTTATTTTTTTCATCAAAGATCAGTGTCGAATATTTCATAATACGCAGTCTAGTTCATCGAGCCCGTCTAATAATAACAATAGCAAACAAAGGTCGAATAAAGCGCGAAATAGTAATAATAACTCGGTCCCTAATCCGCAATCTTACGTAACATGCTCGGAACCTAATAATAATCATTCAAAGAAATGTCTGTGCAGTAATATAGTGCACGACCATTTCTACAAGTGTCCCGCCTTTAATGGTTTAAATTCGACTGCTCGTTTCAAGCACGTGAAAGATAACAAAGCATGCATTAATTGCTTAAGTATAAAGCATAAAACGAGTGATTGTTCTAGTAAGACGAGATGTCGTTCATGTAATCAGCGACACCACTCATTGTTGCACTTGGATAAAGGTAGTCCGTTGTCAAGCCAAGCCGGTAACCTTGACACACTTACGTCGCAAGTGCAGGCCACGATAACTGCGCCTTCCGCGTCACAGAATGAAAAATCGTTGTGTACGACATCCATCGCGCGGGCGACGCGCACGCGCGGACGGCCCTCGCGCATCTATAATGATCAGCTTGGGGCCAAGCCGCAGTGTATGGCGTCCAAGACGGTACTGTTAGCAACAGCGCAAGTTGTCGTTTATGATATTAATGGATCGCCGCACATGGTACGTTGTCTGCTCGATAGCGCATCTCAGAGCAATTTCATAACTTTTGATTGTTTCAAATACCTCGGATTTTGGAATAACTTTAAAAATACTAACTTAGTAGACAAAGGGATCGGGGGTTCAGAAAAACATTGCAAGGGTTCCGTAGATGTTAAAATACATTCGCGTTTTGATAGGAATATTAACTTTAACATTTCTTCGCTTATCGTGGAGCGTATTACGGACGCATTGCCGAACGCTAATGTGGACGTAGCATTACTCACTCACCTCGAGTCATTGCCGCTGGCAGACTCAGAGTTTGCGAATCCGGCAGACATTGATGTTTTGATCGGAGCTGCAATATTCCCGCACTTGCTACTAACTAAAGTGGTACGTAGTGAGCAATATAACTTACCGCCCGCTATTGAGACGGTATTTGGGTATGTGATTATGGGTACCGTACCTACATTACATACTTCTCAATATATTACGTCTTGCTGTTGTTCTGTTCTTCAAGAAAATAATATTGATTCTCTTCTCAAGCGATTTTGGGAGCTTGAAGAGGTTACCGCACCGCCCTCGATGAGCCGTAAGGATCTCGAGTGTGAACAACATTTCCGCGCTACCACTGTTCGTGACAACAGTGGCAGATACGTAGTGGCGTTGCCATTCTATGGTGACCCTTATTCGTTAGGCGACTCGTTCGCTGCTGCGCTTAGACGTTTCCATTGTTTAGAACGTAAACTTGATGCATCACTTATGTTACGCAGCGCCTATAATGACGTCATTCGTGACTACATAGATAAAGCTTTTTTGAGTGTAGTTGTAAACGACGAGGGCAATTCTCTTCCCTCATATTATATCCCGCATCACGGCGTAGTTCGCGAAGATAAAACCTCTACCAAACTTCGTGTGGTTTTAGATGCTAGTTGTAAGACTACATCGGGTCAGTCGATTAATGACATTTTGCATGCCGGCCCTAATCTACAGGGTGATTTATTTAACATCATAATAAAGTTTCGTCTTTTCAAATCGCTCTGTCAGCTGATTGCCGCCAAATGTTTCTCAATATCGGTGTTCGCGAATCTGACCGTAGATTTCAACGGATCTTTTATCGTTTTGACAAGATGGAACCTTTATCCGTGTATCAGTTCAATCGTGTTTATTTTGGACTCAAGTCTAGCCTATATCACGCGTTACGAATTGTTCGCCAGAAGGCGGCGGGAAAGTGATCGCTGATGAAGGCGATCACTTTCCCGCCGCAGCAGCTGTTGCTACTTCCGCTTTGTATATGGATGACATTGCCTATAGTGTCATATCCGCTCCGCTAGCAATGTCACTTTGTGAAGAGCTTATTCAGCTTTTCAAGCGAGGCCAGTTTGATCTTGTCAAATGGACAAGCAACTCTAAGGAGGTTCTCGCACGCATACAAGATTCTCATAAAGCTTCTCCAGACATTGAGTTTGAGAAGTCTGTACCGCATAAAGTTCTCGGTTTTCGCTGGGACAAATCCTGTGATAGTTTTCGGTTTGACGTCTAATCGCCAGATGATAAGTGCACCAAACGCACTATGCTGTCCACAGTGGCTCGACTATGGGACATAATGGGTTTTGTGGCTCCCACAATTTTGTACGCCACGCTCTTGATCAAAGAACTTTGGCTATCAAAGTGTGAGTGGGATGAAACACCATATTGTCGCCGCTTGGGGCCAGTTTTGTATTGAGCTTACCGCGCTCAATCAAATTACTGTTCCGCGTCATCTTGGGTTGGTAGATGGATGTACCATCAACTTAATAGGTTTCGCTGACGCCAGCGAGCGTGCTTACGGCAGAGTCGTATATCTGCAAGTCCGCATTGGTTCTAACTACTCGGTGCAGTTAGTTTGTGCCAAGTCTAAGGTCTCACCTATGAAAACCATTTCGGTCGTGAGGCTGGAGTTGTGCGCGACCCTTCTGCTATCACAGATGCTCCGCAAGGTTCAAGACACAGTTTTGCCCCACTACCCTATTAATAAGATATACCCATTTTCTGACTCCAAAGTAGTGCTCGCTTGGATATATTCATCTCCTCACCGCTGGCAGAATTTTGCCGCCAACCGCGTTAGTAAATTGATTGAACTTGTTCCCGCTACTTGTTTCAATCACGTCGCGGGTACTGAGAACCCCGCTGATTGCTTGTCTCGTGGTGTTACTCTACTTAACCTCTTGCGTTGCGAAACTCCTTTCGTCACTTTTTAATATGTTTATGTTTACTACCGGGTGTTCGTAAACATGGCGCGTGTTATCGCGCACTTATGACTCACTTCAGATACACATCCATAAAAAACAAACGAGACCACTTATCGTTGTTCTGTAAGCTGTGTTGTTTTTATGAATAGTTTTTCTAATTGCAAATACCAATAAGACGACAAGTGGATCGGCATACGTTTCTAATAAGATCTTATAAAATTTCGTAAATGTGGTTTCAGGTCTCTAAAAGGTTAGGACGATATAAATGAATATTTTATGCATAAATGTCGTAACTACTTATTATAACACCATGAACAATAACTATTTTTCAATAAATAAAACAATAAAGTATGTTCAATCTCACAGTTTCTATAAACAGACCTTGAAATACAATACCGAGATAAGCCGACGCGACGGCTGTGTACACGTCGCAAGTCAAAAGCCATGAAAATATTTTTTACATGGCTTGCAACATACACAATTGCTATGAAAGACTAGTTAAACTATTACTTTTTTCATTTCAAATACCTTCTTTGATAATAAATGAACGAAATTTGTATAATAAATAAATTAACTAAGCAATGGATCAAATTACAAAGCTCTTCTACGTTCACCCTATTATGACCCATATTGCCATAGCGGTATCGATCATAACTGCATCACTGCACTAGACGCAGCCACGCCTCGTACGCAAGTGAAATGTGACATTTTGTTGTTATTTTTTGGCTCTTAGAAAGGTGCCAGTGCTTGTATTCGTTTTAAAACACAAGCGAAATTTACCTATGGTCTCAATGAAAAAAAATCGTTGAACAAAAATCAACCCAATGTATTACAAAAATTGAATTTTAAATGCATCGCACCGGCGGGAACACCGGTGTGCCCGCGCATCGGTGAGCATATCGAGAATAATAATAGCGGGCACACCGGTGTCCCCGCTATTATTATTGCACGTGTAATTGGGTTAATCTTCTGCATCATCCATTGTGGCATCGTGGACCTTCTTGGATTTCCCATGATCCGTCAGAGTGGCCCATGCAACCCTTTGACCACAGTGCAGAAGACGAAGATGTACCCGAACGGAAGTCTGTTTCTTATCCCGTGATTGCTGAGGTTGCGGAGTCTCCGATCTATGCACTCGCACTACGCATGTCATCGTGGTCTAAGTTACTCCGCACCATCGTTTATGTCTGTAGGTTTCTTAGGCACCTACCTAATGGGACTTTTGTATCAAGTACTGATATCAAATTCGCAGAATGTAAGTTACTACGAGCTGTACAGGCTGTTCATTTTAGTAACGACATTCAAAATTTGAAAAACAATGTACCTAGTTCTCCCGCTATCCTTAGACTTAAGCCGTTTCTCGATGAGCACGGCGTCATACGCGTTGGGGGTCGTCTGTCAGAAATTCGGATTAACCTTATAACTACAAACATCCTTGCATTCTGCCGCGTCATGATCATGTTGTCGACCTTCTTGTTGATTTTTATCACAAGAAGCACCTCCATGCTGGTCCAGAGTTGCTTATGTCCTTACTTAGGCATAAATATTGGATTTTAGCCGCTCGACGAATAATTCGTCACAGAATACATAAATGTTACGTCTGTTTCAAATTTCGTCCGCGTCCGACTTTCCCTCCCACGGCAGATCTTCCTAGCCAACGCGTCAATCAAGTTGATAAAGCGTTTACACATACCGGTTGTGATTACGCAGGACCGCTGCAGTATACGCCAGTGCGCGGTCGAGGTCTTAAAAGCCGCAAAGCTTGGCTATGTATTTTCACATGCTTAACGACGCGCGCTACGGATATTGAAGTTGCGACAGATTTAAGCACGGTGTCATTCCTTGCAGCCCTTAAACGATTTCTCTCACGGCGCGGCCCTATACAGTGTTTGTATACGGATAACGGCACTTGTTTCGTGGGCGCAAGCTCTTATTTACGCGACCTCTATAGGTTCCTCAGGGAAGAATATCGTACTCGTCTTCAGGAAGAACTTTCCATAAATCATATTGACTGGAAGTTTATTCCGCCAGCATCACCACATTTCGGTGGATGTTGGGAAAGCATGGTCAAAGTAATTAAAACGCATCTCTTCAAAGTTATAGGTCAACAGATCCTCCCATAC
Source organism: Euclidia mi (assembly GCA_944739405.2). Lineage (NCBI taxonomy): Eukaryota > Metazoa > Arthropoda > Insecta > Lepidoptera > Erebidae > Euclidia > Euclidia mi. Next base: position 13,760,762 of record OX123195.2, read on the forward strand.
AAAGAGCTTTTAACTGACCTTGCACAAGTAGAGGCGCTGATCAACTCGCGCCCGCTCACGGCATTGAGTAGTGACCCTGCAGAACCATCCGCGTTAAGCCCTGCACATTTTCTGAACACAGTGCCATTATCGTCATTTCCGGCTCCTGAAGCAGACTCTTCAAGCTTGCTCCAGAGACATACTCTGCTGGATAAACTAAATATCTGCACCAGCTTTAGGCTAGATCCAAGTGGAATAGTCCTGCATCCCCTATACAGGAGGGTACGTTGGTCGTCATAATACATGATAATGCTCCGCCGCTTTCAAGGCCGTTGGCCATCGTAGAGAAACTGCATACTTCCAAGGACGGTACAACCCGCTTTGTTACCGTGAAAACCGCGAAGGGGAGCTACGTGCGCCCTATTGTACGTCTCTGTCCGCTTCCAACTCAAGAGAGATCTAGCCTGAAGTTGGATCTACCTCTTAGTTTAAGTATTTAGTTTGTAGTTTTCACTATTATTGCGTTTGTAGTTTTCGCTTAAGTTAATTTAGATTAATTTTATTATCATATCGCTGTCTTAGCCTATTGATGGGTTATGCGGTAGTACACCCATCATAGCTAAGTTCAATTTTTTTTTAAAGACAACCCTTTAGGGCCGGGAGGATATGGTAGCGCTTTCTACCTTTCTATGGATAATTAATTACATCGACGTCAATCGTTCTTCACTTGCTTATCCAATGCGAGCGATCCTTGTCTCCTTCGCTCCCCTCCCAAGGCACGCCTACAGAACAGTCGAAAATAATCCGTGTCGCGACGAACACATGTACCGCACCGCCAAATTTTTTACCGCTCCCGGGATAAACAACGAGAACTAAACTACGCGCGAGTGTGGTGGAGTGATTTGGTGCAGCTTCAGGATTCCCGAAGACACCAGGAGGCTGCCATTTGTGAAGAAGAGGACTGATTTGCAAGGTAGGTGTGCCCTCATCCTTCCGCCTCCAACAATACCTCCAATTCCACTCCCTCTCCTGTCCTAGGTGATCAGAACCCATCCCTATACAGTCCACAATATGAATAATTTTTCCAAATCGCCTAGGAACATACCGGTTTCGGTGTAACGCCGAACCAAAGACTGAAATTATAATTTTGAAGAAAATGTGCCATTGCCTTTAAAGAAACAAGGTATTTCTTCATTATTTTGTTAGATTTAAACAATGTTTAATAGAAAAGTCTTTCTTAAATCTTGTTTGATTTTTGAAGTAGCCTCCCGAGCGATTATTAGTATTAAGCAGTAAAAAAATAAGATAAGTACTCTAGGGTTAAGCGATTCATTTGTGCCACACAAGGCGATACTTCACCGTCATAGCGCGGCCGGGAGTTTGCATCGATCGCTGATATTAATTTTCGAAAATGTTTGCATCGGCTGACATTATTTACAAGCTTTCAAAAATTCTGCGGTTATTGCTATAATTAAAAAGTGACATACGTCGCTTTTGTAATGATACGATGGGCGACGGGAGTTGAATAGAAACAAGTGATAGGTTCGACTGTCGTTTATTGAGTGCTTAATAAATGCAATGCCTAAACCTATATACTAACAATGAGGGAGAGGTGCACTACACTACTATGCACTACTACCTTTATTAAGAAAAAAAGTAGAACATTTATTGTTTTAAACTTGATACAAAATTACACAATCACGAACAATTTGAGCTACATTATCCAATATTTCTATGTATTTAATTAAAAGTTATCAAAATATAATAATTAATTTTACAAAACCAAGCATTTAATTTAATTTTTCCATTGTATAAAAAATAGTTAACAGAAAGTAAACGTATTTATTCTCATAAAAAAATTAAGTCACATAATAAAAGATATAGAGATTTTAAACAATATACACCAATATATTAAACTTTTCTTAAATTCTAGAGGTCGCTTAATAACATTTTGGTATTATGCTGCACGGTTGGCGTAGTGGTTTAAGCGGCCGCCTCACAACTTGACACTGCGCCGAGTGTTGTGATTTCGATCCCCACACGAGGCAACACTTTGTGTAATTCACAAATTGTTGTTTCGAGTCTGGGTGTTCATTGTGTCCGTTGGTTGTATGTTTGTTAAGTCCCCCGCGACACAGGATTTAGTCCTAATGCCGAGTTGACTTTTGAACAAAAAGTAAAAAATGCTATGAGAAGCATTTGATAATAAGGACTCGATTATATTTCTACATTATAACACATAATAATACATTATTTTTATACAACAATTATTTTCGTATGCATTCTTAGTCATTCATAGTTTTCAATTTCATTGCTCTCATTACATTTCCTTAGCTTTTATTTTAAAATTTCATTAATATAATAATATATTTAGCTGGCATTTCCAATCCTATCAAAGATGAAAGTCATTATTTAATTCCATCACAATTTCTACATATTCGCCATATCTCATTACTTACATATCTTTCATATACTTAGTCACGTCATCACAATACTTGTTCATATTTTTGGTGCACATATTTTATTTATCTTAGACCCAGCCCTAGCCATTTTATAACATTTCACTTAGGTACACTTTATTACATGTAAATCATCATATTCATCTCATCATAATTTATATCTCATATACCTCATTTATTTAAGAAACATATTTAAGACATCTAGGTCTCCAACTATTTTCACGGAGAAAAACTCGCTTACTGCCATGATCAAAATGAAGCACTGTTCTTAATTGTACCATTATTAATTGTGTACCTTATTTTATCATTATTTTATAAATCCTATTTCATTCAATAACGCTACACAATAACATCGATCAAATTGAATAATTAAGTTTAAAAGAATTCTGTCGCTTTTGGGTGATCAGTCCTTTGCGTACTTGAACCTTGTAAACAAAATCATTCCCTACTTACTATAAATCGATACCTGTATAAAAACAAACCCATCTAATTACATAGATTATGGGTGGGTTTGGCTTCTTAGTTACAGCTTCAATGTTTTTATTAAGCTCCTAAATCGATGTTATTTTAATGAGAGAGGTTTATGAAATTATTATATGAGATTATGTAATTAGTATACTTATTCTCACTTTAGTGAACTGTTAGATTTTTGAAGAAGTAAATTGTATAAACCACATAATTGTTCAGCAAAAAATTATGCAAGAAGTATGTAAGGGTTAGGCAAAAAAGTTTAATGTCTACAGTATTACGTTATACTTATTTGTTTTTTTATAAAAGTAAACTGGTATCTTATAGTCCTGAAAAAAATAAAGAACACCCGAGAACAGTAGCGGGTACCAGCGCCAATTATATTCACTTTAGTCACTGGTCACATAACATCTCTGTCAATCTTCTTCTGGGAAAGAAATTTACTCGTAATCCAGTCAGGATGATTCGTGTGTTGCCGTAACCGTGTGCCAACAGGAATTAATAGCGCTTGGTAGCGCCATCTACCTTTCTATCGAGAATTAATTACATCAACGTCAATCGTTCCACGCTTGCTCGTAAAATGCGAGCGATCCTTTGTCTCCTTCGCTCCCCTCCCAAGGCACGCCTACAGAACAGTCGAGAATAATCCGTGTCGCGACGAACACATGTACCGCACCGCCTATATTTTACCACTCCCGGGATATACAACGAGAACTAAACTACGCGCGTGTGTGGTGGAGTGATTTGGTGCAGCTTCAGGATTCCCGAAGACACCAGGAGGCTGCCATTTGAGAAGAAGAGGATGGATTTGCAAGGTAGGTGTGCCCTCATCCTTCCGCCTCATAAAATACCTCCAATTCCACTCCATCTCCTATCCTAGGTGATCAGAACCCATCCCTATACAGTTAATATTGTATTAATAACTTTTCCAAATCGCCTAGTAACATACCGGTTTCGGTGTAACGCCGAATCATTTTTTGGTCCTGTGAGCCGGATTCATTTACGTTTTATACGTAACCTCTCGTTATATCTCTATACCTAGGCAGTTATAGCACCTAGCTATACTCCTAGTCCATTTACATAACCGTCACATGGTTATTTCCACACGCATCAGTAGGTAATATACTTTTATGTAGCTAACTACTTATCCAATTATGATTTCTGGAACTCTCTTATAGTTGTCTTGTAAATCTCATATTTCAAGCAACTTTTAATTCCACCGCCTTAAAGTGTTGCCTACTTAGGTAAATAATAGGTACTTTAGGTATTCTTATTTTGATTCGGTCTCATTAGCTTATACTTATGTAAGCATGGTACAACAAAAGAAGCCACGCGTGTCGGAAGACAGAGAGCTGACAATCTTAGAAGCAAAATGCAATGTTTTATTTGAGCGTATTCAAAACATTTACGAGCGCTCAAAGACCGCCGCCGCTTTTGATATTGATAGGGAGTCATTTCTTAGTTATTGTATGACAGTAGATAGTATTCGAACAGATTTTCATAAGTTGTTAGACGATTATAACGCAAGATTGCTTTCTACTAATCCTGATGAAAAGCCGAATTATCAGGCGTACACCTCATTCGAGGATCTTTATTGTATCATTAAGCGTATACAATCACAATTATAGGGTAAATATTTGGCACAGCTCGTTTCAGCGGCTCGCACGCCAAGATTACCGCCAATCGAGATTATGTCGTTTGACGGAGATATACGAAATTGGCAGTTAGTCTATGCGAGTTTTAAGTCTACAGTGCACGATAATGGTTCTCTGACAGATGCTGACAGGTTGTACTATTTAATAGGTAAACTGTCACCGAAGGCCCAGTCCGTATTCGCAGGTGTCACACCCAGTGCTGAGAATTATCAGGTCATATTTCAGTCACTACTTGATAGATATCAAGATACTCGTGTTCTGGCGTCTACCTACTTTGATCAAGCTTTAAATCTTAAACCGTCCGGTGCCGCGTCTGTCTCGAATTTCCAGCTGTTTATAGACAACTTTGTTACCGCGGTTAATTGTATTAGAAACTTAAAATTAGAAGATCTTTCCGACTTTATGTTTTTTCAACTCGCTGTAAAGAATTTTCGCGCATTCGAGATGACGGAACGCAATAATAAAATACCTACACTAGATAGTTTTACTTCTTTCATCAAAGATCAGTGTCGAATATTTCATAATACGCAGTCTAGTTTATCTAGCCCGTCTAATAATAACAATAGCAAACAAAGGTCGAATAAAGTCCGAAATAGTAATAAGAACTCGGTCCCTAATCCGCAATCTTACATAACATGCTCGGAATCTAATAATAATAATTCACAGAAATGTCTGTGCAGTAATATAGTGCACGACCATTTCTACAAGTATCCCGCCATTAATGGTTTAAATCCGACTGTTCGTTTCAAGCACGTGAAAGATAACAAAGCATGCATTAATTGCTAAAGTATAAAGCATAAAACGAGTGATTGTTCTAGTAAGACGAGATGTCGTTCATGTAATCAGCGACACCACTCATTGTTGCACTTCGATAAAGGTAGTCCGTTGTCAAGCCAAGCCGCTAACCTTGACACACTTACGTCGCAACTGCAGGCAACGATAACTGCGCCTTCCACGACTCAGAATGAAATATCGTTGTGTACGACATCCATCGCGCGGGCGACGCGCACGCGCGGACGGCCCTCGCGCATCTATAATGATCAGCGCGGGGCCAAGCCGCAGTGTATGGCGTCCAAGACGGTATTGTTAGCGACAGCGCAAGTTATCGTTTATGCTATTAATGGATCGCCGCACATGGTACGTTTTCTGCTAGATAGCGCATCTCAGAGCAATTTCATAACTTCGGATTGTTTCAAACGCCTCGGATTGTGGAATAACTTTAAAAATACTGACTTAGTAGTCAAAGGGATCGGCGGGTCAGAAAAACATTGCAAGGGTTCCGTAGATATTAAAATACATTCACGTTTTGATAGGGATATTAATTTTAACATTTCTTCGCTTATCGTGGAGCGTATTACGGACACATTTCCAAACGCTAATGTGGACGTATCGCTACTCACACATCTCGAGACATTGCCGCTAGCAGACATGGAATTTGCGAATCCGGCAGACATTGATGTTTTGATCGGAGCTGCAATATTCCCGCACTTGGTACTAACTAAAGTGGTACGTAGTGAGCAATATAACTTACCGCCCGCTATTGAGATGGGTTTTTGGGTATGTGATTATGGGTACCGTACCTACGTTACATACTTCTCAATATATTACATCTTGCTGTTGTTCTGTTCTTCAAGAAAATAATATTGATTCTCTTCTCAAGCGATTTTGGGAGCTTGAAGAGGTTACCACACCGCCCTCGATGAGCCGCAAGGATCTAGAGTGTGAAGAATATTTCCGCACTACCACTGTTTGTGACGACAGTACAGACACGTAGTGGCGTTGCCATTCTATGGTGATCCTTATTCGTTAGGCGACTCTTATTCATTAGGCGACTCGTACGCTGCTGCGCTTAGACGTTTCCATTGTTTAGAACGTAAACTTGATGCATCACTTTAGTTACGCAGCGCCTATAATGACGTCATTCGTGACTACATAGATAAAAGATTTTTGAGTGTAGTTGTAAACAACGAGGGCAACTCTCTTCCCTCATATTATATCCCGCATCACGGCGTAGTTCACGAAGATAAAACCTCTACTAAACTTCGTGTGGTTTTAGATGCTAGTTGTAAGACTACATCGGGTCAGTCGATTAATGACATTTTCCATGCCTGCCCTAATCTACAGGGTGATTTATTTAACATCATAATAAAGTTTCGTCTTTTCCAAATCGCTATGTCAGCTGATTGCCGCAAAATGTTCCTCAATATCGGCGTTTGCGAATCTGACCGTAGATTTCAACGGATTTTTTATCGTTTTCAAAATAAGGAACCTTTATCTGTGTATCAGTTCCATTGTGTTTGTTTTGGACTCAAGTCTAGCCCATATCACGCGTTACGAGTTGTTCGCCAGTTGATCGCTGATGAAGGCGATCACTTTCCCGCCACAGCAGCTGTTGCTACTTCCGCTTTGTATATGGATGACATTGCCTGTAGTGTCATATCCGCTCTGCTAGCAATTTCGCTATGTGAAGAGCTTATTCAGCTTTTCAAGCGAGGCCAGTTTGATCTTGTCAAATGGACAAGCAACTCTAAGGAGGTTATCGCACGCATACCAGATTCTCATAAAGCTTCTCCATACATTGGGTTTGAAAAGTCTGTACCGCATAAAGTTCTTGGTTTACGCTGGGACAAATCCTGTGATAGTTTTCGGTTTGACGTCTCACCGCCAGATGATAAGTGCACCAAACGCACTATGCTGTCCACAGTGGCTCGACTATGGGACATAATGGGTTTTGTGGCTCCCACAATTTTGTACGCCAAGCTCTTGATCAAGGAACTTTGGCTATCAAAGTGTGAGTGGGATGAAACACCCCATGACCATATTGTCGCCGCTTGGGGCCAGTTTTGTATTGAGCTTACCGCGCTCAATCAAATTACTATTCCGCGTCATCTTGGGTTGGTAGATGGATGTACCATCAACTTAATAGGTTTCGCTGACGCCAGCGAGCGTGCTTACGGCGGTGTCGTATATCTGCAAGTCCGCATTGGTTCTAACTACTCGGTGCAGTTAGTTTGTGCCAAGTCTAAGGTCTCACCTATGAAAACCATTTCGGTCGCGAGGCTGGAGTTATGCGCGGCCCTTCTGCTGTCTCAGTTGCTCCGCGAGGTTCAAGACACAGTTTTGCCCCACTACCCTATTAATAAAATATACGCATTTTCTGACTTTAAAGTAGTGCTCGCTTGGATTTATTTATCTCCTCACCACTGGCTGACTTTTGTCGCCAACTGCGTTAGTAAATTGATTGAACTTGTTCCCGCTACTTGTTTCAATCACGTCGCAGGTATTGAGAACCCCGCTGATTGCCTGTCTCGTGGTGTTACTCCACTTAATCTTCTGCATCATCCATTGTGGCATCGTGGACCTTCTTGGATTTCCCATGATCCGTCAGAGTGGCCCATGCAACCCTTTGACCACAGTGCAGAAGACGAAGATGTACCCGAACGGAAGTCTGTTTCTTATCCCGTGATTGCTGAGGTTGCGGAGTCTCCGATCTATGCACTCGCACTACGCATGTCATCGTGGTCTAAGTTACTCCGCGCCATCGTTTATGTCTATAGGTGTATTCAATTTTCATAATAAGTGTTGAAGTGATTGGAACCATAGAAACGGAGATAATTGCAAAAAACGATTTTCGTGACCTTTGACCTCGAATAACTTACGACGCAGACACGAGATAATATGACACTTTTGAGACAACTTTTAGAACGCCCAAATGAAGCTGTATACAAGTTTCCAGCTTATTATCTCAAATTCCGAGATTGACCCCGTTTCTTGCCTAAAGTGACTGGACTATGTGATTACGCAGGACCATTGCAGTATATGCCAGTACTTGGTCGAGGTGTTAAAAGCCGTAAAGCTTGGCTATGTATTTTTACATGCTTAACGACGCGCGCTACGCATATTGAAGTTGCGACAGATTTAAGCACGGTGTCATTCCTTGCAGCCCTTAAACGATTTCTCTCACGGCGCGGCCCTATACAGTATTTGTATACGGATAACGGCACTTGTTTCGTGGGCGCAAGCTCTTATTTACGCGATTTCTATAAGTTTCTCAGAGAAGAATATCGTACTCGTCTTCAGGAAGAACTTTCCATAAATCATATTGACTGGAAGTTTATTCCGCCAGCATCACCACATTTCGGTGGATGTTGGGAAAGCATGGTCAAAGTAATCAAAACGCATCTCTTCAAAGTTATAGGCCAACAGATCCTCTCTTACGAAGAGTTTTTAACTGTCCTTGCACAAGTAGAGGCGCTGATCAACTCGCGCCCGCTCACGGCATTGAGTAGTGACCCTGCAGAACCATCCGCGTTAAGCCCTGCACATTTTCTGAACACAGTGCCATTATTGTCCTTTTCGGCTCCTGAAGCAGACTCTTCAAGCTTGCTCCAAAGACATACTCTGCTGGATAAACTCGTGCTGTCGTTCTGGCGGCGCTGGCGTGCGGAATATCTCCACCAGCTTCAGGCTAGATCCAAGTGGAATAGTCCTGCATCCCCTATACAGGAGGGTACGTTGGTCGTCATAGTACATGATAATGTTCCGCCGCTTTCGTGGCCGTTGGCCATCGTAGAGAAACTGCATACTTCCAAGGACGGTACAACCCGCGTTGTTACCGTGAAAACCGCGAAGGGGAGCTACGTGCGCCCTGTTGTACGTCTCTGTCCGCTTCCAACTCAGTGAGATCTAGCCTGAAGTTGGATCTACCTCTTAGTGTAAGTTTTAGTTTGTAGTTTTAACTATTATTGCGTTTGTAGTTTTCGCTAAAGTTAATTTAGATTAATTTTATTATCATATCGCTGTCTTAGCCTATTGATGGGTTATGCGGTAGTACACTCAACATAGCTAAGTTCAATTTTATTTATTTTTTAAAGGCAACCTTTTAGGGCCGGTGGGATATAGTAGCGCCATCTACCTTTCTATCGAGAATTAATTACATCAACATCAATCGTTCCACGCTTGCTCGTCCAATGCCAGCGATCCTTGTCTCCTTCGCTCCCCTCCCAAGGCACGCCTACAGAACAGTCGAGAATAATCCGTGTCGCGACGAACACATGCACCGCACCCCCTTTATTTTACCGCTCCCGGGATATACAACGAGATCTAAACTACGCGCGAGTGTGGTGGAGTGATTTGGTGCAGCTTCAGGATTCCCGAAGACACCAGGAGGCTGCCATTTGTGAAGAAGAGGACGGATTTGCAAGGTAAGTGTGCCCTCATCCTTCCGCCTCCAACAATACCTCCAATTCCACTCCATCTCCTATCCTAGGTGATCAGAATCCATCCCTATACAGTCCACAATATTAATAACTTTTCCAAATCGCCTAGGAACATACCGGTTTCGGTGTAACGCCGAACCAGCGCTTATTTTTGTCTTCAGAATAAAAGCAAGTCTACTTGATTTTGATGCGGCAGCGGCGATATTACAATCCTGAAGACATTGGAATTGCAATCGTGAAATGATGGGTTCAAATTCTGCATAGCACAGAAATGGAATCCTGCTCCTCCTTTGGTATTTACAAGGTAAAGAACTTAACTCTTTGAAATCAAGTTAGGAGTCATAATTCAATAAACAGTTCTATAAAACATATTTATTACCTAACTTCAAGAAATACCACCAAGAATTCTCTGGCACAAAGTATCCCATTCTGAGTTTGCCTGCAGTTGGCCACCAACCCGTCGTGACTTGGGATGTCTTGAAGGGACTGTTGTTAGCACTTTCAGTTACAGTAAGTGAAAGTGAATTGTCTTTTCGGCTTTTGTATACACGGTGCAAGTAAGAGCGATAGCCGAGTGTAGAGATCGAAAGACGGCTACGCAGAGGGTCTCGAGTTCGAATCCATGGAACACCAATGACTTTTCGAAGTTAAGTGCGTATTAAATTGTATGATCGCTTGCGTATCGGCGAAGGAAAACATCGCGAGGAAACCTGCATGTCTGAGAGTTCTCCATAATGTTCTCGAAAAACATGTGAAGTCTGCCAACCCGCACTTGGCCAGCGTGGTGGACTATGACCTTACCCTTCTCATAGAGAGAAGAGGCCCGTGCCCAGCAGTGCGACAGTATATATACAGGGCTGATGATGATTCACGGAGGCAATGTGTGAAACTTCTCTTGAGGTGTTTAGAGCCTACTCACTAACAGCTGTAATCATAGCTGGCACACATGCCCGCAACCCCATAGTTGATTAGTATATCATGTATTCTAGCATTGTGTTTTTAAGCAACAGTGAATTTAGTCACAATACTCGTATACCGATAGAAGCTTTGACTAGGGGCTTATTTTTACTTCCTTACGCTTATTTTTTTTTTCTTTCTTGCCTATTTCTTTTTTTCATCATCATCAGCCTTTAATAGTCCACTGCTGGACTAGGCCTCTCCTTTGAAAGGAGGAATTGGCCTACTATACCACGCTGGCCAAGCGGGTTGGTATAGGGTTTGTATCAAGTTTTCCTTCTCTTACAGTGCTGTTCTCTGCATAATATGTTCCCTCTGTCGGCTCTTACGACACACATGGGATGATATGGGGTGGTGACAATTCGTATTCTTAATCCGTCACCACACGGACATTTCTTTTTTTATGTCCTTATAATAGCATCTTTAAATATTAACCAAATTGATCTTACAATAAAATGGTCCGTTTTCAATAAATTTGTATGTCTTGTGATGCTAATTTCCCTGCGGATCGGTCTAATGAGAACAGTCGACGTCCCATTACATGGTGTATGTATCGGCTTTGATTGAATTAACAGCTTATAGTATCCTCACGAGCCTACAGGGATGTAGCCAGGTGTTACCGTAATAAACAGTCAATGTACAAGGTTTGATACTAATTAAGTTTTGAATGTAAATGCATGTTGGAAATGAGCCCGCTGGGGACGGATTTGATCAACTGTGGTATATAAATTAGGCGACCTAATGAAGAATGGTTCCGTATAGGTATACTATGTGCTAATAGAAACAAAGCGGCCCCACTTCATTCGCTGTATTGAGAACTATGTTTCCCACAAGTTTCGGTTACCAAACTAATACCACAGGCTGGCACTCCACTGTGAGTAGCGTGAAAGCCAAATACCCAAAATATACGTGTATAGTGGCTACAGTTGGCAGTGCATGAATATTTGTTGATCTTTGTAATTGTATTTTTTGTCTCCAGTACCTATTTGGTAGAGAAATTCAATATATAAAATAAAGAGAGAATTCAATTAACACCTATCCAACATATTGTTACACAATTTCTAAAAGATCCGATATGGAGTAGGTACCGGCAAGATTTGCATTAAGAATGCTTCTAAAAAGACCGGTAACGAGACGAATCTAATGACGCAACCAAAACGAGACGCAGTACATACAGCATGGCATTGACCGAGATGGGATTGTAATGCCTGAGGAAACGGGAAATTATACATATATACGACTCAGGTACTGATCACTGGTCCTATATAGGGCCGATGGACATTAGAGCTGAATCCATATCCGAATGATGTATAGACCCATTTCTTCATCAGTAGCTTTTATCAGCATAAACCGCTACTCGTGTTTATCCTTAACTTGACTTGCAGTACAAGCCTCGCGTTATTATCATCCAACCTACCAACACTTTTTATTGTCTTCACGATGGAGACCCAAATTTTATGCTCATCCCTCTCCGCTTGGATAAACAGAGGAATTCTAGCATACCTAGAGGTACATAGGAACCTACGTGACTCTATGCAAGACATTTTCGAGGCTAAAAATGCCGCGGTGTCGGTCGACGTCCCATAGCGCCGGGCCACGTGAATCGCAGTAAGTATATTTTGACGCAACCACCCCATCTACCGACCTTGACTTAAACGCCTATATTAAACTCACAACGCCGCTGATTAATTTTGTATTTATAGCCATATTCATGTTTAAATGGCGCGTAAATTTTATTACAGACTAGAGGACGCCAGCAGCTACGCCTGCATTTTTTTTTAATTTACCCATTTTGGCCGATCCCGTTGGAATTTCGGGAAATCCCTTCTTAGTGCACCCCTACGGTCCCCAAGGAACATACATGCCAAATTTCAGCTTCCTGCGCGCAATAGTTTCGGCTGTAGCGTGTCTGTCAGTCAGTCAGTAACGCAAGGATTTTATATATTAAGATAATAAATGTTGCCTACAGCGTCTGTATTAAAATATCTCATGAAACCCGTACCTCAAACAACGCGTAAATATCAATTTTACACGTGATCTTCAAACAGTTATTTTTCAATATATCCGTAAAATTCCATTAATTTACGAATTCGTGTCGCCGGCGGGAGTCGTAAATATTTAAATGAGTACAAATTAATTTTGACACCGTTCGCGTTCAAAGGGTTTCACATAATCGAGATAACCCTTCTCAGTCGGCTGTATACGAAACTTAGTGATGCGGGCTGCTAATAGTCGAATAGTCGATTATTTTTATGTGATTTGAATATAAAGCTATATTTTCGTTTAAAAAAGACCAACCTGCACTAGGAATAAATTATGTGTCGCGTGGAACTTTACAAACATTACAAAGTAGTATACCCCGACTCGAGACGACATTTTTAATTACACAAAGTCGAGTAAAGATCGATCCCACAATACTCAGTGCAGTTCTAAACAGTGAGGCAGCCGCTCAAACCACGACGTACGACATACATATTGCCTAAATATCTATCATCAAATAAAATAAATATATATAGATAGTGCAATATTTCCTAGGTCGAGTCAACCTAGGCGACAAATTCGACCCACTTAAATCAACAAGGCTTTAGAATAGTTATTTGAGCTACTACCTCATACATAGCAACAGCTTTTGTTATAGAATTGCCGTAGATGTACAGGGTGACCAGAAAACAATTTACTTCCACAGTTTAGAACAATCAAATAGTAGGTAGCGACTAGATCACCTATCAAATAACGAGCTTTAGTCAAACTAGGTTATTGATCAATTCGCCTTAGAAGGAACAACAAATTTTTCGTCGTGACTGGACTCAAATATTATAATTATTTAGATTAAATTCTTCTAAATGATTTCACTACCTTTTCCGATAGCTTAATTTAAAAACGTAAATTTTCGCGCCTGATTTAAATGAAAATGAAATACTCGAATCGTAGGCATGTTTAAAATTAGAAATACATTTGTTTTGTTTTTTTGTAACGTACTGAAATAAGGAGCTGTGTGATGGCTAGACGATATAACGCTATAACTTGAATATACCCTAAAAAAAGTCGTTCCACATAATCAAAAATACAAACAAAAAAGTAATCATAAGTATAAAACTTGAATGCACCCAACCGTTTTTAATTTCAATGCGGAATTAAATAGTGCATTCATAATAAGAGTAAAATTTACTCTAAATTTTCTCTACTTATTTAATAAGAAAGTACTTGCAACAAAGCATTTGATTTGTTCGAATTTTCTCGAACATAGTGAACTATCGTGCCCAGTCTATATGTAATTTACATAAACACTTTGAAATTAGGAATCGTTTGAAAGTCGGTTATGTTTTTTTAATCTGTGCCACCCGTAGTTTAGTTCTGCCTTTGTCATATTCGAATAAAATGAGAAATAAGGATTTATTGTTCTTCATAACTGTTCTTGTGAACAGCGAATATTTTATTTTGAGCCGGATATTTACTATAACTTTGTTTTGTCTTGTGCGTGCATACACATGTCAAATAAAATATATATTTATATAATAATAACATAACTATTGAAGTTCGATTTGCTCACTTTTATTAAATCTTACCCCAAATAAATTATAATAAATAAATTAAAGGAAAAATAATGCAGTGTAACTGTTTCCTTTATGTGATATCTTAATATATAAAATCCTTGCGTTACTGACTGACTGACAGACACGCTACAGCCGAAACTATTGGGCGCAGCAAGCTGAAGTTTGGCATGTATGTTCCTTGGGGACTGTAAGGGTGCACTAAGAAGGGATTTCCCGAAATTCCCACGGGATCGGCCAAAACGGGTGAATTTAAAAAAAATGCAGGTGTAGCTGTCCTCTAGTATAACATAGAACTTAAAACTTAAAATTTGTCTCCACCTAAATTTAAATTTGAACCAGCTCAAACCACCAACCCTTGGTATTGCCAGCCCAAACCAGCAGCAACAAATTAGTCGATAACCGCTTGCTTAGTCGATAAACCATCCCATCTCTATCCCTAATAAGGTTTATCTGACATGTGATCACTGGGGAAATCCACAAGCCGCGATACATATTAATTTCGTTACATGTGTCCTGGGACCGCTCTGATTAGCATTCAAAGACTATGTTCGGTGATGATTTGCAACTGGCAGGCGATGTCTTAACGGCATTGTACATATTGTATTAAACATATCTTATTTGGGGTGGAAGTAATGAGTGAGTACTGGCTTTATTATTTCTGCAGATTGCGGGTGTATCGTTTTTGAGATTGGATTCTGATATTTTTATGAGTGCGATGTAATGGTATTGTTTATGGACGCTTTGCTGCTTTATGCAGTGGCGTTGTTTATTAAAATTGTTATACTGTATACGATATTTTTGTTTTTGCTTTGCGTTGATGTTCTATGTGATGGTGTTATGACACCGGCCGCTGTGTATTAAGTTTAATATGGCTTATGGCAAAGTTACTAGGACCTTAACAATTTTAAACCAAAAGCGATCTGCATCAGCTTAAACAACTATATAGTCTGTATCCAATTGAATAGAAACCACTGATTCAGTTTATGTTTGAAAATGTGACTATAAAATAACAAAATATCTATTAGGTATCTTTTAATTATGTAGCTCTGAAGGTTACACAGCTGGCAAGCTCTTAAATATCAACCATATCTTGTGAGAATTTATTCATAAAGAATCTCTAGTATACTTAAAAATATGAATCCTAAAATATTCATCTTCTTATTAAATAAACCGTAATAGCTAATACAGTCAGCATGCAAATAAATATAACAATGTAATAAAAGATAATAATCAACTACAGACAAAATACAAAGATATTTTCTCATTTTAAATTGCTAAAAAATAAATGCATTTTCCGGATAATTTAAATTTAGAACGCAATGCTTTGTTAGATAAGGTTAGGACCACAAATCTTCAAAAAGAAAACCGAGACCATTTTTAAAATTTTCGATTTAGCTCCAACTGCTTTCTTCGCGATTATAAAATATTGAATTTGCAACGTGTTTCTAAAAGATACAGCCATAACATACATACATAACTTCACGCCTTTTATCCCCGAAGGGGTAGGCAGAGGTGTATTACACACCCACACTTCGCCAGTTATGTTTCGGTATTAATGTAATAGGGGGCGAGCCTATTGCCATCTACCGGGCACATTATCAAGCGAGCGATAATTAGCATTTTTAATACACATATAACTTCGAAAAGTCAGAGATGTGTGCCCGGGGTACCTGGGGATCGAACCCGAGACCATCGTCTCGGCTGTCCGTTACGTACACAACTAGGCTATAGCCGCTTTTTATTTATACAGTCATTATTAAAGACTGCCTCCGTGGCCCAGTGGATAGCGTATGCGACTGCTGATAGGAGCTCCCGGGTTCGATTACCGGGTCGGGCAAAAGTGTTACTGGGTTTTTCCGAATTCTCAGTAGCAGCACAGAGTCAGGTGACGTGCTCGCTTACGGCAATAGGCTCGCCCCCTATTACGCACGACCTAAAAATTCATGGCGAAATGTGGGCGTAATATTACACCTCTGCGTACCTCTTCGGGGATACAGGCGTGAGTATATAAATAAAAAGCAAAAAAATAAAGAACATATCTCCACGCCCTATCAACAACGTAGGATCTGAAAATCTGCAACTTTTCAGTAGAGCAGTTTAAAGATTGAACTTGGAATAAAAATGTAACCAAAAGTGATAACTTTTTAAATTTTGTATTGAGTATTAAATATATCATTATCTATTATACGAAGGTAATTATTTATATAAGTTCGTTAAAAAATATTAAGAAATGTCACATGTCGCCATTTTCATCGGACAGATTCGATCATGTTATGTCGGATGTGGTATATCCAACATTTTTGATTGAATAAAAATCATTACAATACATCGTATGTGGCAGATAAAACTATTTTTATGGGAAGAAATATAATAATATTGTTGGTTCTACTGCTACCGTAACTGACTCAAGTTCAAAAGCCTTAGGTATCATCAATTTTATTTTATAAAGCGTTTTCCCTGGTCCATGCGCATTAATTTTATGCAGCTTTTTGAACGAAACAATGAGTGGAATTCGAAATAAATTAAAAAAATCATCGACAACATGCTCATTTATTCATTCTAAGCAAATGCTAACAAAATTGGTGAAAAACTAAACAAGAGCAAAAATCTTATAAATCTGAAACATTTAGCACTACGCATGTCAGTTTCGCACTACGCATGTCATCGTGGTCTAAGTTACTCTGCGCCATCGTTTATGTCTGTAGGTTTCTTAGGCACCTACCTAATGGGACTTTTGTTTCAAGTACTGACCTTGAATTTGCAGAAAGAATATAAGTTACTACGAGCTGTACAGGCTGTTCATTTTAGTAACGACATTCAAAATTTGAAAAATAATGTACCTTGTTCTCCCGCTATTCTTAGGCTCAAGCCGTTTCTCGATGAGCACGGCGTCATACGCATTGGTGGTCGTCTGTCAAATTCGGATAAACCTTATAACTACAAGTATCCTTGCATTCTACCGCGTCATGATTATGTTGTCGACCTTCTTGTTGATTTTTATCACAAGAAGCATTTCCATGCTGGTCCAGAGTTGCTTATGTCCTTACTTAGGCATAAATATTGGGTTTTAGCTGCTCGACTAATAATTCGTCACAGAATACATAAATGTACCGTCTGTTTCAAATTTCGTCCGCGTCCGATTTTCCCTCCCATGGTAGATCTTCCTAGCCAGCGCGTCAATCAGGTTGATAAAGCGTTTACACATACCGGTTGTGATTACGCAGGACCATTGCAGTATACGCCAGTGCGGGGTCGAGGTATTAAAGGCCGTAAAGCTTGGCTATGTATTTTTACATGCTTAACGACGCGCGCTACGCACATTGAAGTTGAGACGGATTTAAGCACGGTGTCATTCCTGGCAGCCCTTAAACGATTTCTTTCACGACGCGGCCCTATACAGTGTTTGTACACGGATAACGGCACTTGTTTCGTGGGCGCAAGCTCTTATTTACGCGACCTTTATAAGTTTCTCAGGGAAGAATATCGTACTCGTCTTCAGGAAGATCTTTCCATAAATCATATTGACTGGAAGTTTATTCCGCCAGCATCACCACATTTCGGTGGATGTTGGGAAAGCATGGTCAAAGTAATTAAAAGGCATCTCTTTGAAGTTATGGGTCAACAGATCCTCTCTTACGAAGAGCTTTTAACTGTCCTTGCACAAGTTGAGGCGCTGATCAACTCGCATCCGCTCACGGCATTGAGTGTTGACCCTGCAGAACCATCCGTGTAAAGCCCTGCACATTTTCTGAACACAGTGCCATTATCGTCATTTCCGGCTCCTGAAGCAGACTCTTCAAGCTTGCTCTAGAGACATACTCTGCTGGATAAACTCGTGCAGTCGTTCTGGCGGCGCTGGCGTGCGGAATATCTCCACTAGCTTCAGGCTAGATCCAAATGGAATAGTCCTGCATCCCCTATACGGGAGGGTACGTTGGGCGTCATAGTACATGATAATGCTCCGCCGCTTTCATGGCCGTTAGCCATCGTGGAGAAACTGCATACTTCCAAAAACGGTACAACCCGCGTTGTTACCGTGAAAACCGCGAAGGGGAGCTACGTGCGCCCTGTTGTACGTCTCTGTCCACTTCCAACTCAGTGAGATCTAGCCTGAAGTTAGATCTACCTCTTTGTTTAAGTATTTAGTTTGCAGTTTTCGTTATAAGTGTTTCGCTAAAGTTAATTTAGATTAATTTTAATATCATATCGCTGTCTTAGCCTATTGATGGGTTATGCGGTAGTACATCCAACATAGCTAAGTTCAATTTTATTTCTTTTAAAGGCAACCCTTTAGGGCCGTGGGGAAACGGTAGCGCCATCTATCTTTTCTATTGATAGTTAATTATGTCAACACTTAGCTAATAAATTCCTTTGCATACCGCAGTGTCAAAACGAGCGATCTTTTATCCCTTTCCTTCCCAAAGGCACGCCTCGCTCTAATTGGTCGCAGAATTCGATGACGCTGCGATCAGTTCAAAAAAATCAACCGTCCCGCTGACCAGCTGCGTCCTGGGGCAGCTCCGCGCCGCGACGAACACATGCAGCACCGCAATATTTTACCGCTATTTCATACTATAAATTGGGACTAAACCGCCCGCGGGTGTAGTGGAGTGATCTGTGCAGCTTCAGGCTAGATCCAAATGGAGTGATCAGTTTTGTAACCCGACTCACGAAAACGCCGGCGGCCGCCATTTTGTCAAGCAGAAAAGAATGACTTGCAAGGTAAGGCGTGCCTCCTATGAATTCCAATAGTCATAAGATCGCCCGTTCACCCATCTTCTAGGCGATTATATAGCCATTCTTTATACAGTCCACAATATTAATATTTTTCCATATCACCAAATCGCCTAGTACATACTTTCGGTACAACGCCGATCCAGAATGAAAGTGAATGATTTGACAGTTCATAGTGTGACCATAGTCAGAAATTTTCAGTAGACAAAGTAACACGCTACTAAACTGATATAATCGATTAAACTTATTATAAACAATATTTCTATTTCAAACATCCACCCGGACCGGCCTACCGGCCCGCTAATTGGTTGGTAGACGTGACAACGTTGCAACCGCTCTCCTCAGAATCGAACCGTCCACCAAGACCTCAGCAAATCGGGGAACTCCATCAGCCCCAGTTACCAAACGAAGAATGCGCCCCCTGCGCCATCTGAGTGGCGGAAGGTTAACCTCCTTGATCAAAACGAGGTCTCCAATTTCGGGTGGATCGGTCTTGTCGGTCCACTTAACGCGTTGCTGGAGTATGTGCAAATATTCCAAATTCCAGCGTTTCCAAACGCTCTGAGTAATCCGGCGTACCAATTCAAAACGTGAGAGACGATTAGGTCTCGTTTCAATATAAGGGTACTCAGGCAAGGCGACAAGTGGGCGACCAATCAAAACATGGCCTAGTGGCCAAAACATGTAAGGGCCTCCAAATCATTCGGATCTGAGGAGATCGGGCACAATGGCCGAGAGTTAAAACGGACTCAATCTTACAAAACACAGTTGCGAGTTCCTCAAATGTAAGGACAGATTCACCAATTGTCCTGCGCAAGTGTGTTTTGGCCGATTTTACAGCGGCCTCAAATATACCACCCTAGTGTGGACAATTTGGTGGGGAAAATAACCAATTTATCCCACGTCGGTTAAACCTATTGCCTGTATCAGCCTTGTTGGTTTAAAGGAAATTAACAACATCATTAAAATAATTATAAGTGCCCTTGAAGTTAGTGCCGCAATCAGAACGGATCAAGGAAGGCAGCCCTCTGCGGGATACAAATCTGACAAATGTGGCTAAAAACGCCTCGGTCGTAAGCGAGGAAACCAGTTCCAAATGAACGGCCTTTGTGGAGAGGCAAACAAAAACGCACAAGTAGGCCTTAACAGTCTTGCTGTTTCGAAGTGTTGATGTTTTTACCAAAAGGGAACCAGCGAAGTCCGTGCCAACACCGTCAAACTTCCTGCTCTCAGTTACGCGATCTGCCGGTAAGTCTCCCATCAAGGGCTGCATGGTAGAAGTCTTGAGCTCATAGCAAGAAATGCAGCGAAAGACTACACCCCGAATTATTCTTCGGGCAGACAAAATCCAAAACTCGTGTTGCAAAATGGCCAAGAGCGCATTGCAACCAGCATGCGAATTTTTAAGTTGACGGTCAGTTACCAACAAGCGTACCAAATGACCGTCTTTAGGTAACAGCAGGGGGTCACGTGTCCCGTAGGGGAGGTTGGCGTTCTTGAGACGGCCTGCAACGCGCAAGAGACCCGTACCGTCTAGAAAGGGGTTCAATTTAGATACCGCGCCCGATAAAATCAATTTCCCTGACTTAAGGATAGTAATTTCCTTCTCAAAGTGCGCCAATTGCACAGAACGAATCCAAAAGTTGAGGGACTCCTGTCGTTCCTGTGGTGAGAGAAAAGAAAAGAGAAATTAAAAACAAAACGCTTTATCCAAACAGTAACACCTAACAACTTGTCAAGGGAGCTGTAACGATTCAACAAAAAATCGGGGTCGAAGGCGCATTCCACCTTCTCAAGAGCGAGTGTTCGCAGACCCGGCAAATTAGAAGTATTTAAGACTGGCGTTCGAGGCCAATCAACCTCTGGTCAACACAACCATTCCGGACCCCACCACAGCGAATGAACTATCAAACTAGGCGTTAAGCATCCGCGCGAGGCACAGGCATCAGCGGGGTTGAGCTCACCTGGTACGTGTTTCCAAACAAGCTTGACTTCAGATTTTTGTATTTGGGAAACGCGATTAGAGACAAATACCTCCAAAGTGTGGACAGACGCCTTCAACCAACAAAGAACAATTTGTCTGTCTGTCCAGGCGTAGGTCCCATTAAGACAAATTTGTTTTACCCAATGTACTAGACACGTGATTCAACAATCGTACAAGTAGGATTGCTCCCGAGAGCTCCAATTTCGGAATGGTCAGGGATGTCTAAAAGGGTGCAACCTTGCTCTTCGCCATGATCAGGGAAACCCTCACCTGACCTGAGGCACTGACTGTACGCAAGTACACCACGGCCGCGTGACCACGTTCCGAAGCATCACAAAACTCGTGAAGAGTTGCCTTGTACTTCCCGGGAGGAAGGATGGGACGAGGCAAGGAGATCTCATTGACTGCAGGAAGTGAGGATACAAAGGAGGTCCATTCCTCAACAAGAGTACCACGTAGAGATTCGTCCCAGGTCAATCCTGCTGTCCAAAGCTTCTGCAAGAAGCATTTTGCCCAAAATATGAAGGGACAAATCCAACCGTTTGGATCAAAGGTTTTGGCGACAGTAGACAACACGAGACGTTTAGTCCAAGAACAAGGCAATTTCAAGTCTACGTTATATGTAAAGATGTCTTTGACTGGTCTGTACTGAACGCCGAGAACAGCCATAATGGCGGGGCTGTCAACAATCTCAAACAAATGTGGATCCTGCTGATGATCCTCTGGCAAGCCTTCCAAAGGCGCTGGTGAGTTGGAAATCCATTTACGCAACTCATAACCAGCGGAGGCCAAGATACCTATCAATTCGTCCCACAGGAGGATCGCCTCGTCCGCCGTGGAGGCGCCCGAGCAAATGTCATCGACGTAAATATCGTCCTTCAAGATGGTGGAGGCTCGTGAGAAAAGTAAGCCTTCGCGGTCTGCGAGCTCCCAAAGAGAACGTATTGCCAAATAGGGGCTCGATCTTAACCCGTACGTATTGGTATTGAGTTCGTAGACGACCATAGGATCGCGAGGATTCTCTCTCCAAAGGACCAGCTGGAAGCGACGGTCATCAGGGTGGATAATCGTCTGCCTGAACATAATTTTTATATCGGCCACAAAGACAACCTGATGTCGTCGGAAGCTGGTGATGACGTCACAAAGGTCCTTGACCAACTTGGGACCAGAATGCAAGCATTGGTTCAAAGATAAGCTTGTAGAAGTCTGCGCAGAACCATCAAACACCGTGCGCAGCTTGCCAGTTGATGGCTTCAATACCGCATGGTGCGGGAGAAAGTAATGCTCCACCGAACTCCAATCCAAATTTGACACGGACATGTGTCCCAATTGTTCTTATTCTCTCTTGAACTCAATATACTTCTGTCTGAGCTCCGAATCACGACCCATGCGAAGCTCCATAGCCAACAATCTATTTTCGGCTAAAGGTCGTGACTCACCAAGCGGAGGCCGAACAGACAGAAAAGGTAGCTTCGTAATGATCCAACCAGAACGGAGTCGACCAGTGTTATTCTGGAAGAACAGCTCGCACTCCTCATGTTCTGGATTCAAACGGACAGCTTGAGGGGGCTCCTCTACCTCCCAAAACCTCTGAACCGCATCAGAGAGAGCGAAGTCTACAGCCAACAAATTATCAAGTTCGGGTGGAGGGGGGTCCTTAGGTACAGGTCCCATCCAAGCAAATCCAAACATAGTTGGGATGGCAGTTAAACCATTTGACACCAAGACCCGTTTCCCACCAATCGAAATTCCACCGAGCACATCAGAGCCAATCAACAAGTCAATTTGTCCTGGTGTGTCAAATTTGGGGTCTGCCAGTTCCAATCCCGATGTCAAATTCACAGCAGGTAGCTGTTTCTGTGGATGCATACCCAAAATATTCTTCAGCACAATAGCCGA
Source organism: Euclidia mi (assembly GCA_944739405.2). Taxonomy (NCBI): domain Eukaryota; kingdom Metazoa; phylum Arthropoda; class Insecta; order Lepidoptera; family Erebidae; genus Euclidia; species Euclidia mi. Next base: position 13,783,670 of record OX123195.2, read on the forward strand.
GGTTTTAATCCTCGGGTGTGAAGATTCAACAGGGGCAAACAAAACCTTAACTTGCCCTTTCAACATTACTACGTCACCTATTCCTCGTATACAATTTGGAAAAGAACCCATATTTAATTTAACCTGCCTTACCAAATAAGTGGAAACAATGCAACCTTGTGAACCTGTGTCCAATATAGCGCGGACAACAACAGAGGCCCCTGTGGGTCCCCAGACCCTAACAGCAACCGTTAGTAGGATAACGGTCTCAATGGGGGTGGATGGCGTTATAGGGCAGGAGTCAATGACCTATTGTTGCCTGGGCGGCGACCGTTGGCCAGGACCAGGCAAATCAAAACGAGGGTGCGGCTTGAAGTCCTCAAAGGCGCGGTAACTCGATCCGCGCGCCATCTGTGGGGGGTCATAATGACGCACCCGCCCAAAACGAGGTGGGCGCGAGTCAAGGCGGGGACGCACAACAATACAAGTCAAACAATTACTGATTTGAGGTTATGTTATGACAATGTGTTTCAAATTAAGTAGGTCAACTAATACAAATAAATATTATGTATTTTAGTCAAAACTGACCTGACAAACACTACAACACTGTTTACAATGTGATGGGATACAAGATTACAATATTAATCTAGTTAGGTACAGCGACAGCGGCTTGATTTCAACCACACTCTGTTTACGACAAAATTATGTTCAGAGTCTGGGCTTGAACTGGGTAAGGTTTGCAGAGATTAGTGTAAGCGATTAATTCATCCAGTCCTTAGCCCAGGGCAAAGGTCTGAATATATATACTGTGATTGCACAGTGATTATATTTCAACTTAACTGAAATCTTCTCTGATGATGTTCTGGAGTAGACCTATAAGATTACACTCACAATTATGGCCAAAATGACAAGCAAATCGTTATAGCTACCAGTCCAATGGTCCTGACCATTGGATTGGTAGTTTTCTTCCAACGAAGTCCTCAGGACACAAGCACGTGGACGGATTTGCACAACTTTACAAATTTTCAATAGTTCACAATTTTATCACAATCAATCGCTCGCAACTCTGTCGGTCAACATCAATAGCGACAGTTGCAAGGTTATTAATCAATATAATTCAATTCCAAAACGCGTAAAAGACAAACGGCGCGAGCGCAAGACAACTTTTTCCCGGAAGAAGACAAAGATTGAAAGTGAATGATTTGACAGTTCATAGTGTGACCATAGTCAGAAATTTTCAGTAGACAAAGTAACACGCTATTAAACTAAAATAATCGATTTAACTTATTATAAACAATATTTCTATTTCAAACAGCATTCTACTAGAGAAAATCCACATAAAGGCTCACTAAATTGAAAATAACACAAAATAAATGAGCAAATGGAAAGATTTTCTAAAAAGAAACCTAAATCGTTTATACGATTTAGGTATCTTTTAAAATAATTGTAAATTCAGTTCTTGAATTGTGATTATTCCAAATGGTTGTAAAATGTGTACATTATAAGACCCGTATAACACTTGTTATCTGAGCTGTTTTTATCTTGAAACATTATTGTACGGAAGATTTAGGTGTTTCGTCCCTTTGGCGTACGGTTCGTGTGATGTGCAAACATGGTAGCGGAGTAGATAGTATTGTGGGTTAAAATAATTGCGTTCCTTTTATTTATTTTTAAAGCTCACTTCTGTATCACTGTATTCACACAACCTGTGCTCACGAAGGGGTAGGCAGAGGTGTAATATTACACCCACATTTCACCTTATTATGTATTTGTAAGACCCATGTAATAGGGGGTGAGCCTATTGCTGTTAAAGGGCATTTTGCTAGACTCCGTGCTGCTACTGTGAATTATAAAATACCTAGAAACTTTTTTGAACCTGGGTCTTCCTGACCAGCAGTCGCATACGCTATCCACTGGACCACGGAGGCAGTCTTTACTTGAAGTATTAAGGTTTCATGCAAGTTGAAAAGATGTCATAATCTAATTATCTGTGAATAACATTCATTAAGAGTATGTACATTTGTGTTCAGAATATTCAAAAGAAAAATAAGAGCCCTTTCAGAGTCCATAAGATACAGAGATATACATGCTCGCTGACAGATAGATAGAGGGACAACTAAGACCTAGCTAAGAACCTTATAGTAGAAAACTATAGAAAGAACAGACATCGAAATAGCAAATTGTACATTTAATTACCCTAACGACGTGTAACATGACAGAAATGTGATTAAGCTTGCTAATGGTAATCCATTGACTTGGGTATGTAAACTGGCTCTCTTCTCGTTTCGTGTAAGTGTGTGGCCAAATCTGGTGTCGGAGTTTTTCAGGCCACCTGTTAGGTCGGGAGCCTAACTCCCGACAAAGCCTAACGATCCTTGTCCTGAGACAAGAACCAGGACCGACAGTTTTACGTGCCCTCCGAAGCACGGTATGACATGCTAAGCGGTCATACTATAAATAAATAAATATTTATTTCTGTCACCAATGGCACACACTTAAAAAGTAGACAAAAAAAATGAAAATAAGATATTACAAACTTAAAGCACTAGACTAAATTATGACAGAAAATAAAAACACAAAAGTAACATAATATTATTTCAGTTCTGATCATAGATTATACAGCTACTGATTATCAATTGGTAGAATATTATTACTGGTCACTGGCAACCCTATGCGTACTCGGCCGACCAATCGAACAAATCGATAGAAATCGGAAACGGTGCTGATATACAATAATAAATTATTGTCAGTGACTAAGTGAACAATCTATAATCATATAAATTTATTTATAAATTAAGTTTTAAATAAGACGTGGAAGTGTGTGTCTCATCAGTGCCAGAAAATGGACAACGCTCAGTATACGTTGCGGTTATTAAGCCGCAACACTGGTATTCTGCGCAATCCATATTATTGGCGTCGGCGCCGGGAGTGTCTATTTATGTAGACTAAAATATATTACATCGTTGTGTAAAATGTACGAATATATATAATATAATAAATACATTTAAAAAAAATGAGTCAAATGTGGTGTCAAAAGTGGAACCCTACGTGTAATAGTGTAATTAAATAGTAAGCGTCAGTGTGCTATATGTACCTAGGTACTTAGGATTAGGACTACATTTTGCGGCTTGTCTGCTTGTCTGCACCCTGATTGTAGAAATTAAATATGACCAAATACATCATTTAACGGTAGGTAAGTAATTGTATTTTATAATATGCATTGAGATTCAGTTATTCTTGAAATAGATAGAGTGAGTAATAATTACAATAAAACTGTTCTGCCATAGGACCAGAAGACAACCGACGACCATTATGCCAGTAAACAACGCAAACTTCAATGCCTCGTTTAGATAAGCTATATAATTATGCTGCTACAACATAGGAATTTGAGATCTGATCCAATACCTGACGGCCATATCCAATAAGGTGAGTTGGTATTTGAGTATTACATATAGCCATCAAGTGTTATGAGACTAATAGAAGATACAATTAATATAGTGTAGATAGATTAAGGTATTTTATTTAATAAATGTATAAATTTACAGGTGTACTTTATATAAATATAATATTATGTATATATGAAGCAAAATATAGTTAATGAGCTTTTTGTGTTTCTAGCAAATGTTTTTTTAGATGTAAAGCAAAGCTATTTTTGGATTTAAGGCTGCGGATTGGTGGTGGAAGATCATTCCAGCAGTGGGTTGCAGCATATTTGAAACTACTTCTGAAGGCAGTAGTCCTGTGCTTGGGCATGGATAGTGGATTACTGACTAACCTCACCATATACTTGGTCTGAGTACCTATCTCTCCAGTACAACTTGTCATACAGGTATTTAGGTGTTTTTGTTTGTATTACTCCAAAGAGTAGAGATGCAAGGTGTAGCCTTCTTCTGGCTGTCATGTTTAGAATATTCAGTTCATTCAAAAATGGTGTGACATGGCTGCGCTTTGGGATATTTACACAAAATCTTGCACAGGTATTTTGTATGCGCTGTGTAAGCCGAGCAGTACGTGATAATAAACATGGCCCATAGACAGAATCGCAGTAGTTCAGCCTGGACAATACCAAACTGTCCACCAGTTGCTTCCTGACGGGTATACTGAGATATTTTCTTATGTTATATTGTATTCGAAGCCGGTAAAAGCAATTACTTGCAACCCTGCCTATGTGGGCCTCAAAATGCAGCTCAGGGTCCATAGTTAGTCCTAAATTACAAACACTATCCACTCTTAGAATTGTATTGTTCATCACCAGCACTTCAGGATTCGCTGAGAGTAAAGAATTTCGTTTTGACCATTCGGTGATTCTTTGTAGGTCTTGATTTATCTTTTGAAGAGCCAACAATATTCTGGTTGGTTCAAAAGAAAGATACACCTGCAAGTCATCTGCATATACGTGGTACTTACAGTGTATAAAGGACTGCACCACATCAGCACTATAAATTAAGTATAAAAGTGGCCCAAGAATTGATCCCTGAGGCACTCCTCTATCAACAATACGCGGCTCCGAAGGCGTCCTACTACCAGGAATCTCAACAGTTTGGGTTCTGTTTGTTAAGTAGCTGTCAAACCACTTTACCGCATCCACCAAAAACCCATAGTAGGAGAGTTTTGACAGCAGCAGGGTCGGGTCAATTGAATAAAATGCCCTGGAGTAGTCCAACATGACCAGTAGTGTACCTTCCCCCCTATCTCGAGCCTCCAGTATATTGCCCACAACGTCGCACAAAGCTGTAGTAGTTCCCCGTTTCTTGCGGAAACCTGACTGTAAGTCAGGGAGGATGTTGTTGTCCTCTATAAATGACACTACTTGAGAATATACTACTTTTTCCAGTACTTTGGATAGACATGGCAATATACTAATGGGGCGCAGATCCTTTACAGACTGTGGGCTGCTGGTCTTGGGAATGGGCCGCACCACTGCGCATCGCCACAATGCAGGGAATGTGTTGGTTTGAATAGACCTGTTTATGATATCTGTTATCGTCTTCAGAGTAGCTGGCAGTGTCAGGGAGATCATTTCTATACTGATGCAATCAATACCCTGCGCATTAGTGCCAATGGTTTTCAGATATTGCAGAACAGTCTCTTCTGCCACTGGCTGTAATTTAAAGGAGGCTGTTCCATACCTGTGATGTTCCAGGTATGACAACTGTGAGATATCTAACTTAACCTCGCCAGGCACATCCAAAAAAGACATATTAATGGCATCCGGGTCATCAAAAGTCTTAGGTAGGGATCTTTCGGTGTGGTCTGGTAGTATGTCATACTTTAACTTCTTCCATAGCTGATTTGGATTTTGCAAGTTGTTATTAATGTGCTTTGTGAAACATGCTTTTTTTTCTGAGCTAAGGGCAAAGGTGGCCTGATGTTTTAAATCCAAGTAGTATTGCTTTTTGCTCTCATTATTCCTGAACTTATGGAATTGTTCTCTGGCTTCATCTCTCAGTTTAAACAAGAGTCTGACATTGGGTGTAATCCAGGGTGTAGGTCTGTCCTTAACTACCAATGTTTTGGTTGGAGCATGTAAATCATACAATACCTTAATCCAGTAATTAAAGAGGCAACCATACTATCAACATCACACATACCACTGATACTGGACCATGGGATTGAGGCTAGGTCAAGCAGAAAATACTCCTCCAATATGTCCCTTATAGGGTGGAAAACAATAGATTTAGGGCAAGGTTTTGATTTTCTAAACAGAGACTCACAAGTGACAAAAGCGTGATGGCCAAGGCCGCTATTGGAGTCTACCACAATGTTTTGTACACTTAAATCAGTGCATATGACGTCTATGAGTGTACTGCACTCTCCCACATGGTGTGTTGCTGCCGACACAACCTGCCTTAGACTAAAAGTAGCTAGAAACTCATTAAAAGCTCTTGTTTTGGAGTTACTAATATCTAACATATTGATGTTGAAATCTCCTAGAAGTATCAGACTATTGTATGGGGCTAATGAGCTAATACTCTCTGTTAGTCCTTCCAAAAACCTATCAATATTAAACCATGGTGGACGGTATGCTGTACCAATAAGTAACTTCTGGCCATTAACTGTTGTAAACAGCCACAACTGGTCAATATCTGGCTGTTCAGGATGGGGTTTCACTCGCGCATTAATGCCTGTCTTGATGTAAAAAGCTACACCTCCACCTCGACCAGACTTTATGCTAGTTGGTCTAGGAATATGCTTGAGCCTGTAGCCTGGCACACAGGGAGCGCGTCCCTCTTCACCCGGTCGCAGCCATGTCTCATTAACAGCTAGTATGTCAACGGCATGCCGGTCCATTGAGATTAAAAATTCATCTTGATTGGTTGCTAGGGAGCCGGCATTGAGTAAGCCAAATTTTAAACACTTACTATTTGTCATTTTGTGTGTATGGAAAAACAATGCACTGAATGTATTGTGTATAAAATTGATACATGTTAGCTGTGTTTGTGTTATAGTCGATAGTACTAGGCACATGTACATAAATTATTAGATATACTGTGTAAATATTATATATGTGTCTTGGATTTGTGTAAATAGAAAAACAAATGTGTATTGACTTCTGTGTAGGATAATGTAACATTAAGATAGTTATAGGTAAATATAATGCAAAGTGAGTAGTATGATTAAGTGTGAATATAAGGTAGTATGTATAGATAAAGAAAGAATTTTGTAGACAGTAATAGCCACTAATGAGACACACAATTTCCATTACCAAGAAAATATTATGTGGTAAATTTTTCACAAAGTGTATGGAAAGAATAACCTCTTACAATTAATTACATCAGAGAACCTTTTGTGGAGACACATTTGTTGGTGTAATGATACTTTGTATGTCTGTTTCAGACCGTATTTGTCTGGTTGGGTCCCCTGGCTTGCGGCAAGCGAGTATACGCCCTCGTTTGGTCCACACGAACCTCCACGCTGCGCGCTCCGCAACCTCCCTGGCTCGACGAAACAACTGGCTATTTGTTTTAGTAAGGCGCTCATGTAAATAGAAGCGCTTCGCCGGTCCCGCCATGTCCAAATCCGCCGTGGTTGCTCCGCGCCTCACTCGAGCGTTTTTAAGCAGCTCGTCGCGAAGGTCGCGCCTGGCCAGGCGTACGACGATAGAGCGTGGTCGCAGCTCCGTAGGCCCTTCCGGGCTCCCCGCCTTCAATTGTCGTCGGCCAGCCCGCTCCGCGCTCACAATGTCTCGAACCTCCAGACTGACACCTAGCTTTTGCCCTATGGCCATGACGACATGAACCGGGTTCTCCGAGTTAACCTCCGGTAAGTTGTTAATTTCAATGTCGTTGGCTAAAAGGTCCTGCTCTTGATCATTGAGTTGCTGGCGCAGCTCGTCTATGGCGGTATCCACTTTCTCAGCGACAAGCGTACGCTGTTCCAGAGTCTCTAACCTCTTTTCGAGGCCCTCCACTCGTTCATTATAAGTGAGGACCGTGCCCCGCAGTGACGCTAATTCGTCCTCCATATGTCTCCTAAAAGTGCTGAGTTCCTCCCGGACAGCTCTTAACTCGCCGATAATTGCGTGGTACTCAGGGCGGATGTTAGGAGACGACTCCCGCGAGTTACCCGCCATACTGCTACTGTTCTGAGTATCTTCGATATCATCCGTATGCATAGAACCGCCAGGTGTAACTTCATCGTTGGAGGTGCCTGATGTAGGAGGGTTAGGCTGGCAGCTTGCTGATCTGACAGGCGTTTCGGCCTTGTTGTCCCTTGCAATATTCTTCCTGCACTCGGGGCAACGCCAATCGGGTGCCACGACCGACTTTGCAGGAAAACCAACACAAGCTCGGTGATAGTATGCCTCCCCACACTTTGAACCGCAGCACCTAACCCCCTCTATCGGCTTTAGAAAGCGACCACAAGCCGCGCACTTAGCCATAATCGATAGCAAACTCGAAACAGGCTTTGTAAGTAGTACCGGGTAGTTTTCCTAGATGGCATTATTCTACCGAATTGTAAATATATTGGGTATTATTTATTTAAAGAGTTTATTATTAACGCTGCAAGTGTAGAGCACCGAGATAGTAATAACGAACGCACTGTATGTATAAAGCACTATGTAGATTGTTTCTAAATATATTTTCACTTAATTTTATGTTAGATAAGGGTAGTTCACAGATATTGTTTATAGAAATTTGTTTGATAATTAAGTTTTGTTTATAGCACTTCACGGAATCGCAGGATAACACTTGTGCCTATACCACGAACTATTATTTATGTTTATATAGCGAAATATATGATGTTTGTACACTAAAACGATTTTTCTTTGCTTATTTATACACAGAGCGTATGACAGTACTGGCGCCGTACGTCAACGTATATATATATATATATATATATATATATATATATATATATATATATATATATATATATATATATATATATATATATATATATATAACGTATAACGCCTTTTACTCCTTACTTGCACCACACATTTCCTGCAGAGTCCTTTAAAGATAAATAAGTTGTTTGATTTACAACTGCGTCAGATACACAGATGACTTTGCCCCGTTGCCAAATTGATATTGAATATGCTCACTTTCATCGCAAAACAATGAATCAAATATGAGAGGGAAAATATTTGAAATAGTAAAATGTCGCCCGATGTACAAAGATGGCATTTACTCCGCTTGTGCTGGCAAAGTTGAAGACGTGTCTGGATACGAATAAAATATAAATATTTTTGTGTATGGGTACGTACTTTATCTTTGAGATGTTCTAGAATTTATTTCTGTGTCTGGTTAACTTTAACATTAGTCTCTCTTAGGTACCTACCTATTTTTTGCATTTAATTTGACACTCCCGCATCGTGAAGAAATCCTGTGAGGTGGAGCACTTTAGAAATATTCAATGGACGGACACAAAGAACAAAAATTTTTGTATGACACAAAGTTTTGTTTTGTGTGACGATGGAACCCAAAAACACTCGTCGTAGTGCTAAATGTTCCGGCGACACACAATATGAAAGTCCACTAATACATACATACATTTGAGACTTGTTGCTATCAAAATATATCGTTTATAGAAATCCAAACCATCTCGTTTGAGCCATCTGTATGCCTTAAGAGACCGACTAGATCTTAGTGCAGTGCTTTCGGCTTTGAAGCTTAGATTCACATGCTATATTCGAATACTGCAAGGACTTTGGTTTAAGGAGCTCACGTCGAAATAGGATATCAGATGTGCCTATAGTTAACCACTTTCAAATTATGTTTTGTACTTGAGTGCCACATTGATTATAAAAATGTAATGGACATGGACGGTTTACCCGCACTATCATCATCATTAGCGTTCCCTGTGGATATATTTACTGCTGGGCATGGATTTCATGTCATAACCAGAATTATCAGGGCCTACTCCACTATGCAGGTCAATTACGAGTTATTAAACTTCACATATTTAATCATTTTTTCAGGATCATAACGCGAGCTGTTTCGTGATTGTGTGGTTATTTTAATATGATTATTTTAATTTCATTTGATCATTATCATGCTTTGCCGTAGTGGGATCTAGGATTAGTCTGACTTCCGTGAAAGGAACAGTTTAGACTTAGACCCTTGTGAGGGTACTGACTCAGCATAACGACTTTCGTAGATCTTGTTGTTTTGTTCTCTCTGTTGAAACTAGAAAGAGTGGAAAACAAAACTCGATGGATGCATGGTAGACAGAAAATTACGTAAGTATAAGTCATATAAATATATATCTGAGTTCATAAACTTTTAATCATAATAGTTATTATATTTATTTTGTTTTTATATTGCCAACAACAACATTATGTCAAGCTGTACCAAGTTTTTGTATGTATCAAGTCTCAGTGAATGTAAATCTAGCTACATATTTCGTTTGGCGCTGCTGCAAAATAAAGCACGTGTGTAGAGTTAACATTATATAATAATAGGTATAGTGTTTTAAGGTTAGGTGTCACTAGAAACGAGTGTGTTACGTGACACCGAAAATATAACACCAAATACGATGACCCGTCCAAGTTTACTATAACGAACTTAACAACGAATGCACTTTATCACGAACATCACAATGCCGTAGCATGCGAGCTCGAAAGTTCGGCAAATCGATAACATTATTTCAATTCAATTAACGCTTTAATCATTGGTCCTTAGAGCTAAACCAATATTTAGTACTGACATGCAAATGAAATCATAACCGTTTAGCATTATCCATAAATCCCCCTGCTGCGTTCGTAACAAGCGGTCAGACAAAAATAAAGAAATGCCCACAAACAGAGCGTAAAAATACAGAATCAGAGAACCCATATGTTTGCATGTAAAATGATAGAAGGTTTGCCCGAATATTCGAATTTGAACATATATTGGTGCCATCCCGGTGTCGCGTTTGGAAAACGGATGTTTGGCGTAAGAGAACTAAAAAGAAAAAATACGGTGCGTTTTTTAGCCTTTGCAACGTGCGTTCTGAATCACACGCGATAAAACCTGTGTAACCTGAGTAAAGAGGTTTCAAATATCAAAATCCATCAAGCCACCGAAACTAACAAATGAAATTAAAAGCAGAACGTAAAATATATTCAACTTATTTTATTCGTCATCATCATCATCATCATTGTCCTAGCGTCATCCTGGTTGCAATCAATTTCGCCTTGGAGATCGAGTAGCTATGCTTTATGAACTTCTGATTCTTGACATATATAATCATGTTTTCTGGTAGTTTTTTTTTGGGGTAGATTAGTATAATGAAATATCTCACACACAAACAAGATTATCTGAACCCAAAAGCAGAACCTGTACTGCCTCAAACAGACAATTATTACATTTAACATCAAATGGAAATCGAAAACAAATGACCAATCCCGTAAACACCACCATTAAATTAAAATCTCAATAAACAAATTTTACCTCCAACAAAAAAGTATTCTATCCAAGCAGATAAAAACATTAACCTCAATTCACGCGGGCCCCGAAAAAACACCAATTATCATAGTTCACTCCACAATTGAAGCCGAAGGGCTGATAAATTCGTCACTCCTCCCTAAGGGGGGATACGTCTTCAAAGGGCCATGACATAAATCTTAGGGGCCCTCCCAACTACTAAAGGGGGTTTGCACGTTGATATTTTTGACACACCGCCCTGATAAATGGGGGTAAAGTCCTAAGATTGTCATATTTTTTTCTATCAATGTAACAGGTAGGCAGTTGAGGGAATTGATTGGGTTTACTAGGGGACTTGGAGTTTGTTTTGTTCCAATTAGAGTTTATAAATGTTGCATTGAAATTGACATTAATTACACATTTAAACGGTTGTACATCAGTGTCATCATGAAGAAGATATTGAAAGGAGAGTTAATGCAGGTAATAGTGTGAATGGAGCTCTGAAAGCGTTTATGCGTAAGCGTTTATAACAGTCAAAACGTGTCTAAAAAGGCACGTTTGGCTGTACATAGAGGTGTGTTAGTGCCTACCCTTATGTATGGTAGTGAAAGTTGGGTATGGCAGAAGAGATTTGAAAGTAAAATAAATGCTGTAGAAATGAGAGCACTGAGAAGTATGTATGTGTGGTGTGTCTTTGACCGACAGAGTAAAGAATTGTGTGATACGAGAGTGGTGTGGGGTAAAAGAAGATGTAGTGACAAGCATTGAGAAAGGCATGTTAAGATGGTTTGGGCACATGGAGAAGATGGATGACGATAGAATGACAAAGAAGATATATAAGGCAAGTGTGAATGGAACAAGACAAAGGGGAAGACCTAGGCGGACGTTCTCTGACCAGATTGGAGACATCCTGAAAAAAGGACAAGTCAGAAGTACCCTTAACAGAAGAGCATGCATGAGAAACTTGATGGGAGTGAGTGAAGCAAGTGAGGTATGTCAGGATCGTTGCAAATGGCGTTCCGTAGTCTCTGCCTACCCCTCCGGGAAACAGGCGTGAGTCTATATATGTATGTATGTATGTATATGTACATCAGTGTTTGTAAACACTTTATTTGGGTTGTCCCGCTATTGGCCATGAGCTTATTTCGTGATGTGCAAAAGGCTAGCTCTTTTCTAGTGTGAGTTAAAAGACTTCTTAGACGATATATATATATTTAGGTTTATATATTTATTCATATATGTATGTATATGAAGTACTATAATATAGTATGTATGTATTCTTTCCCTATAAGGTACCTATAAACCACTATTTTTAATTAGTACAAAAACTTGAAGGACATATTAGCGAAGACATTATTATCATATATGTGACATAAGAATTTCATAATATCTATAAATAGCCAAGTTATAATCATTTGTTTTTTGTAGAAAATCTCACCAAAATCATAGACATATTTTACAATCCATTCGCTACTTCATTGATAGTATTTACTTTCCGTCCTACTCTTACGCATTATTTCCGTCGCACTTATAATGTAGATAGCCTTAGACAATAAAATGAAGCAAAATAATCAGTGTAGGTAGATACTTTTTAATTTTCTTAATTCTACCCTCTCATTCAGTTTATCCGGGCTTAGGACCGGCAAAATTTACCGTTTTACGAGTAATTTAATACAAAGGTTTGTAATTAGAAAGCAAACACATATCAAAATAAAAGAAGGTAATCTGTAATAAAAGAAAACAGTAATTTTGGCGTATTTATGAAGTTAGAATCATCTGCTATTCACAAGTTATTTTATCATTATCATATCAGCCTAGAGACGACCACTGCTAGACATAGGCCTCCCTCAAGGTTCTCCACACAGACCGATATGGAGTAGCCCGCCTTAAATTATTATTTCCTAAAGTAGGTATTATTTACTAAACTTACAAGTATTTCCATTGTCCTTCAAAATATCCACCACCATTGTAAATACACAGATCACAGTCTTTTCACTTCGTCAAAAGCGTCCAATATGCGCTGTTTTAATATTGTTCGACACTAACCGGCTTACTTTTGTACACTTACAAAATGATGTCCATGGGTACACAGCTGCACTCGCGATTCCTCCACTCAAAAAGTACGCACGAAGTATAGCTACATACTCCCCTGATATTATGAACTGATAAGCCATCGCGTCGGGAAAGCGTAGACAAACAAATTGCAGTGAATAAATCGATAGGTACGTTCACGTCCGCTAGCAATTTAGCACTGTTTGTAGCATCCGAGCGCGGCGCGTGCGCAGAGGGACAGGGGGAAATTTATCAATGGTATAGTTTACTACAATAGTACGCAAGTCGGTTATAGTCTTAGTTATGCATTAACCAATTATTACGTATTTTTGTGAACAGTTTTGAGACAGTTTTGGGACTTAGTGTTTTTATTTTTTAACTACATAAATATGATCGTTTAAAGATACTTAGTGCCCCGTTAATTTTTTTGTACTAATTAAAAAATAGTGGTGTATAATAATCACAAAGTAACATTTAGAAACGATTGATCAAGTTTGATATTAAAATGCAACTACCACATTTATCTCTGTTCCACCTTAAGGTTGACAGGTAGAGAATGCCTTATTTCAATATTTCCAACCTTGTACACCTTGTTTGTGCAAAATAAAGAAATAAAAAAAAATATAAAAAAATATTTGACGATTCTGTATATCAATATCACAAAAATAAAAAATACCACAATACTTTATATGACATATAAATCCAATAACTTTTTATTATACATCCCGATAAAAACGATATAGATTTTCAAAAAAATTTAATACCGCCCCACAGAACAAAGGCTCACGCATTTTTATTTGTCACAAATATCATTTAACCCTCATAAAGGCTATACAATTTCTAGTCGACTTTTTGTAGCGGAGGGTTGGTTCGGCCGGAGGTCATTCGAGCGGCAAATCCGCAGAGCTTAAGCAAGTTAAATCGTCTATGCCAATTCAATTCACACGAAATAATGGCCCGTCATTGTTAACCCTTATAGTCGGCGACCTTTCACGGGGGACGATTTGAACCCCATCGATTGAGGAAGCCCAGATTTATTTTAATGGACACTCTAGTGTATAAACATTTTTATTTAGTTACTTTACAAATGGTGTTAAGATGAAGTTCAACTCAATTTTTAAACTCGGTATAGAAACAACACAATGTTGGCTAAAGTCACATCTATAAAATTATACACATATCGAAAAAAACAGGAAAATGTCATCTGTATCATCATCATCATCACGTCAGTCTAAAGACGTCCACTGCTGGACATAGGCCTCCCCCAAGGTTCTCCACACAGACCGATTGCGAGCCGCCCGCCCCTTTTGTATCTTAATATATATATTTCTTGTGTGCGTGTGTATGTCACTAAACTTCTCCTCAACGACTAGACCGATCTTGATGAATTTTTTTGTGTGTGTTCATGTTCAAGGGGGCTTGAGAATGGTTTAGATTCACAATTTAGTCCACTGGAAAGTGCTTTTTTACGTAATTTTTAATTTGTAAGTAGTTGTGGATTTTGGAATGTTTCACATTGGAACCGACGGACTGCGCTGCTATCGCAATGTCAAATCTTATATTAATAATTTCGTCAAGAAGTACATCGAAACCTTACCTGAATAAGAAAACATGGTTCTGACAGACAAATCACAGTCGCCATATTGACCACTCTAGCGAAAAGTCACAGATACCGGATAACATTTTGAGTACTATTAAGTCTTGGTACTAAGTAGTTTGTATGTGTAAATACTTTTTGCACTTATATTTCTTAAACAATTAAAACGTCAATTGGAGAAGTATCCGCCCAATAAAGGAGATTTGCCTTTGGTGTTACCCCGAACATAGATGATACTAGAGAACCTCGAATTTACGCGAGCGAAGCCGCGGGAAAAAGCTAGTACTTATATACAATTCTTGCGTTAATGACTGATTGACAAACAACGCAGAGCTGACTTTTAACTACCGAACACCTCTAGTCAGAAAACGTGCGGTAGCAGGGCTTGGTTAACAATAGAATGAGTTTTTTTATATAACAGCAACTGAGAATCTCTTAAAGACCTAACATTGCCTGCATTGATGAAAAACCTCCTCCAGGTATCCTTTGTATCTATTTGGTTGAATGTTTGTCAAGTTCCTCGATACAGGATTTGTTGCTAATATGGAATATACAAAAAATGGTAACATGGCTCATGGATGCTCAATCATGAAATTCTACACAGGTTATCTCTACTAACACCCTCTCAACTACACTTTTTTACTTAGGTTTGAATAAGCTTTATAGAAGAAAATTGGCTTAAAATTTATTAATATTTGTGCTTCACACTGAACACCTATATACCTCTAGAAACATGAGATTTATAAGGCAAGAAGCAAATTAATAACAAGCGAATGTCCTCCATTCTCTATACCCCCCTGTTTATAATTATTTTACAAACAAGAAACCATCTCATAACTTTTACTTTACGCTAGATATGCCACACAGTCTGGTGTTGTCTGGTGTGTACCCGTCATATTATACGGCGCAATATTGCACTGAGAAAGTCTTTGTAAAGGAGATTAAATAATAATTTATTTTTATAACATAACATAACTTCACGCCTTTATCCCCGAAGGGGTAGGTCGAGGTGTATTATTACACACCCACACTTCGCCAGTTATGTTTCGATCCCAATGTGATAGGAGGCGAGCCTATTGCCATCTACAGGGTACATTATTAACATTTTAATGCACACATAACTTCGAAAAGTCAGAGGTGTGTGCCCGGTATACCTGGGTATCAAACCTGAGACAATAATCTCGGCAGTCCGTTACGTACTCCACTGGGCTATCGCCACTAATCTTTTTATATGAATTTATTTTTATAGTAATAAAAAATGGTGGCATTTGTGATGAAAAATATTTGTTAAAGGAAATCTCTGTGACCAGCAGATATCTTTGATCGCGTTGCAGTTTGCAGTTTGTATTTAAAATATCATATCCATATTATTTCGTACCAACCGAATGCCAAAACATTTTGTATTTTGACAGTGAGGCACATATTACATCCATTCTATTTTCTGGACGATAAAGCGTTGCTAGTTTTGTAAACATTTTTGCCATCTATTTTAATAGCGTTGTGGTAAAATCTTGGCCTAGCAATTAAACACTACTTAAGTGTTGAGCCCAGAACCGAATAGTTTAAGATTTATGAAAGAGGAACGTAGAGTACACCGAAAATCGCACTCATGACTACCACACCACAGACATTACGCTGTACCTATTTTCTTAACGGAGCAGAAGCTATGTCCAGAAATTACACCTAGCAAGGGTCTGGGTGTAATTTCTCGGAATATTTTTTGGAAGAAAATAGTAAGATAAAGCAGCCGCGCGAATATAAATAGAATCCTCCTCGGTCGCTATCGTGATAACCATTATCGATGGATAACTGGATTTTCAGCGCTTTAACTTGTGGCATAGCTGCACTAAAAGTATCGGGAATGGAATATTTCCACTGTTCCTGTCATATTAAAATCTTTTTAATTGAAAATTCGTTGGTTTTAAAAATCGAATACCATTTATTTATTTAAAAAAAGATTCTCGGTCTTGTCACAAGGTTTTCTCAAACTTGTTTAGTCGTTGAAAAAATGGAATTGACTCGAGAAAATTAAAGAGCGATGATTTATTATGACTTTCGAAGTGATTTAACACAAAAACAGTGTGTTGACCGGATGATTTCTGCATTTGGTGAAGAAGCCCCATCCAAAACTACAATTTATCGCTGGTTTGCTGAATTTCAACGTGGACGTGTCAAGCTCAGTGATGATCCCCGTCAAGATCGTCCAAAAACTGCAGTCAACCAAGAAAACGTTGGTGCTGTGCGTAACATGATTGAGGAAGATCGACATGTGACATACCGTGAAATTAAGGCAACTTTAGACATTGGCATGAGTCAAATACAAATAATCTTGCATGAACAATTAGGTGTAAAAAAGTTGTTTTCCCGATGGATACCGCATTCGCTCTGTGAAGAGCAAAAAGCGGCTCGCGTTACTTGGTGCGTCAGAACTCTCGAAAGATTCCACGCAGGATCCTCAAAATGCTGTATACAATACATCGTATCAGGTGACGAATCCTGGATATACGCGTACAAACCCGAAACAAAAAACCATTCACGAGTTTGGGTGTTCGAAAATGAGTTAAAGCCAACAAAAATTTTTCGTTCACGGAGTGTTGCAAAATAAATGGTGGCCACGTTTGTCTCCAAGCCGGCCATGTTACGACTATTCCTCTTGAGGGACAAAGAACGGTTAATGCAAAATGGTATGCTAGCATTTGTTTGCCACATTGAACTGCAACCGCCGCATCATCCTCCATCACTAGAATGCGAGTTCTCACACCGCGCACAGAACAAAACAGTTTTTAGAGCAAGAAATCATATAATTATTAGACTATCCGCCGTACAGCCCCGACCTAAGCCCTAATGATTTCTATACTTTCCCTAAAATAAAGAATAAATTGCGTTGACAGATTTTCATCACCTGAAGAAGCTGTGGACGCCTACAAAACGGCCATTTTGGAGACCCCAACTTCCGAATGGAATGGTTGCTTCAATGATTGGTTCCATCGTATGGAAAAATGTGTCAAATTTTGCGGAGAATACTTCGAAAAGCAATAAATACATTTTTAAATAGTAATGTTGTGTTACTTCCTTGATTCCCGAAATTTTCAGTGCCGTAGCGCTCATAGTGAGACTTGGCTTGCCGTTCGTAACAGATCGGCAAAGTAAAGCAACGCTTGCACAGGTCACCACCTGGATGGGTGACCGCGTGTGGCATTTACATCTGAACGCTACCATGCTTAAAATTGCGTTCGAAGCCAATTCTGAGTTCCCTAAAAATCGAGAAACAATTAATGATAAAAATTATGTCAGGCAATTGAACGCGTTACATAAATCGGGAAATCTTTTAAAGCACGATTGAAATTTGCCATGACAACCGCAATTTCGGTATCGTTCGCATAGCTTTATGACTTCACTATAATTATGTTTATGCATTGAAAGTCTAAATATGGAAAATAGAAAGGGTATGTGGCCGTAGGATTTAATAGCCGTATTCAAACATTTTATTAGTATTTTAGTATGATGTTGGTGTAACAAGGCTATAACTACCCGATTATACTATAAAACAGAGCGGCTCATTGTTGATGCGACGTTCATACATTGTGGGGTGTGAGTTGATGTATAGTAACAAACAATAACTGACTGTACCAACATAGCATGCTTATTATTAAAAATACAAGTAAATAAATATATATTTATTAAACAATGATCAATCGTTTATAAAGCTGTGATTTTCCTCTAACTAGAAGATGCTCAGGCGCAGATTGGTTTTGTGCCTGAGTTTAAATAAGAGTTTGAAGCCAAAAATAAAAACGCAGTTTAGTTTCGTTGTGAGAACATCGCGAGACAATACAACAACTATTCGAATTCAAAGATTTACAAATAAATATATTGGTAATCAAAATTATCACACATGTGTGGCCTTGCCAAATTGATTACAAATTGCGTACAGGTTTACGTATTTTTGTAATTTGAGTAACAAAAGGAAGCCTTTTAAAACTTTTAAATTGAATATGCTGTGCATACAATTTTTCTTTAGACATATTTGACCTGCAATAACTCGAAACAAAATCGTGTGTTTGAACGTATCGGCGTAAATTGAAAACTTTGGTCTGCTTTCACTCACCAAACGAAACCTTTAAAACCAAACACATCCAGTATTCCAATTTCCTGGTTCAGCTGTATACGCAGTGCAGAGAAATAATAATTATTTTATGAGGTGACTCTAGCTCGGACATGAAGCGAATGCTGCAGAACTTACTCATTATAAGCTAATTTGAGCTTACTTTACCCGAGGCCAGTTTGACTCTGATACAGGATTAAGCGCACTTTGCCTGTTTAACGGATTAGGTATTTAGGCTATAGGTATACTTTAATAAATGGCTTAGTCTAAAATTTACCCGAATTCTCTCGATGGACTTAGTAACAAAACTAAAATTAATTTATAGCTGTAATCTTACGACGCGACAAAAGCAGTTGGTTGGATGCTTTAGACAGCAGTTAGATGTTTTAGAGACCGAACGTCTATAAAACATCCGATATCTAAATTCAGGGCCGATTAAGTCCGCATCTTAGTTGACTTATCAGGATGTGACGCCAAAAGAGTATGTAGAAAATTTAGGGAATGTAATTTGGACAGATACTACTTGTTTCCGTCTTCCTCTTGTCTTATCAAAGACAAGAAAAGAGCAATCTGCAGGACAAGGGCCAAACACACATAAATGCAATTTATATAAAATAAAACAATCTACACGAAAATCTTTAAAAAAATCTCTGTCAGAAAAGCGAACTGTTACGCGGGACCGGGAAAATGTCTTTTTAAAAAAAGATATTTGAACTAGCTAAAATTATTTATTGGAACACGGTACACAAGTAATCTTAATATATAAGATCCTTGCGTTACTGACTGACTGACAGACACGCTAAAGCCGAAACTATTAGACGCAGGCAGCTGAAATTTGGCATGTATGTTCCTTGGGGACCGTAGGGGTGCACTAAGAAGGGATTTCCCGAAATTCCCACGGGATCTGCCAAAGCGGGTAAATTTAAAAAAAATGCAGGCGTAGCTGCTGGCGTCCTCTAGTATTAGATAAAGTATAAACTGGATTTAGAAATAGAACTGGTACAAAGATTTAGGACTTGAGCCTGGCACACTAAGGATATGGTAGAACTGTTCGCGTTAGATGATGGATGCAGACTGAGGTTGAAAGGGACTGAATGAATAAGGAAGGCAAAAGTGCTGACACAGACATTTAGGCATTGGAAGGGATTTGTGATGAGTAGTATGGACAGGCAACTATATTAGAATTTTAGGGTTCAAGAGGCGTTTTAACAGCCCCCCGATTTAGAGTAAACTTCACGGTAAAAATGAAGTTTACGGGAAAGGAAAGAAATAGCAAGGATTACGAGTTGCGAATACGAAGAGTAGGTGATGTTATAGTGGGAAGTTCAACTTCATCATTTTCGGGTTCAGAGATAGGAGCTTCGCGAGATTTTAAAATTTTCCTGAGTATGCCAGTTTTACAAATTAAGAAAATAGTACAAATTAAGACTAGAATTAGGATTACATAGATTGTGGAATTATAGTACTTCTCATAGAGTACAATATGCGGTTTTTCAATAAATTCGTTTAATTCTTTAAGTAGTTTAGGATTTTCATAAGCAATAGAATCTAGATTTACATTTTTCAAGTTAACAGGAGGTAAGTTGGATACAATACTAGTATATTTATTGAAATTACAGCAGGAGTCGTTAAGGATATTTAATTTAGCGATTATAGGTTTTAATATAATATTAATATTATTCTTAGAGACTAGCCGTGTGTCTTTACAATAGGCGACACACCCTTGAGGTAAGTACAATAATCCGCTACCACTTATATCTAGGTCTACAATAGAGGTATTACATTCTATACTTAGCTTACTTCTATCGGACATGACAAACAACCATTTGTTGTTTTGTAAATGTTGCCAAATGTTTACATTTCCAGTGAAAAACTTAGTGTTACATAATTCGGGAATTTCGGTAGGTACTTTAGTAATAATCTCTGATTAACAGGATGGAGTTGCGACAGTAGAATAGGATATCGGAGTGTTACACAGGTAATGTTCATGGTATATCATTTTCAATCATTTAGATTATTAAGCTTACAATAAGTGGACTTATCTTTACTTATACCTATATACTTAGTAGAAGGAACAATAGTAGTATAAGATACAGGGTTACGAGGTTCATAGGGTACTGGACAGGGTAAATTATGGTACAAGTGGAAATTAGTGGGATTGACTAATGGAATGTCTAAGACGAAAACTATTTTGTTTTCGTTTTCATAACAAGATATAGAAGACAAATTTATAATGATTTGTATATTATTTAGGCTTAGAATAACTGGAAGGCGTTTAGAATTTGGTATGAATCTATAATTATTAATCAACTCAGTATAGAGTTCTTTAGGCGTTAGAATAGAAAGGTTGTAGTATTTTTGATTTACTAACCATTATTGAGCTTATAATATCTTCAACTTTGAAGGATAGTGTTAAGAGACTATTCTCTATCATGGAAATTGATTCTAGGATACGTGATCTTATTCCTAATTCTCTGGCGATAAAAGTTAGATTTTTAATGTCTTGGTTAAGACCGTCGATGGCGACATTTAATTCATGCTCGTTATGATTTATAGTATAAATGGTTTCGTTAAAAGCTTTGAGGGTTGAGGTAGTAATAAGGATATTCTGTTCTACTAATGACACTAGTTTCTTTTGATCGGACTCAACTTCTTGGATGGCATTATTATACCGGATAGCGTCATCTTCGTCCATGGTTCCGAATAACTTTTTCGAAATAGATCCTATGATAGATAGGGGTGCGCCTCTCCGAAATTGGTGAGGGACATGGTAAAGGATAGATTCAGTGTTACGATATAGGTCTTCAAAGCGAGTAATTAGGGGTTGAAAGAGATTGAAACATTCTACGTTATCTAATGCATTATCATTTTCACAAAGTGATTTAGAAATGTTGAGAATATAGTATAAATTATCTATATGTGGGAACAGGTAAGATATGTCTACTGGTATAACTACGCTAAGGTAACTATCAACTAAATTTAATGATCCTAAGGGGTCGAAATATATTCCGGAACTGTTTGTCAGGGGTTCGACGAATTCTTGACCCGTTGAAGGGTTGTTGTAAGAGAATAGAATAATGATATAGTGAACTAATCTTCAGTACTAGATCTAGAAGCGAGTTTCATCTCATCATAGTGATGGATGACGTGCCTACGGTTTGTTAGAAGGGTTAGTGTATTTCTGCCGTTTATCTTCACGAATTTGTAAGGGCCTTTCCACACTGGCGATAGGGCTTTGCGCAGTCTTACATGATTTTTCAGGTAAACGTAATCGCCTACTTTATATTGAATGGGACGTGAGTGATTGTCATAATATTCCTTGGATCTTTCTTTCGACCTTTGGATATTTTCGAGAGCTTTGTCTCTTGAGAGTTTGAGTCTATGATGTAGGAATTTTACATATTCGGGGTATGTTAGTTCTGGACGTAGTTCGTAGATAGAGTCAGGGATGAAGGCTTTGTGGCCGAATAGGAGTTCGTAAGGGGTAAAATTGGTTGACGCATGAATAGAGGTATTATAGGCTAACATTGCCGTGAAGACGAATTTGTGCCAATCGGTATGGTTCTCATTGACGTAGGATTTGAGGTACACCTTAAGGGTAGAATGACTACGCTCTAAGGCGCCTTGAGTTTGAGGATGATACGGGGATGACCATATTTGTTTGATTTTGAGATATTCGCAGGTTCTCTTGAACATCTCTGCGGTAAAGTTGGTACCTTGGTCGGTTAGGATAGTTTTAGGGATGCCGAATAGAGAAATAAAGTGTACTAGGCACTCGCACGTGTCTTCTGAGGTAGCATTTGCGATAGGATAGGCAAATGATAATTTAGTAAGGTCATCTTGCATAGTGAGTATGAATTTTAATTGTTTTAACCCTGCTTCTGGCAGAGGGCCTACGAAATCCATGCTAAGGCGTTCAAAGGGTTTGGTAGAAGTGGTAGTTATTTGCATAGGAGCTCTATTAGTTTGTCTGAGGGCTTTATTGCTTTGACATAGTGTGCAGTTTTTTATATAGGTTTCGATATCTGAACGCATGTTTTTCCAGTAGTATTTTTCTTTAATTCGATTTAGCATTCGGGCTGTGCCAAGATGACCTGCAATAGGGATATCGTGGTTTTCACGAAGGATTTTAGGTATTTCTGAGAGGGTTGGAAATATGAGAGTATTGTGATAGATATTGATGCTTATATTAGTGTTATTAAAGATATAGCAGAACATATTGTATATTCTTGACCAAATATGTTTATCGAAAGGGTCGCGGAAATCAGTGATAGCTATTTCTAAGCTTTCGTTGGTTAGAGATAAGGATATAGCAAGGAATTGATTTTTAAGATAGATTAGGCTTTTGTAAATAGATTCATAGGAACAGTTGTCGAAATGGTATACTTTGGTAAATAGAAAGAATATAGTGGATCCTTTGTGCTCAAAGGATATAAACGTATATAGGGTTCTTTCCCTAGAGCTTTCCGTTAGAGCCTATAGGAACAGAGGGTATCTGGATATCGAGGTCGTCAAGAGTTATAGGGCTAAACGCAGGTGATGGATATTGAATATCTTGACGGGAGGTAGAAGGAATAGGATTATCATATGGATTTTCTATTGAGTCTTGAGTTGGTTGTACGGGATTCACTGGGAATCTGGATAGAGCATCAGCATTACTGTTGATTACGCCTTTCTTGTATTCGATTTTGTAATCAAACTCTTCTTATTTTAGACGCCATCTGACTAAACGGGAACCTGGGTCTTTACAATTGAAAAGCCATTTTAATGGCCTATGATCAGTGACAATAGTGAATTTATGACCATATAGATAGGGACGGAAAGTTTTTGTTCCGAATACGATGGCTAAGCATTCTTTTTCGGTTGTGGAATAGTTAGTTTCAGCTTTATTTAGTGTTCTCGAAGCATAAGCTATAGGGCGGTCTTTACCTATATCCCCTTGAGATAGGATAGCGGAGATAGCATAGTTAGACGCGTCGCAGGTTAGGACAAAAGGTTCAGTGAAATCAGGGTAAATAAGGATAGGAGCAGAAACGAGTTTTTCTTTTAATTCGTCAAACGCTTGTTGTTGCTCGTTTGACCAGGATAAAATGATGTCCTTTTTTAGTAAAGCAGTTAGGGGTTTGGCGATTTTGGAGAATTAAGGGATAAAACGACGATAGTAAGAGACTAGACCTAGAAAGGATTTGGTATCTTTTGGACATTTAGGAATAGGAAACTGTGTTACAGTTCAATTCGCATTTGTCGTGCTGGAGTTTGAGGTTATGTTTACGTAATCTTTTGAAGATTTAAGAGAGCTTTTCGCAGTGATTAGGGAGGTCGTGTGAATAGATAACAATATCAGTGAGGTAAATGTAGCAGTGAATGCCTTGAAGGCCGGCTAGGACTGTGTTCATGAGACGTTGGAAAGTCGCGGGAGCATTTTTAAGTCCGAACGGCATGCGTTTGAACTCGAAATGTCCTTGCGGAACGGGGAATGCGGTTTTAGGAGCGTCCTTTTTTGATATGGAAATTTGGTGAAAACCAGAACAGAGATCGAGAGTGGAATAGTATTTGCTTTGACCTAATTGGTCTAGGATTTCGTGAATTTGTGGAATTGGGTAACTTTCCCCGATGGTAATATCGTTAAGCTTTCTGTAGCCTATAACGATGCGCCATTTCCTTTGGCCGGAAGAGTAAATTTTCTTTGGGACTACCCATATAGGTAATGACCATGGAGAAGTAAAAGGTTGGATAATGTCTTGAGATAGCATTTTGGAGATTTGGGTTTCAACTTCCTTTTTGTGGATTTCCGGGAATCTGTAGGATTTGACGTTGATAGGCTCAGTGTGTTAGGCGCTATTTATCTCATGCTCTAGTAAGTCGGTGGTAGTAAGTTTGTCGTTAGGTAATTGGAATATGTCTGAATATTGGGAACATATGTCGAGGAGTCGAGATTTTTCTTCGTCGATTAAATGTTCTGTCCTAAGCATGTTTAGGACTTGGTTTCTGCGGGATGTAGAAGATTTAATATTATAGGGTTCGGAGTTATAAATAAAGGAGGAATTAGCATTGAAGGGTTGGAGATTTATTTTAATATCGGAATTAATTTCGGTTGTGTCTTCAGATGTATTTAATACAGATACGTTTACGCTGTTGTTGTCTTTTACAGTGACAAGGGAATTAGCAATTAGGAGAGAGTCGGAGATATGTTGATCTAGAATGAGTTCTACACGATATTCGGGATTAGTAACTGCACATTCAATTATTGTTTCGGTGCGAGTCGGAATTTTGTAGGTTAGCTCGTAATATTTTAGTCTAACCACGATATGTCTGATTTGTAATGTACCGGAATTGTAATCAATAATGCCATCTAAGTCATTGAGAAGATCGGTGCCGATAATGCCATCGTAATTCAAGTCTATTTCTTCAATTACGTGGAATTTATAAGTAAGATCGGCATGAGCATCTGTGAATAATTTTAATTGGAAGTGGCCTATAGTAGACAACGGTTTCGTCATTGGTATTAATACCTTCTAATTGAATGGTTTCATTTTTCAGGGCTGGCATCACGTTCATTGCAGATCGTTTTACAAGACTAACACAGGAACCGGTGTCAACTAGGAACGAGAGGTCACGATTATTAACTTGGGTTCGGATATTGACGTGAGGTATCGTTTATTAGAGCTGATTTCCTATATAGTAGAGGTTGGAATGGAATTGGCTGAATTATCTCTGTATCTCCATACAGAGGATGTAGTAGACGCAGTGAATTTAGAGGAGTTGGTAGTCGCAACGGATTTGGTAGATCTATTGGTAATTGGAGGTTTAGCAGGTATAAAGCAAGATTCAGTGGACTTGGTAAGTGAATGATAAGTTTTTGAGGATACAGCGGATGCAGTGGGAACAATGGATCTGGTATGTATATAACGAGACGTAGAGGATGCAGCGGGGACAAAGGATACAGCGGATGTACGAGGCTCAGTGGATGCAGAGGATTTGGTAAGTATTTTATGAGATGCAGAGGATACAGTGGATATAAAAGGTTTAGGGGATCTAGTAAGACTATCTCGGGATGCAGTGGATACAGAGGATGCAGTGGTAGAGTTTCGCGGTCGAGCTCCTGATACGGCGGATGCGTAGGATTTAGAAGGAACAGTGGATACAGAGGATACAGGGATAGAGCTTTCCTTTTGGGGCTAGTTACCCTGCGGTGTAGCTCTGGATACAGAGGATTTAGTAGTTACAGTGACTGAGCTTTCCTTTTGGGGCTGGTTACCCTGCGGTGTAGCTCTGGATACAGAGGATTTAGTAGATACAGTGACTGAGCTTCCCTTTTGGGGTTGGTTACCCTGCGGTGTAGCTCTTGATACAGTGGATTTAGAAATGATTGAGCTTCCCTTTTGGGGCTGATTACCCTGTGGTGTAGCTCTTGATACAGTGGATTTAGAAATGATTGAGCTTCCCTTTTGGGGCTGATTACCCTGTGGTGTAGCTCTTGATACAGTGAATTTAGAAATGTTTGAGCTTCCCTTTTGGGGCTGATTACCCTGTGGTGTAGCTCTTGATACAGTGGATTTAGAAATGATTGAGCTTCCCTTTTGGGGCTGGTTACCCTGTGGTGTAGCTCTTGATACAGTGGATTTAGAAAGAGTGTCATTATGAAAGGATTGAGACGATTTTGAATGGTTTTGGGGTCTCACGAGACACCGTCGTGAGCCCTCTATTCGTTTAAAGGAAGGTCTTCCTCGTAGGTAGAGTCGTCTTGGGTGTAGTGGACTCGATTTTGGAAGTTTGGACGTTAGGGAGGACGAGTCGTGTTCGGGTTAGAGCGTTGGGGGTAGGTGTTGTTGTTCATAGCCCTATTGTTATTGTATTCGCGCTTCCGACAGACGTCTATGGTATGGCCTACGTTCTTACAATATCGACACGTAGTTGGCGTAGAGTTGGACGACTGACCTACGTTGTGGACCAATGGTTTAGGACGATCTTGGGAATTAGAAGGTTTTTGTGAGTATCGATTTTGATAAGGGTTACGTTTTGATAGTAGCATTTGTATTTTTTCCTCGGATATAGCATAGTTAATAGCTTCGTTGAGCGTAGAAGGACTTTTCATGCGAACTAGATTGCCGATTTTGGGTATAAGACCCATTAGGAAAGAGTGCAAGGCTAGATCTTGCATAGCGGAAGTCTTCCCTGACAGCTCTGCTTTTTTCTTATTTGAAAGAGTTATATCTGTAAGGATTTGAGCGAGACACGTTTCAATTTTGATTGAGTATTGGCTGACCGACTCACCCAGTGATTGGTGAGTTTCTTGTAATTCACTGAGTAAGTGAGCGTAATGTTTACGCTCGCCGAATTACGATTGTAAGAAAGAGCTAAGTGACTCCCAACTGTCGAAGTCTTTTATTGAAGCAGCGGATTCAGCTTTGCCCTCAAGCCGGTAAAGTATGACATTTAAAAGGTTTGGTTTTTGAGTTGTTGAAGCTAATCGATATGCGTTTTTGCAGTTATTTATAAAGGAATTTAGTTTATCGCGAGACCCATCGTAGGGTTTAATGAATTTGAATAGTGTATTAATATCGATACGGTCAAGGAGAACGGTTTTTTCCTTCATCCTGCATGTTGAACGGCCGAACACTGGAACAGTTACCACGCGCGCCATGCGCGCTGAGTTGATATCATTTAAATATTTGGAACGCGTTCCGTGAACGCACTCTCGGCGCGGGTGTTCATGGCACGCGCGCCACGAGCGCATAATGGATACGCAGAGTTATCCATAATGTTCTCGAAAGACATGTGAAGTCTGCCAACCCGCACGTGGCCAACGTGGTAGACTATGGCCTTTCATAGTGAGAAGAGGCCCATGCCCAGCAGTAGGGCGATTTATATACAGGGCTGATGATGACGATGAATGACGAGTTATTAATTTATAAGATCTGTAGACAAAATGGTAAATATTAGTGTTTGTAATTTATGCGTGAGAGATACTAGTAAGAAACTTAAATTTTAACTGGAAATTACATAACAAAATTTTAAGTCAGAATCTAATCTTGAGGGATGATCCTGCCAATACTGGCATTTTATGCGCCTCTTAATAATTTAAACTTGTAGCTGAGAAAGTATCATATACATTGTTGCGCATTGCTACATATCTTGCGCCGTAAAACGACTGCGTTTAGGGGTGGATTTAGGTACAACGCCTTTAAGTGTCGGGATATACTCCCACTGCCACTGCGCCCTATAAATATCTTTTTGTGGTTTGAAATAATAAACTTCAGCTATAATCAAAACCAAATACCAATTATAATTGAAGATTTATGGTTCTTTTTCTTTCCTTGTGAGTGTGCGCGGTCAAGCCTGGTGTTGGAGTTTATAAACTACTGGGACATATCCTAAACGTTTTTGTGCTTAAATTAGGACTGGTATAGATGGCTATAAGTGCTCCGAAGGACGGTAACTTTCTGATGTAAATGTGGTCACTCATTAATAGTGACCTGTGTGAACGGCTAGACAAGTGACAAAATGAGCGCTACAAGTTTATGGTTTTAATACATTTTTTTCTAGCAAAAGGACATATTTCTTTGAGGCATTACGTTTTACTTATAATTTTAAGTACGGTTGTTGTTATAGGTATGTATTTATTTTCCTCCAAACTAAATGTTTGCCCACGATGACCAGTTTCAATTGGATCTTGACAGTGTGGAGCATTCCACCACTTTACTGCTGAACCTTTTAAGATATCAATTCATGATAACATGATTTTGTGTTAAAGTGATTCGGATAAATGTTCATGTATAAGCTATAACCGTAATAGTATTACATACATAGCATACTCCTTTGTGAGTCGTTCCAATAAATGTATATCTTCAAAAAGTCTAACAGTAGGTACTTCATGGACGGGGATCACACTTATTGTTGCGGTTACTTTTTATTTAACCACTCGGATGTCCGCTACGACAATCAGAAAAACACATCCGATGATATTGTGTACGGTACCGCAAACTGAAAACGAAATTATGTTTAAAGTTCTAAAGAGTCTAAAATGTTCGCCAATTTCTATTTTATTTGTATTTACCAGCTGGTTAAATACTAATAATATCAGCTGTTTGCTTTGAAGAAGAAGAAGAAGAAAAGCATTTATTTCCACAACATACAAGAACATACATACATATCTTATATCGCACAGGTTACATAGTTATTGTTTTGTAAACACAACAAGCTTTAGTTTTAATGGTTTTAAATCCTAACGTTAAAATATGTATACGTGCAAAGCTGCGGATATGAAACTAAAATGGGAATCACTGCTGCTACTACAAAGACAGAGATCATTTTCTACTAAACAATAGTAGATTACCCTAAAAAGACGACAGATAGTATGTATGAAACGATTGCAATGTTTTTCAGAAACTGTAAAAAAATATTGACTCGTCCCATCTACCATTTCGTGCACTAGAATGAAAAACTAAGACTATTCGAAATTCAAAACAAATACAAATATAAAACGCCAAGTCTAAAAAATATAAGAATATTAGTCATATAGTATTATCATATACTACATGATAGGCATACCATTTGATTTTCGGTGGATTCATATGTCAAAGAAGTGAGGCATTTAGTGACTTTTAACTACATATCTTTCACTGAGCACATCTTTATCTTGCATGCGTTAGCAGTTTTACTATAAATAAATACGTCCTTAAAAGGGCTAAAGCGTTTGGCAAAGCTTGTGTTGACTGACGGGACTGGTAGTCTGTACACGCAACGTTTCAGAAGGTTCGGATATTCTGTAGATCGAACTGCTTTCTTATGGGCACCGACAACTGTTTTCAGGATGAATAATTGGCGTACGTTTAACAGTAGACTTTCCTGGTATAATGCTGTTGTTGGGTATCGAAAGGGTTTTCTATACATAGTTTTGATTACCGAACGCTGAGCCCTTTACAATTGCAGTATTGTTGTTTTTAGATCACTTCTCCAGCAGGTGATGCAATATGTTATTAGAGACTGGGTGAGTGCCAAGTATACAGTTTTCAGGATGATAATAGGTGCCCAAGAGCGCAATAATTTTAAAATATTTGCAGTCTTACGAACTCTAGCTGATAATAGGTTAATGTGCGTTTTAAAATTTAAGTTTTGATCCAAAAGCACACCGAGGTATTTTAAAGTCTCAGATTTAAATAGTGTATCACAATTACAAACCTGGTTCTGGTCTGAGCACTCGTGAAGTAAATGTTACAACTGATTGTTGGAGCTGATGCGGCAGTTTTGTGAAAACAATCATATTTGCTCTTCTTAGCATTAAAAGTGAGTAGATTATTTTGTAACCAAATGAATATATGTTTCATTCCATTCGGCGTTTGATATGGCTTTCCCCCGGTTTATACCATGAAATACGATAGCAGTGTCGTCCGCATAACATATAACGTCAGCATTAACACTGTCTTGTATATCGTTGATATATATGATAAACAAGGTCGGACCAAGAATACCGCCCTGCGGAACACTAAAATTGAAGGCTCGTTGGTCACTTTTACTGCTACCAACTCTCACACACTGTCTCCTGTTTGTCAAATAAGTCTTGAACCAGTTAAGGGCTAGGCCTCTGATACCAAAATAGTTTTCCAGCTTTTTAAGTAACATTGGTGTTGACACGGTATCTAAGGCCTTGGCCAAGTCTAGGAAAACTCCTATGCAAGCCTTATTATTATCCAGGTGAGAGGATACAATAGATGTAAGGAGTGTGACAGCTTCCTCCGTTGACTTGCCTCTTCTAAAGCCGAATTGTCTTGGTGATATAAGATTGTTCGTTTCTATATATTTGACGAGTCTTTTGTTAACAATCTTCTGTAGGAGTTTTGAGAATGTTGTTAAGATCGAAATGGGTCGGTAGTTTTCAACAGACGCTTTAATACCTTCCTTATGAATGGGTGCAACACAAGTTATCTTCCATATGTCTGGAAAGACACCCAACTCTAAGCTAGTGTTAAATATTGCAGTTAGTGGTAGTACAATCGCGTTCTTTATGTCTTTTAGAAGAGTATAAGTTAAGCCATCAAGACCTGGTGCTTTATTGTTTTGTAGGGACAATATCAAAGTTTTGACTTCACGCTCATCTGTTGAATGCAAGAAGAAGGAGTTCATTATTTGTTTTATATGAATGTTTTATCTAGATTCTCCTGGCTCACACGTAATTTATTGAGCATCTTATCCGCCAATTTCTCTCCTATTGTAGAGAAGTACGTGTTGCAGATGTCTAGCGAGTTTTTGGCACTGAAACTACCAGGCAATTTAAGAAGTTCCTTCGGTTCCTTATTTGTTTTTGTGAGGTGGCAAGCAGTTTTTAACATTTGCCAGAGTTTCTTAGGGTCTTTTGTACTATTAGAAATCTCACTATTTTCGTATTCTGTTTTGAGTTTTCGCAGAAGATCATTGCAGAAGTTCCTGTACTAAGTGTAGGTTATTTTCACAGGTGTATTATGAGGAAATTTCTGTACTTTAATATGCAGGCTGTCTCTATGTTTCTACAGCGTATTAGTCCTGGGGTAATCCATGGTTTTATGTTATATTAAGAGTGGCTTTTGCGAACCATTTTTGTGTGATTGCCTATTATATCCGTAAGTCGGTCGGTAAAAAGATTGACACTTTGGTTTATATCTGTGTATTTTCCTAACACGCTCCAGTCCTCAGCCATAATATCCTTTTTTATGGCTTCCACATCCCGTTTTATGAATGTCCTGTCACGTGATGCTTTCCTCGTTTTTCCAAGAGCTAGCTCTAGTAATGCCAAATCATGGTCATGTTCGACGAAAAAATAATTTGACATTGCTTACAAAAATGTGATCCAGACATGCAGCATCCCTTGTTGGCTTCGTAATGGCGGGGAAAAGTCCATGTTCAGCAGTGAGGCATACGTATTTGTCGGCGATACGCCAGGGTTGTCGTGTACAGACTCCATTATATTAAAAACACTCACGTAATATTACTTGGTTTATTTTCCGACGATTTCTAGCACAGAATTGAATTGAAATGTGAGCTACAGTCCTTTTTATAAACTAACCGTCATTACACTTAATGTTTAACAACTGTCACTTCCTTTTCAACATATAATTGAAATTACTGTACAATAAATTATAAAATATAAATCAAAAATCAACATTAATATTGTAATGAATTTTGCACAGCACCAAATGATTTATTTTACACGAATAACAAATTTATTTTAATAAGCAAACGCTGCTTTACAACATTGTCAACAGATGGCGCTATCAACAGGATGCAAATATAAGCGCATGTTATTTATTACCGTAAACATAAAAATAAGTGTCAGAATAATGTTATTTAATACTAATTGATTTTACTTTGAAAGTTTCTGGAGTTATCTTAATAATTAAGCGATAAATTAAATACCCAATCTTTATAAAACAGTGAAGCAGTCAATACAGTGTCTAATATTCTAAAGTAGTGAAGTTCTCAGTTCTGTGTTCACAAATAGTTATTTAAATATCAATCTTAAATATTATTAACATTTTCGTAACAATATAATCATTATATATTAATTTGCGCCCATACGGCCATTCTGATCCAGCGCGCTCCTCGCGCTGATTATTTAACGTTTACAGAATAAACAGCATAACAAACAAAAAGAATGAATATAAAAATTACATAAATAAGCGTTTATCATACAGAATGAACTAAAAGTTATTTACAAGGCTTCACCTAGTCATAGGATCTTAGCCTGTGGCATGCGTCACCCATCACGGGATCTAACAAACAAGGCTTCACCCATGGCTAAGTCAACTCGTGGCATCACCCTCATAGGGATCTATCCTACAAACGGCATCACCCACATAGGGTCGATCTAGCCCACGCGGCATCACCCATCACAGGATCTAGCCAACACGCGGCATCACCCATCACGGGATCTAGCCAACACACGGCATCACCCATCACGGGATCTAGCCAACACACGGCATCACCCATCACGGGATGTAGCCAATACACAGCATCACCCATCACGGGATCTAGCCAACACACGGCATCATCCATCACGGGATCTAGCCAACAAGACCAGGATCAAGGATACTCATGGTGGCCAGCCAGCGTTTTGGTAAGGATGTTGGATAGGAAAAATAAAATTTTACTCAAACACATAAATGCAAAATTTGCCTCATAAACACATCATTGCATATACATAAAATAATCATCATCGTTCGTCATGATCAGTTATATCAATACAATGCAATTACATAGGTCCAACAACGACAGTGGAGGAGGTAGAGGTACCCCCCACGTAAATCAGTATCTGACGAATCCTCCGCCCATACGGTCAAGCTGCTCATACAGTTGTTGATGTTGATCAGCAACAAAGGTTAGCAAACAATGCTTGACTCCAGCTCAGTACAGCACTCATGCGGCATGTGTGCGCGTAGCCCACACACAAAACCACTGACGTCAAAAGGGTGGGCCACCGTCATTCATACATATTAATCAGTAAAGGACCGCTCGTCCATCCTCTCTTCACACTAAGGTCAGGTCATCTGCTAGGATGTCATCATCAACCTGCAACACTCTTACAAAGTGGTCCGGTCTATTAAGCTATATATATATATATATATATATATATATATCAGGCATGTTCAACCTGTGCATTGGTCTATAGTTATCTTAGCTACAACAGTGTTGGAGCCCATATTTTACTCATAAGGTAAAATACAAAAGACACAGTATATACTATATTAGCATGTGGTGTTAATGTAATTCTTATTAATTCATACACAATTAATAATTGCTTATCTGAATAAATAAACTTAAACAAACTAATCACAACTGACTTAGAAATAAAGCATGAGTAGTCCATACAATTACTTTTATTTGCTAAGAATAAATACTGCTAAATGGGAAAAGAGATAATATGGATTTTCACATCATGTTCTTTACACTCACTTACCATTATCCTAATAATCATATTCCTAACCGTCTTGTATCCCACAAGAACTAAGCAATAAGGTTGGCACTAAATTTTATTGGTTTATCACTGGTTATCTTGAATATAGATGCAACTAACTTTGCAAATGAACTCACAAATAAAATAAATTGTATTTACCAAGTAAAACACTAAGGCTTGGTATTTATACAAGATTAGCATATATTATTATTCTATGTCTTGATTGCACTTGCTATGGGACCGACCACTTGGCTCCTAACCGCTGCATCGTAATTGTAGATTACAGCTTAGCGTCGCACGCTTACTCTTTGCTATTCACTGTATAGCTGTTATGGATTTAAAAAAAAAAACTAACACTCTCAGCATGAATCCTGTATCGTGCAGATTTTCAACCAACGGGTCCATGGATCACCCAGTAACAACAATTGACGGCTCACACAACAATATGTCTCTGTGGAAATTAAAACAATAACACTCGGTACAGAGTTAAACAGCAAGACATATTTATTTAGTGTTCGTGCTATGTATTCACGTTTTTACCTCGAAATTCTTTAACAGGCTCATCTATTCATTTTATGTACCCAAGCTTCATCTGCCTGTGTGTATGATCGCAATAATACCAAAAACTACCGAACGCATTTATGAACGGTTTTCACAAATATTCAGTACTAGATGAGCCCGCGGTTACACCCGCGTTATTTAAGGCCACTGCTCCGCTCCCGGCTTATAGCGTGATGTTATATAGCCTTCCTTGATAAATGGGCTATCTAACACTGCAACAATTTTAGAAATCGGTCCTGTAGTTCCTGAGATTAGCGCGTTCAACCAAACAAACAAATAAACAAACAAACTCTTCAGCTTTATATATTACTAGCTGACCCAGCGAACTCCGTATCGCCTTTTTAAGAGTTTTTATTTAATTCCCTTTTTTCCAAGCCCCTTTTCCAAAGTTACCATTGACTTAGCGCTTAATCTCTTATCATTTCACAGTCTATAAATGATGAACATACAAACATAGATTGGTAGCGCCATCTACCTTCCTATCTGTAACTAATCGCATCAACGTCAATGGTTGGTCGCTGCTTGGCCAATGCGAGCGATGCCTTTTGTTTCTATCCCTCTCTATCCCATCCCCAAGAAGGGGCACGCCTTTCTCGGATTGGTCGCCGCGAAACGTCGACGCGAGAGACAGTCTAGAACTTTCGAGAACATTCGATTCGCTAAATACGCGTCCGCCATACCGTATCACCGCGCCGCTCCCACTATAGTTATTACCGCTTATATAAACCGATCGCAAGTGAAGGTGATTTGTGTAGTGAAGTGAATCCAGCAGCTTCATCTCGAAACCACCAGGAGACTGCCCTTCTGAGACGAAGAAGATTGGCGAACAAGGTAAGTCCCCTTCATCCTTGGAATATCCTATACCCACTCACAATCATCTCTCCCATTCCAATCCTAGGCGACTAAAACCCGCTATCCTTTGAATACAGTCCATTCCATTAATCCTTCCCAAGTCGCCTAGAACCTACGGTTTCGGTGTATCGCCGAACCATTTTTTTTTATCCATACGAGTCGGATTCATTTACGTTTTTATACGTTATACCGCTATACCTAGGCAGTTATAGCACCTAGCTATACTCCTAATATATTCACATAACCGTCACACGGTTGTTACCGCCCGCATCAGTAGGTAAACTTTTATGTAGCTACCTACTTACTCAATTATCATTTCTGGTCACTATCACAGTTGTCTTGTAAAGCTCTTGATCAAAGAGCTTTGGCTTTCAAAGTGTGAGTGGGATGAAACACCCCCTGACCATATTGTCGCCGCTTGGGGCCAGTTTTGTATTGAGCTTACCGCGCTCAATCAAATTACTATTCCGCGTCATCTTGGGTTGGTAGATGGATGTACTATCAACTTAATAGGTTTCGCTGACGCCAGCGAGCGTGCTTACGGCGGAGTCGTATATCTGCAAGTCCGCATTGGTTCTAACTACTCGGTGCAGTTAGTTTGTGCCAAGTCTAAGGTCTCGTCTGTTAAAACCATTTCGGTTGCGAGACTAGAGTTGTGCGCGGCCCTTCTGCTGTCTCAGTTGCTCCGCAAGGTTCAAGACACAGTTTTGCCCCACTACCCCATTAATAAATTATACGCATTTTCCGACTCCAAAGTAGTGCTTGCTTGGATTCATTCTTCTCCTCATCGCTGGCAGACTTTTGTGGCCAACCGCGTTAGCAAATTGATTGAACTGGTTCCTGCTACTTGTTTCAATCACGTCGCGGGTATTGAGAACCCCGCAGATTGCTTGTCTCGTGGTGTCACTCCACTTAATCTTCTGCATCATCCATTGTGGCATCGTGGACCTTCTTGGATCTCCCATGATCCGTCCGAATGGCCCATGCAACCTTTGACCACAGTGCAGAAGACGAAGATGTACCCGAACGGAAGTCTGTTTCTTATCCCGTGATTGCTGAGGTTGCGGAGTCTCCCATCTATGCACTCGCACTACGCATGTCATCGTGGTCTAAGTTACTCCGCGCCACCGTTTATGTATATAGGTTTCTTAGGCACCTACCTAATGAGACTTTTGTATCAAGTACTGATATCAAATTCGCAGAATGTAAGTTACTACGAGCTGTACAGGCTGTTCATTTTAGTAACGACATTCAAAAATTAAAAGACAATGTCCTCATGTCAAAAGTCAATCCTTAGACTCAAGCCGTTTCTCGATGAACACGTCGTCATACGCGTTGGGGGTCGTCTGTCCAATTCGGATGAACCTTATAACTACAAACATCCTTGTATTTTGCCGCGACATGATCATGTTGTCGACTTTCTTGTTGATTTTTATCACAAGAAACTCCTCCATGCCGGCCCAGAGTTGCTTATGTCCTTACTTAGGCATAAGTGTTGGATTTTAGCCGCTCGACGAATAATTCGTCACAGAATACATAAATGTAACGTCTGTTTCAAATTTCGTCCGCGTCCGACTTTCCCTCCCATGGCCGATCTCCCTAGCCAGCGCGCCAACCAGGTTGCTAAAGCGTTTACACACACTGGTTGTGATTACGCAGGACCACTGCGGTATACGCCAGTGCGTGCTCGAGGTGTTAAAAGCCGTAAAGCCTGGCTATGTATTTTTACATGCTTAACGACGCGCGCTACGCATATTGAAGTTGCGACAGATTTAAGCACGGTGTCATTCCTGGCAGCCCTTAAACGATTTCTCTCACGGCGCGGCCCTATACAGTGTTTGTACACGGATAACGGCACTTGTTTTGTGGGCGCAAGCTCTTATTTACGCGACCTTTGTAAGTTTCTCAGGGAAGAATATCGTACTCGTCTTCAGGAAGAACTTTCCATAAATCATATTGACTGGAAGTTTATTCCACCAGCATCACCACATTTCGGTGGATGTTGGGAAAGCATGGTCAAAGTAATTAAAACGCATCCCTTCAAGGTTATAGGTCAACAGATCCTTTCTTACGAAGAGCTTTTAACTGTCCTTGCACAAGTCGAGGCACTGATCAACTCGCGTCCGCTCACGGCATTTAGTAGTGACCCTGCAGAACCATCCGCGTTAAGCCCTGCACATTTTCTGAACACAGTGCCATTATCGTCATTTCCGGCTCCTGAAGCAGTCTCTTCAAGCTTGCTCCAGAACATACTCTGCTGGATAAACTCGTACAGTCGTTCTGGCGGCGCTGGCGTGCGGAATATCTACACCAGCTTCAGGCTAGATCCAAGTGGAATAGTCCTGCATCCCCTATACAGGAGGGTACGTTGGTCGTCATAATATATGATAATGCTCCGCCGCTTTCATGGCCGTTAGCCATCGTAGAGAAATTGTATACTTCGAAGGACGGTACAGCTCGCAATGTTACCGTGAAAACCGCTAAAGGGAGTTACGTGCGCCCTGTTGTACGTCTCTGTCCGCTTCCAACTCAGTGAGATCTAGCCTGAAGTTGGACCTACCTCCTAGTTTAAGTATTTAGTTAGTAGTTTTCGCTATTATTGCGTTTGTAGTTTTCGCTAAAGTTAATTTAGATTAATTTTATTGTCATATCGCTGTCTTAGCCTATTGATGGGTTATGCGGTAGTACACCCAACATAGCTAAGTTCAATTCTATTTTTGTTAAAGGCAACCCTTTAGGGCCGGGGGGATATGGTAGCGCCATCTACCTTCCTATCTGTAACTAATCGCATCAACATCAATGGTTGGTCGCTGCCTAGCCAATGCGAGCGATGCCTTTTGTTTCTATCCCTCTCTATCCCATCCCCAAGAAGGGGCACGCCTTTCTCGGATTGGTCGCCGCGAAACATCGACGCGAGAGACAGTCCAGAACTTTCGAGAACATTCGATTCGCTAAATACGCGTCCGCCATACCGTATCACCGCGCCGCTCCCGCTTTAGTTATTACCGCTTATATAAACCGATCGCAAGTGAAGGTGATTTGTGTAGTGAAGTGAATCCAGCAGCTTCATCCCGAAACCACCAGGAGACTGCCCTTCTGAGACGAAGAAGATTGCCGAACAAGGTAAGTCCCCTTCATCCTTGGAATATCCTATACCCACTCACAATCATCTCTCCCATTCCAATCCTAGGCGACTAAAACCCGCTATCCTTTGAATACAGTCCATTCCATTAATCCTTCCCAAGTCGCCTAGAACCTACGGTTTCGGTGTATCGCCGAACCATAGATTTTTATATAATATTGAATTCCCCATTCCTTAAAATATTGGAGACGATACCCATATCGACTTTAAAAAAATCCCGTCCGCCATCTTTGATTTCCTATCCGCCATCTTTGATCACGAAATAGATGTTGTATTTGGATTCTCCATCCCTTAAATCATCAGAGACGATAACCACGTTGATTTAAAAAAAAAAACCCATCCACCATCTTGAATCACGAAACAGATGTTGTATTTGTATTCCCCATCCCTTTTAACATCGCAGACGATACCGATATTGATTTTTAAAATTTTTCCCATCCGCCATCTTTAATTTCCCATCCGCCATCTTGAATCACGAAATAGATGTTGTATTTGGATTCCCCATCCCTTTACATATCGGAGACGACATCGATATAGATTTTTTTTAAAATTCCCATCCGCCATCTTTGATCACGAAATAGATGGTGTTTTTGAATTTCCCATTCCTTAAAATATCGGAGACGATACCCATATCGATTTAAAAAAAAAACCCGTCCGCCATCTTTGATTTCCTATCCGCTATCTTTGATCACGAAATAGATGTTGTATTTGGATTCTCCATCCCTTAAATCATCAGAGACGATAACCATATAGATTTTTTAAATTTTTCCCATCCGCCATCTTTGATTTCCCATTCACCATCTTAAATCACGAAACTGATGTTGTATTTGGATTCCCCATCCCTTTTAACATCGCAGACGATACCAATATTGATTTTTTTTAATTTTCTCTTCCGCCATCTTTGATTTCCCTTCCGCCATCTTTGATCACGAAATAGATGTTGTATTTCGATTCCTCACCCCTTAAAATATCGAAGGCGATACCCATATGGATGTTTTAAATTTTATCATCCGCCATCTTTGATTTACCGTCCGCCATCTTGGATCGCTAAATAAATTTCATAGTATTAATCAGCGTCCCGAAAATCTCGAAAACGATACCCATATAGATTGTATCCTGTTCGTTTAGCCTTTTTTTGCCTTTGACCCAACCCTCCCCCTTCTCGTTTGACCATTTTATTATTTTTGTCTGGCCCCCAAAAGTTGTGGCGTAATTTTATATAGCCTATAGCCCTTCGGAATAATTGGGCTATCATAGGCAATAACAATTTTTAAAATCCGACTGCTGACTGAAAACCGGCCCCAAAGGGTCGAAGCGTTATGTTATATAGCCTATAGCCTTTCGGAATAACTGGGCTATCGTATAAGCAGCAAAGTAATATGATTACTGAAGAAGGTTGAGGTGTATAATTCTTATTGGTGGTGCCGCAAACGGAGAGTGCGGGCGGAGTCTAGTCTACATGAATACGTAGCGGATGTAATAATGAACTGCAAACTTATCAACATGATGCACCTAATAAAAAAACGAATTAAATAAAATACAAGTCTACATAATGATAACAAGAAAAAACCTTGTACAAATAAAAAAAACAATTTCCTCTTTGTAATTATATGATACTTGTTAATAGGATACATGTTATTTCGTCAGAATATAAGAGCTGTGTTTTTGTTCTAAGATCAGTTGATAACTAAAAGACAGTTGCGTAAACTTACCATGTTTTTCATCAGAGTATTTTTCGTTGCCCTGTTGGCTTTCATGTTTATTGAAACTACCTTGGGTAAGTTGTATTCATATCAATATACATACATAGTTTTGTCTGCACAGTTGGCGTAGTGGTTTAAGCGGCCGCCTCGCCGCTTGACACTGCGCCGAGTGTCGTGGGTTCGATTCCCACACGATACAACAATGTGTGATCCATAAATTGTTGTTTTCGTCGTTGTGTCCGTTGGTTGCATAATTTTATAGTCCCCCGCGACACAGGATTTAATCCTAGGGCGAGGGTTGTCATTAAAAAAAATTACACCATCTGCTCTAGGAATCAGTCACGTGCCGCGGGGAATTTAAACCTACAATCAATCACAAAGCACACCCAGACCCGAAGAAACAATTTGTAGATCGCACAAAGTGTCATCTATACATGTTATACTAGTAGCTTCGTGTAGTATCGATCCTACGTCACTCGGTGCTGTGTTGGGATAGGCTTTTCTGAAATTTTAAAGAAATGTGGCCTGTGATAGAAATCGGTGATTTGGCCAAAATAATGACAGCTAATTTTAAATGTATGATCAGAAGATCACGTCAAGAAGTCACTAAGTAAGAGCGAGTGCGAAATGCTGTATGATGATAGGCATCTTACAGCATATCGCAGTCCACTGCTTCTTTTAAGTCTCTCCTAATTATATTCTATCACATACACACATCAGCACCTAGTCCCAAACTAAGCAGAGCTCGTACTATGGGTACTAGATAATGGATAAACATACATATAATTATACTTTTTTTGTAGATACATACATATTATACATAGAAACACCCAGACCAAGACAACCATCCATGTTCATGCACACAAATGTTTGACTTGAGCGGGAATCGAACCCGCGACCTATGCCGTAGCAGTCGCTTATACTACCGCCAACCTACTGCGCCAACCGGTCGTCATTTGAGTCACAATAATGTTGTGAGTCAATAGAAGAGGTTTGAAGAACTATACCTATAGACTGCACGGTTGGTTCAAATGTTTAAAGCGGCCACCGCACCACCTGACACTGCGCCGAGTGTTGTGGGTTCAATTCCCTTCACGAGACAACTCTTTGTGTGATCCATAAATTGTTGTTTCTAGTCTAGGAGTAGTTTGTGTGTGAGAAAGGATGCTCGTGCATACAAAACTATGTGTACGACCAAGCCGTTAATCGATGCGTCTTGCGCAGAAATTGCAGTAAGTCTCCATTAACTGACCATTCATTCATTAATGTCTGTCCATACTGATATATTTAATATTTAGAAATAAAGTAGTGCAGCAAATAATTGTATCAAAATCGGCGCAGCCTTACTTATTTTCTGCTTGGTAAAGCTAAGCTGGTTAAATCATGAATAGAGAAAGTGTTTACTAATTAATATACTATACTATTATAATTAATAAGTAAACCCTTTCTCTGAAGATTAAAAAAGGTAACAATAAGAAAAACCTGGCCACACTCTGCTTCGATATAATTAGTACTAGTATCCATCAGGAGAAATAGAAACTACAATGATATTGAACTCAGCTAAAAGTTTATATTTACAGCAGTTCCTCAAAACACTTTTTTCGTAACAAATTTCGATGAAGAAATTATCACCCGATTTCTAATCCGTGTTAGAAAAATATACTTAATTTGCACTATTATATGTAGGTATATATTACAACTAATTTAAAATGTATTATACTTTTACAGGTAATCGTTCACAGTACGTCAGAGGTTAATAGAAGTCATTTTCATTGTCTTCTTAATAAAATTGGTGCATGTGAATTTAGTCACGAAAGAATAAAATGCGCTTTATAAATTGAATATAATGTATTTCTTTCATTAAATTTAAATAAATTTTACCCGCTAGCAATATCCTGTATGACTTAATAAATACTTAAATCCTCATGGTACTATTTGTTTATCATACTTTAAAAACATTATACACGTGCATAGAATTTCGAACGTACGTCCACTTTTTATTGCGTGTTTATAATAAAAACGAGCTTTTGCTCGCGGCTGCGATCGCGTAAATTCGGAGTAACACAAATCTCCTATAGTAGACTGATACTTCGATAATAATTGTCGTTTTAACTATTTACATTGAAATATAACTGCAAGAAGTATTTACACATACGAACTACTTAATATTACTCAACATGTTATCCGTTCATGGTTGACAGTGTCGT
The DNA here is from genome assembly GCA_944739405.2 of Euclidia mi. NCBI lineage: Eukaryota > Metazoa > Arthropoda > Insecta > Lepidoptera > Erebidae > Euclidia > Euclidia mi. Next base: position 13,825,644 of record OX123195.2, read on the forward strand.
TTCGGTGGCCAATATGGCGACTGCGATTTGACCATATTTGACTGTCAGAACCATTAGAATTTAACAAAATAGTCGACAACCCGAATTTTGCGGATATATGTTGTCGACTAGAGATTGTCAAGCTAAGGTTTCGATCGATTCTACCGTACCCCTTGACGAAATTATTAATTTAGATGTTGATTCTTTTTCGTTACTTTTCTTTTTCTAAGTACACATAGTGATTTAAGTACCTAGTTCCCACACGGAACAACGCTATGTGGGATCCACAATTTTTTCCTAGTTTAAGTGTTCCTTGCATCCGTTGTTTGAATATTTGTAAAGAGACCCACGACCCCGGATACATCCTAGTGCGAGAATAGTCTTAAAAAAAGCAATAGTTTTCGTACCATTGCGCTTTGTTCTACCATCTGCAGTTCCATGACGCTAATTTAACTTTCAGTTTTTTTCTTAGTTCTGAAAACTAATTTCTAAGAAAACTAACCCAAGCCATTGTGTGTTGATTCCCATGACGTTGAAGTGGCCCGCAGGCAATTTTATCACTGATATAACTAAACATAAGAATGTATAAATTAAATCAAGATTTACTCTTTATTTAAACCGAAAGCCTGCCTACTTGGTCCAGTGGATAGCGTATGCGACTGCTGATCGGAGGTCTCGGGTTCGATTCCTGGGTCGGGCAAAAGTGTTACTGGGTTTTTCCGAATACTTAGTAGCAGCCCGGAGTCTGGTGATATGCCCGGTAACGGCAATTTGATAGGCTCACCCCCTATTACGTGGGACCTAAAAATTCATGGCGAAATGTGGGTGTAATATTTACACCTCTGCCTACCGAAGATACAGGCGTGAAACTAAAAATAAAAAAAAATAAACCGGAAGATCTAGAATTACATTTTCACTATTACCTGACGTTACTTTACAGAGCCAGGCAGTATTCCTGTGATCAGCGATACTGACTGACTATAAAGCAACTGTGTATTATGTATGCGATTAAATAACGTGAATTCGATAACCCACTTACGTTTGAATTGCAAAATTCTTTGACGTCAAACTGTAACACTTAAACCTGTATGTAACTGATAAAAAGATACCACAGTTCATTAACTAATTAATTTAAATTTTATCAAACCAGACCGGAGTCATCAAGGATTACTTTGACGTATAGGTAATGTCGACTTTGGTAATCCTAATTATTTTAAGTAAACGAATGACAAAATGTAAAAATTTGAGAGTTTGTTTTCTTATTTAAATAAATGAATTTATATTATATCATCAACAGCCATATGTACTGTCCCACTGCTGGGCACGGGCCATTTCTCACTATGAGAAGGTTAAGGCCATAGTCCACCACGCTGGCCAAGTGCGGGTTGGCAGACTTCACATATCTTTCGAGAACAATATGGAGTACTCTCAGACATGTAGGTTTCCTCACGATGTTTTCCTTCACCGATAAGCAAGCGATAATTAACAATTTAATACGCACTTAACTTCGAAAAGTCATTGGTGCGTGCCAGTTTGTCGGTCTCTCCACTCGGCTATCGCTGCTTTTATATTATAGGCAACAAAAAAACTAGGTCTCTTATAAATCTCTGTTTGAATTCTTTATTATTCGTCATGAATGCATCGTCAGCATTAGCATAAGGTATTATATTATAATATTTATTTTACTATTATTCAATCTTTCACTAATTATCCACTAGTTTCCAGAAAACGATCAAAGTGCACAATCTGCAATAGTGTGATTCAAAAATAAACCGTAAAGTCTGCAAAATAAATTGTAAAGACAAAGGGAGCAAGGTTTGCTTCAGTCTTTGTTTCGTAGAAAATTACGCGTTTGTCTAGCTACTGGTAATACGAACCTGTTGGAAAAATTCTGTCACCTGCGTCCTGACTATTGTATAGCAAGAGTTCTTTTTCACTTGCAATCACCGTTAGTTTGTGGTTTTATTTTGGTGCAGCAAACAAAATATGTATGTTAAGGAGAAAACTGGAACTCTTTTGGTTGTTTCTTCAGTCTCATATTCAGCCTTAATCCGTAATTTAGTGTATCAAAATTAGTTCAATGAGATAGTCAAGCCACCGTCACAATCGGCATTAATTTGTATGCACATGAAAAATTATATAGATTTATTCACTCGCTCTGTCAATTAAGAAAGTCGAATTCCTTTCTGCTAGCTTCTTTAATATATTTCTGATTAAAGTTGCACAAGGTAATATAAATTATCGTGGTTCTTATCATAATTATGTCTGATGAATCTGAAATGCAAAGTGTCAGTGTTGGACTTACTTTTATTGCACGTAAGGCTGTCTTAATACCAGGAATTCATTTCATGAACACTATTAATTTAATTAATAGTTCTAGAACAAAAAAGTAAGGCAAACTTTAAGTAAACGAATTAGTTAAGTAACTTTCAAATAGTGTGCACATAAACATCTTCGCTTTGCGTCAGCAGGCAATAGTTTTAGAAGCTTTCATAGTACCTAACTTTCCGAATTCCGTGTTCTAATTTAACCAGCATCTCACAACATTGCCAATACCAAATATAAACGACAATATTACAGTGGATAATTATCCTTCCAATTACAGAACCGAAACCTTTCCACCACAATACCTTATAGTGAAGGTTTCATTAGAATTTCTTATCAGAACCTTAACTTCCACTACAATTACATAATCTAAGCATCTCAATAACAAGTTTGCGTAACAAAAGATGGAGCTACCGTCGCCGTCGGCCATTTTGCTGGAAGTGCGGCCGGGACTTTGGACCACATCCGCTCAGCCTTTGTGCCCGCTTAAGACGCGCCTTAAGACGTGCCTTAAGACAACGTTACATAAGAGTTAGCTTGACTTGTTACACAAACATTCGCAACTCCTATTTATAAAGGTTTATGCTTCCCGGGATTTTGAGTAGAACCATCTCGGGGATTAACAGGTTTCGTGAATGTCTAGGAAATTTGGAGTCTGCCTTGAGAAGATTGTTTGATTTATTGTTACAAAGCCTTCTCTCGTGTGGAGATCGAACCCACGCACTCGGCATAGTAAAGCGGCAAAAGCGAGCATGTAAACCACTATGTCACTTCCTTGTAAACCACTTCCTTAAACCCGAACAAAACGGTTTTAGGAAGAACTACTCCACTACATTGGCATGTTTTGCGCTTACTAAAATGATAACTGAGAGTCTCAACAACAAAGATAAGATAGTCTCAATATTTCTAGACATGTCCAAGGCTTTCGATTTTGTGAACCATAAATTATGGCTGTATAAGCTTGAAAAATATGGAATTAGAGGAATAGGCCTAGATTGGCTTAAGAGTTACTTAGAAAATCGTTACCAATGCGTGGAAATACAATAATGCTCGTCTGGCAAAAATAATGCAATTATGAGATCAAAATTCAAGGTACAAAATACATCTGGAGTTCCGCAAGGAAGCATCCTTGGACCACTGATGTTTATATTATATATAAATGACTTGCCCAACATAACTAACCATAAATGTGTACTTTACGCTGAGGACACAACTTTAATAATAAATTACAAGAATAAAGATAATTTAGAAAAAGAGACAAATATGACATTAGATAGAGTAATAAATTGGTTAGAATGCAATTATTTACAAATAAATATTAACAAAACTAAAATGATTCAATTTCAAACTTACAACAGCAAACCTATAAAGCTTGACATAAAATATAATAATAACGTAGTTGAAGAAGATAACTCCACATCCTTTCTAGGCATTACCATTGACAAATACTGTAATTAGAAACAGCATATCGAAAACCTTTGCTTGAGTCTAGACAAATTTGTTTACGATTTGTATCGCTTAAGACAAGTATCGACCATAGAAACGGCACTAAGTGCATATCACGGATATGTCTCGTCAAAACTAAGATATGCTCTTATAATATGGGGAAACTCGGTAGACGCAAACAGAGCATTTCTTGTGCAAAAAAAATATATCCGAGCAATCTTTGGCATACATCAAACAGAGAGCTGCACCACCTATTTTAAAAGGCATCATATATTACCACTACCTAGCCTGTACATTTTTGAAATTTGTGTTTTTGTGCGTAGTCATCCATATTTATTCCCTAAGCACAATAATGCCGTGAAAAGACGTGGTAGACATGTTTACAAATTGTTAATACCAAAACAAAGGGTAAATGTATTTAGTAAGAATGTATACTGCATGTCAATATACATTTATAATAAATTACCTAATAGTTTTAAGGAGATTAATACTTTGAATGTTTTTAAATCATATTTATATAAATTACTAATTGACAAATGTTATTATAGCATAAAGGACTTTTTAGATGACAAAACATTGTGACATATTAAGTATTATTGACATAAAAGCATGCAAACATAATATTATGAATTAAACAATTTGAATTTGAATGATAATAATTAATGTGATGTGACTTGTTATAAAATACCGAAATCTCACTACACTTAACATTTGTACGCCATATAATGGTAGAATATGGCAAGCACTATAATATGTACACCCAGATCTTTTGTAATACCCATATTCTGACAAATAAATGTTTTATTATTATTATGGCATCCGTACAGTCAAAAATATTATATACAATATGTTGATCTGCATTTGTAAAATATTTTAATACCGCAACATAGGCAGTATACTTATTCACCTAAAATTAGTTCAAACAGTCTATGATGACATAAGATCCTACTGTTGACTGGTGCAGAAGACTGTAGGTACGTGTGCTCGTGTGTGTTAGGTACCTGCAATGCGAGCTCGCGGCGATCAGCTGAGCGGGCGGGGCGGTTAATACACTGAGTTGATTTTTAAATAAATGATAACGAAAATATTTTTTTAAGTTTTAGTTAGTTATTTTGTCATGAATTTGTATTCAGTTATCTTAATATATAAAATCCTTGCGTTACTGACTGATTGACAGACACGCTACAGCCGAAACTATTGGGCGAAGGAAGCTGAAATTTGGCATGTATGTTCCTTGGGGACCGTAGGGGTGCACTAAGAAGGGATTTCCCGAAATTCCCAGGGGATCGGCCAAAACGGGTAAATTAAAAAAAAATGCAGGCATAGCTGCTAACGTCCTCTAGTAGTAGTATATATTTACCTCGGACTGCCTCGTAGGTCTCGCGGCATAAAATGTGCGCGTGGTCTCGATCCCACGCGCATATTTTACCAACTTTTCGTCCAACACCGGAACCATGTTGGACGATGAGACGTTCCGTATCGCCACTTGTCTTCGTTTAGGTGCTCCGTATGTTTCTCCGCATCGATGTCATTGTAGAGAAGACGTCGATAGCCTCGGACACCATGGGCTATCTTGCAGCAGATGCGCTGGTAGAATTCCCCGTCACGCCAATCTGAATGACATAATTCGTCGTGCTCTTGTCGCGTCTGGCGTACCAGCTGTACTTGAACCAAATGGTTTGGTACGCAACGACGGTAAGAGACCTGATGGTATTTTATTGTTGCCTTGGAAAATGGGTGGGCCCTTGGTGTGGGACGCAACCTGCATAGACACCCTCGCGCCATCACATGTTCTAAGCACGGGAGGCCATGCTGGCGCTGCTGCTGCAACTGCGGAAACCCTCAAACGGCGCAAATACAGTAACTTAGTGAGTAATTACGTGTTTGAGCCGTTTGGGGTTGAAACGCTAGGCTCATGGGGTCCGAGCGCTCGTTCACTATTCCGGTAAATTTCTAAACGTTTAATCGACGTCTCACGTGACCAGAAGGCTGGTTTATTCTTTGCTCAAAGAATTAGCATTGCCATCCAGCGTGGCAATGCTGCCAGCCTTCTGGGCACGTTACCCGATGACATTGATGCGGAGGCATTTTACGACGCCTAAACCTTGTAAATATTTTAAATTTTTTATTTGGTTTTACGGTTTTTTGTACATATACTACTTAGACATTAAGATTAGCTAAGCTACATATAGATTATAAAATGAAATACCTTGATAATATTTCTTAAAAATACAGGTAATAAAGTACAGTTTACAGCAAATGGTTGTGAAGTATATAACAGGAACAGTGAACTAGTGGCCACAGCTGTGCTAAATAATGGAGTATACAGATTGAGAGTAACTGATAGTGCAGTGGTCAATTTAGCTGTGTCAGGAAATACTTGCCATCGCCGATTAGGTCATGTCAACAGCAAGTACCTAAATAAAATGAGAATGAGATTTTGTTTGCCCGAAGAATTATTCGGAGTGTAGTCTTTCGCTGCATCCCTTGTCATAAGCTCAGGCTTCTACCATGCAGCCCTTGATGGGAGACTTACCGGCAGATCGCGTAACTGAGAGCAGGACGTTTGACGGTGTTGGCACGGACTTCCCAGGTCCCTTTTTGGTGAAAACGTCGACACTTCGAAACAGCAAGACTGTCAAGGCCTACTTGTGCGTTTTTGTTTGTCTCTCCACAAAGGCCGTACACTTAGAACTGGTCTCCTCGCTTACAACCGAGGCGTTTGTAGCCACATTTGACAGATTTGTATCCCGCAGAGGGCTGCCTTCCTTGATCCGTTCTGACTGCGGCACTAACTTCAAGGGCACGTATAATTATTTGAATGATGTTGTTAATCTTCTTGAAACCAACAAGGCTGATATAGGTGATAGGCTTGCCCGACGTGGGATAAATTGGTTGTTTTCCCCACCAAATTGTCCACACTGAGGTGGTATTTTTGAGGCCTCTGTAAAATCGGCTAAAACACACTTGCGCAGGACAATCGGTGAATCTGTCCTTACATTTGAGGAACTCGCAACTGTGTTTTGTAAGATTGAGGCCGTTTTGAATTCTAGGCCGTTGTGCCCGATCTCCTCAGATCCGAATGATTTGGAGGCCCTTACGCCGGGCCATTTTTTAATTGGTCGCCCACTTGTCGCCTTGCCTGAGTACCCCTATATTGATACGAGACCTAGTCGTCTCTCGCGTTTTGAATTGGTACGCCAGATTACTCAGAGCTTTTGGAAACGCTGGAATTTGGAATATTTGCACATACTCCAGCAACGCGTTAAGTGGACCGACAAGACCCATCTACCCAAGATTGGTGACCTCGTGTTGATCAAGGAGGCTAACCTGCCGCCACTCAGATGGCGCAGGGGGCGCATTCTTCGTTTGGTAACTGGGGCTGATGGAGTTCCCCGATTTGCTGAGGTCTTGGTGGACGGTTCGATTCTGAGGAGAGCGGTTGCAACATTGTCACGTCTACCAACCGATTAGCGGACCGGTAGGCCGGTTTGGGGCGGGTGGATGTTTGAAATAGAAATATTATTTGTGATAGGTCAAGTCGATTATATCGATTTAGTAACGTTTAGTTTAGTCTATTGTAAATTTTGACTATGGTCACACTGAACTGTCAACTTCCGTTGTCGAGAAAAAAATGGTTGCTCTCACGCCGTCTTGGTCTGTCTTGCGTGATTTGTAATTGATATAAATTGATGGCCTTTTGGAAAGCTCGTCCTTGTAGCTTCGCGAATAGTTTGTTCGTTTCCCGCGGTCAGTGAAAAAACCCGGTATAAAAAGTTGTTCTGATCACGCCGTATCTTGTAATGTCGCGTGCCCTTGTGCTTTAAGAGAATATTTGGAACCCGTTTTGTTTGCCGCTTCCTTGATCAATAACCGGCAACGGTTTATCTGTGATAAAAATAGTATTTAAATGCACATTGTAAAACTTGAGTGAATCCGATGCACGTGGCTGGTGCCTGACGATTTTGCTGATGAAGGACGCCGAACTGGACCCTGTGGTATTTAACGATTTTCTTGTTATTTTGGCCAAAATTATAAGTTAATCCTATAGGTCCACTCAAGAACATCATCAGGAGCATCAGTAAGATTTGGTAAGACATTTTATTAATATTAGAATTTATATTCATTCGCTGTGCTACCACAGTATATGTTAGACCTTTGCCTTGGGCTGAGACTGGATGAATTAATCGCTTCCACTGATCTCTGTAAACCTTACCCGATCTTAGCTCTAACTCTAGACACAAAGGCTATATGCAGAAGCAAAATGTGAACTATTCAGACATTTTCTCGCCTGTAGTCAGGCATTCAACTTTGAGGTTATTGTTCGCCTTATCTAATAAGTTAGGATTAGATGTTACACATCTTGATATTACTACAGCATTCTTAAATGGGGATCTTGAGGTAACAATTTATATGCAAATACCTGAAGGTTTGGAAAGTTCTCAGAATAATAATAAAGTGCTAAAATTAAGAAAAGCAATTTATGGTTTAAAGCAATCCTCAAGGTCCTGGTTTAAGAAGGTTGATGAATTTTTTATTGGCTATGGTTATAAAAGTTCTAAGCTGGAACAATGTTAATATACAAAAAATCATGGTGATAAGAAAACTATTATAGCTGTATATGTCGATGATTTTTTTTGTGTTTACTAATGATGATATTGAATGTAATAATTTGAAAAAGGTTATGGCTTCTAAGTTCAAATTGAAAGATTTAGGGCAGGTCCGGAATTGTTTAGGAATGACTGTTCATATAAATAAAGATTGTGGTACAGTTACATTTAGTCAGAAAAACTATGTTGACAAGTTATTAGATAGATTTAACATGGCAGATTGTAAAGTAGCTGATACACCTTTAGAGTCAAAGTTAAACATTAACCTAGCAGATAGAAATTGTGAAAGCCAGATACCATATCAACAACTTATTGGTGGGCTCATGTATTTAGCTTTATTAACCAGATCTGATATTACATATTCAATAAATTTTGTTAGTCACATGCTAAACGCATTTTAAAATATCTTAAGAAAACTAAATATTTTGATTTAAAATATACTAGAAATGGTAATTCCAAGTTAAAAGGGTTTATTGATGCTGACTGGGGAAGTAATGTTGTGGACAGAAGGTCCTATTCTGGTCTATGCTTTACATTAGCTGGTAGTGTGGTTTCGTGGGAGGCTAAAAAGCAACGAACAGTTGCACTCTCAAGTACAGAAGCCGAATATAAGGAAGCTGTTTACTTGCATAATTTGTCAAAAGAAATTATTAATGAGTCATATACTATAACTTTGGTTAATGATAACCATGGTGCAATCAAGCTGTTTTCAAATAATTGTGTTAATAGGAGAACAAAGCACATTGATATACGCTATCATTTTAGTAAGGAATGCATTGTGAATAATATAGTTAAATTGGAATATTTGAGAACAGCTGAGATGCCAGCGGATTTGTTTACTAAGGGTTTAGGTAATAGTAAACATTATTATTTTATGCATCTGATAGGGATATAGGATGTAAAATCTATGTAATGAATATGTATCTTGTTTTAAGTATGTAAATTGTTTGTTGATGAGTTTATTTGTATTATTTTGATAAGTGGGGGTGTTGATAATATCTATCAAAATAATATCTATGTACTGGCTACATTATAATAATATTGTGTAATGTAAAATTCTATTGCTGGCAACATTGGTTTTGAATAAATCATTCAATCTCGCTGTGTGTGTCACAGAAAAACGTTGTTTCATTTTAGTCTGTAAGTATATAATACATTTCAATATATCTGATCTGTGAGATCCGAAGCACCCGGAACTGGTGAGCATGAACAGAATAATGAATGTAGAGAAAGCGCGTAAGGTTTGTAAGTATAGATGCAAGTGGCGTTCCGTGGTCTCTGCCTACCCCGACGGGAAAAAGGCGTGAGTATATGTATGTATGTATATCTGATCTATCATCCGCTTTAGTAAAAGACCCAAATAATTATACTCTTAAAGTCACTTACACGAGATATCGCAACTTCTGTAATAAACTACTTAAAAATTTAAAGATAGGTTATGAAAAAAGCGAATTTATGAAAGCCAAAAATAAGCCCAAAGCCAATTGGAAGGTCATAAAGAATATTACAAACACTAACAGTAATATGACGCACGCAGACCTCCGATCGAACGCGTTTCATATTGTGTCTGTTCCTCATCTCTTGAACAAAGTAATTAAAAATCAATAATTCGAATTCGAGAATCAATTGGAATTCGTAGTCACACGCACAAACTAATCAAGGACTATCTTAGAGATCGTACACGGTGCACCAAAATAGGTGATGTCATCAGCGACGCTAAATCACTGAACTTTGGCGTGCCTCAAAGCTCAATTCTTGGTCCAAAATTGTTCTTAATTTACATCAACAACCTCTGTAACTTACCTCTCAAAAACTGCTATATTTACTCGTATGCGGATGACACGGCACTAGTGGCGCACGGTAAGACCTGGTCTTGGAACTATGATGGGTTGGCTTAATGTACTTACATTAAATCTTTAAAAAAAACTTTTTATATTCTCTTTTGTTTGAAATATCAAACTTACACTTTTACCTAGAGGAATTGAGAAGAAAAACAGAGAAAGGACCTAACTAAATTATTTTGTGAAATAAAACAAAACCAAGCCTAAGGTACTTTTTTAGATCCTGGATATTAGAGGTAACATTATTACAATTATCAAAGTTTGTGGCTTCTTTAGCCGCTATATCTACCGTTTCGTTTCCGGGAATACCTTGGTGGCTAGGTATCCATATTAATTCTATAACAAAATCATTATTGATTAGGTTAACTAGATTATCTCTTATTAGGTTTATTAAGGATCCTTTATATCTAATATTTGTTAAGGCTTTGAGTGACGACATTGAATCAGAAAAATATGATACTTTTATTGATATTTGTTTTGCTCTTAATAATTTCTAGACATTTCATGATTGCAACTGCTTCACAAGTAAAAACAGATGAGTAGTTTGGCAATTTGTAACTATCATTTCCTGAAACTATCGCACAACCCGATCTTCTATCATAAACCGATCTGTCGGTATAGTAATGTACATAGTCAGGGTAGCTATCCTTAATTTGATTAAACAGATTTTTATAAAATTTATTTCTCGGCTATATCGAAGTTAACTGAAATATCATTATTTTTCCATGGCGGATAATGTGGTAACTTGCGAGGATAAGTATGAGGAAGTTTAAAATAAATTTCCTTAGCATATTTATTAACTCTTAATCTTAATGGGAGAGGAAGAGATGGACGAAGGTTGTATTCGATATCCAATTATAAGGTGTTTTTTGAAAGGAACGAATAGTTATAATTAGCTGTATGGTTGACTGCATAAGTAAAACATAATTCCTTCCTTCTGAACATTAGTGGCATTTCGTCTGCTTCAATTAGGATGCTGTTAACTGGGCTAGTTCTAAAAGCTCCTAAGCTTAATCTTAGACAGGTGTTATGTGTGCTTTCTAAAAGTTGTAAAATATTGGGCGAAGCCGAGTCGTATATTATAGAACCATAATCAAGTTTTTGTCAATGATTTAAACGTGTTTTTGATACATTTACTGTCCGAGCCCCATTTAATAGACGATAAACGTTTTATAACATTCATATTACTATAATACTTTGATTTTAGTTTTTTAATATGAGTAACCCAGTTCAGTTTTTGTTCAAATATTAAACCTAATATTTTAAGATTTTGTACTTCTCTAATTGATTGATATGAATCCAGTCTTTACTTCGGAGAACTTAAAACCAGTATGTTTGCACCATTTATGTAGTTTATCTATGGTGTGTTGTAAGAGTCTCTCTTTTGGTTTAAGATTTGAGCCTGAATAAATAACCTTTCACAGGTCTCTCTATAACATCTAAAACATTATTAATCGCTATCCGAAACAGGATTACACTCAAAACAGATCCCTGAGGTAGTCCATTCTCTGTTAGGAATGGATCTGAAAGAAAGTTATCTATCTTAACTCCTATGGTTCTGTTTGTCAAAAAGTTTACAATTAACGCAAGAATGATACCTTTTACATTAAACTGCTCCAGGATTAAAATAACCCTATGTTTTAAATAACCATTTCATAGGCCTTCTGCAAATCCAGGGCAACCATTACTACTTTATTTTTAGTAGCAAAAGATGGGAGTATATCATGTTCTAAGCAAGCTAAATGATCTAAAGTTGATCTAAATTGTCTGAATCCAAATTGTAAATGGGAAATTAATTGATTATGTTCCAAATACCATCTTAGTCTATTACTTACTACTTTCTCGAACAATTTACATAAATTACAAGTAAGAGATATAGGCCTATAGCTTGTGGTCAACGTAGCAGTTTTCCCTGGTTTTGGTATAGATATGACAATGGCCTCCCTCCACAGGTCAGGAAAAACTTTATTAGTCCATATGTAGTTATAAATGTCAAAAAGCCGTTCAAAAGCTAAGCTAGAGAGATTTTTATTAAAGTATTTGATATATTATCAGGGCCCGGACTAGAATTGCCCAGCTGATGTATGATTAAGCGGAGTTCATCTATTGTGAATATTTCATTCATTGGATTACTGTTATCCTGTAAGCGGAATACAGAGTTGGCCTGTTCTAGTCGATTCTTATGTTGTAAAAAGTCTTGATCATAGTTGCTGGAACTGGAGTTTGCGGCAAAAGCTCTTACTAGTAGATCATCAGAGTTTATTATTGGGTCACTACTCTATTCTCCTTGATTATTTGTTAAGATTATCGTTTGCTTTTTCCTTCTTTGTCCATTAATTGAATTAATTTTTTGCCATATGATTGCTATCGGAGTATAACTATTTATCGAGGATATGAACTTTTCCCAGCTTGCCTTTCTGCTTTCTTTAAATATTCCTCGGGTTCTCGCTCTATTTTTGCGATATTCTATTTTTAGACGATCTTATGTAGATTTTCATTGTGTTGGCTGTCTGGATTTTTCCTTTTTTCTCTAGTGTATATTCTGTAGGCCTTTTTTGTTTCTTTCAATGATTTGGAACATTTTTCGTTCCACCATGAAACATGATTTTTTTTTTAAATTTTCTTTATTTTATGTATGTATTTTTCAGCTGAGCTGATTACTATATTGTATTCATCAACTAATTTATTTATACAATTATGAGAGGACAGGTTTAGTTTATCTAGCTATTTAATTTTATGATCGATTTCTGAACGAAACTTGGGCCAATCTGCGCTTTGATACTTCCAATGTTGGGTAGTGTTATGAATGTTAGGGGCTAAATCTATTGTTGATGAAATGATGATTGGGAAATGGTCACTGTCATAAAGATCGTCCAACGCATTCCAGTCGAAATAAGTTGATATACTTCGTGAAGCAAAAGCTAAATCAATACAACTGGTATGACCATTACTACTATTGAAATGAGTAGGTTGATGAGAATTAAGAAGAATCAAAGTGTGACGTAAATCTAACCAGTCAGCTATGATTTTACCTCTCTGATCACAATGATTTGAGCCCCAATAAAAGTGATGACTATTAAAATCTCCCAGTAACACGAAGGGTGTGGGAAGCTGGTTAACTAGATCATTCAGGTTATTTTCACTAAAGGAATAGCTATTGGGTACATATATATTGCAGATATCTAAAGCAAGTGGAAATTTAATTTTTACAGCTATTGCTTCTAAAGAGCTATTGATATTAATAAGTTCCGGGAGTGTATGAGACTTTACATTAGTAGCTACACCACCGCTCGCTATATTGCTGTGTGTGCGGTTTTTTAACTTAGCACAATAGGCATTTTCAAAATGGATCTACATCATTTAGTATTAGTTTTATGCTTTCAAATCTGGCTTGAAAACCGTTAACATTCCACTGTAAAATGTTCATTACAAATCTAACCAGTTCAAAGCAACAAACAATAATAAACTAATGAGAAAAATAAAAAAAAGACATACAAATTAGGTTTTGTTACTTGTTGAATTTTCCTTTGACTGAATATCTTGAAATGTCCTAGATAATCTCGAACATCTGTTTTTTAAATTCTTTTTCATTTTTGGGTGTAAGTAGTAATAATCACATTTGATTAATCCAGGAATATTTCCTTGACGATTTCTTGAATATTTTGCTTATTTCGTGATGAGTCCAAAAGGCTTATGAGTTGATCTAATGTTAGGGGCAGATGAGGTTGGGATTCTTTTAGTTCTATTTTAATATCATTCCACAGTTGTTCTTCTGTCCTATTGTCAAGAGTTTTCTTTTTCTTGGTAGTCAATTTACTAACTGGTAATACTTCTTCAAGGGAATAGCACAGTATCATCTGTGGAGTCACTTAGTTGTAGGTACTCATCGATAGGGTTCATTTGATTGGGTTCTGGCTGCGATGGTTCGGATGTAGTAATGGAATGGTTCCGTTGATGCCTTTTGTTATACTCTTGATTGTTATCTTGTAATTTTGTATTACTTATCTGGGGTTTTATGAACTCGATGGGAGGGTAGTTGGATTTTTCTATATTTTCTTGAGGCGTGTTATTTAGGGACTGTGTAGACTCCTGTTGTTGTTGCTTAGTTTGGGAACAATATTTTGCCACGAGACCATTACCATTGCACATAAAGCATTTCATGGATTCATTAGATAGGTATATCCAGTAGTTGGTATCTTCATAATTAATCTGCATTGATTCTGGTAGTCTTTTTGCGTCCCCCGGAGAAACATATAATTGACGTCAGAAACTCAAAATATGTAAAAAGCCTGGGTCCTTTATGCCTACCCTCATGTACGTAATGGGGATAATATTTTTAACACGCTTTTATTAGGTCGTCGTGTATGTAACTATGTCATGGAATCTAAGCTAACTAATTTAACCATTTTCCAAGGGTCGTGGCGTAATGAAAATTGGCAGCTGTATGTAATTCTGATGACAATACAATAATATGGTACTGTCAAACTGATTTGATGATGGAGCCGGAAGATATGAACTGGAACTCGACATGTATGTAACTAACTATATAATGGAATCCAAGATAATTAATTTAACCATCTTCCAAGGGTCGTAGCGTGATGAAAATTGGCAGTTGTATGTAGTTCTGATGACAATACAATAATATGGTACTGTCAAACTGATCTAATGATGGAGCTGGAAGACATGAACTGGAACTTCATGATGGAAAATCGTATCATAGCTGTTTTTGATTTCTTAGAAAAGTCTTGTAATGAACTTTGGCCACGATTAGGCTTCAAGGTCTGATGATGAAGCCGAAAGATAGACACTGGCATTCCATGCTGGAATATCGTATCATAGTCGTGTTTGCACTTGTGAGAAAGGCCAAGTAATGGAATTTAAACGGGATCAGGTTTCAAGGTTATAACAAACCAATTATATACCACTATTTTTTAATTAGTACAAAAAAATTAACAGTGCACTAATTATCTTTTACTGATCATATTTATGTAGTTAAAAAATAAAAACACTAAGTCCCAAAACTGTCCACAAAAATACGTGGTAATTGGTAAATGCATAACTAATACTATGACCGAACTGCGTACTATCATAGTAAACTGACCCATTGATAAATTCCCCCCCTCCCCTCTGCGCCTGCGCCGCGCCCCGACGATGTGACAAACAGTGCTAAATTGCTAGCGAAAGTGAGCGTATCTAATTTCGTTGCAAAAGTTAATTATTTGTCTACGTTTGCCCGACGCGATGGCCTATCATATCAGTTCATATCACGCGAGGATGCTTTGTGCGTACTTTTTGAGTGGAAAAATCGCGAGTGCAGCTGTGTACCCATGGACATCTTATTGTGAGTGTACAAAAGTGAGTCTTAGTTACTTTAGTGTCAAACAATTAAAATAGTGCATATTGGATGCTTTTGACGAAGTGAAAAGACAGAAGCGTACTTCTCTCGTTAAAAATTTGTCTGTGTATTGACAACGGTGGTGAAAATTTCAAAGGACAATGGAAATACTTGTAAGTTTAGTAAATAATACGTACTTAAGTAAATAATAATTTAATGCGGGCGGCTCAAAATTGGTCTGTGTTCTCCACACACCTTGAGGAAGGCCTATGTCCAGCATTGGACGTCTCTAGGCTGACATGATGATGATAAAATAATATTTGTAAATAGCAGATGATTCTCACTTCATAAATACGCCAAAATTACTCTTTTTTTTATTATAGAATACCTTCTTTTATTTTGATATGTGTTTGCGTTCTAAATACATACGTCCGTATTTAATTACTTGTAAAACGGTAAATTTTGACGGTCCTAAGCCCGGATGAAGTATGAAGGAGAGGGTAGAATTTAAAAAAATAAAAAGTAACTACCTACACTTATTATTTTGCTTCATTTCATCGTCTAAGGCTACCTACATTGTAAGTGCGACGGAAGGCATGCATAAGAGTAGGACGGAAAGTAAGTACTATCAATGAAGTAGTGAATGGATTGTAAAATATGTCTGTGATTTAGGTGAGATTTTCTACAAAAAATAAATGATTATAATTTTGCTATTTATAGATATTATGAAATTCTTACGTCACATATATGATAAAAATGTCTTCGCTAATATGTCCTTAAAGTTTTTTGTACTAATTAATAAATAGTGGTGTATATTGTAGACCAAGCAGTGGTGTAGATAGGGTCCCGTACTTTTGCGGCTGGACAGGCGTATGTGGCCCTGAGTATAGTAAAATCACTTAGTTGTCTCCTGATTGAAGTGCTAGATCATTATAAGCTGACAGATAAAACAACATGTAATACAGACGCACAGGCCGAGATGGAGAGGATGTGAGCTCATTCGCCTACTAAAAACTGGCAGTGTAAAAAACACTAGAAAAACACGCTTTTATAAATGCACATAAAAACAAAAAATAAATTATGGATCGTTCAAGTTGTCTCTATTTCTGGGCTGAAGTGTAATCTATGTGCTTTTAATTATAATATTTGATTGTAAAAGCGTGGGGCGCTGGAACAGGAAATACTTTATTGTTTACAAATACTAACACTACCTTCCTGGCGGAAGCTGCATGAGGTCGCACCAGAGCATAGCATTTATGCCGGCAAAGGGTTACCAAAGGGAACCAAAGATATATCGTCCACGAAAAAGAACTCTACATTTTGCCACTGTTGAGGCATTACCTTATGTACTTAATTACCTGAAAGAAGAGGCGTTAAAATGTCGGTGAACGTCGTCTTCCTCGCTGATGACGAATGTTTTGTCTGAGTTCGACAAACTGGTACTTTGAATAGACTGTTTAATGTAGAGCCACTTACTACCCGTGCTGCAACTCCAGTTAGAGCGCCAATCTGTGTAACCTGCTTCCTGTAACATCTGTTCACTTGATTTTTTAACAAGTTACACAAGAACGTTTTTCCTATTCCAGCGCCCCACGCATTTACAGTCAAATATTATAATTAAAAGCACATAATTTACACTTCAGCCCAGAAATAGAGACAACTTGAGCGATCCAAAATTTATTTTTTGTTTTTATGTTCATTTATAAAAGCGTGTTTTTCTAGTGTTTTTTTTTAATATTAATTTATTATATTTATCTGTCTGATATTTTCTTCTATTATCTCGTGCGGAATGACAGGGCAAACATTCGATAAAACTATTCAAATTCAAATTCAAAATCCGTTATTCATTTGGGTCACAATGTGACGCTTATTCTCCTGTTTCTAGTTACGAACGGTCTGATTTTCAATAAATTGTCTTTAACTTTGAGTTTTTTTACAACATCTACCATTTCGTCAGCGGATTGTTTGGAGTCCAAATAAACAAATATTCTTGAGTTGGCTATTCGTGAAATAAAACGTGTGGACGATGGTTTAATGACAGTGGAAAGTGATAATAGGTAATCTCGTAGCATAATTCCGTCGATAGAATCCATTACGATCACTTGGTCTTTCTTTGGGTGAACTGTTTTAGAGGTAACGTTGGCGTAACTTACAGTGGGGTACTTGTTAAAACTTCCATGGTGATTTAGGGGCCCCTGAAGCCAGGAGCACCCCTATAGTTGAAACTATATTTGTAATACGTATGTTTTAACACTCAAAACAATGTTCAAGAAGTAGGTATATTACTCGCGGCGAGCTGGTGCATTTATCGGAATAATGCGATCAGACGCGTGAACCGAACAGCGTTCGCTGGGTAACTGTATTCTTGTTTCTTTTTTCTGGTGTACAATAAATAATTTTCTATCTATGTCTTCTTTCTCTTAGCGTTATCTCAGTTTCAGTCTGGGGTCCGCTTTCTAGTCTAACCAGATTTGGCTGAATATTAGCTTTTACCTCCGCAACCCGAAGGGATAGCGATATTCCATGGTTTAGACTAGTGTCAGTTTATTTAGAAGGTACTGACGCCCTGTAACGACTGTCAAAGATTTTCATGACAACTGGGACCGACGGCTTAACGTGCTCTGCGAGGCACGGTATAAGCGATAATTAACAATTCAATACGCACATAACTCCGAAAAGTCATTGGTGCGCGCCGTGGATTCGAACCTGATACCCTCTGCATGGCAGTCTGTTGGTATATCTACTCGGCTATCGCTGCCTATAAATCATTTTCTATCTATGTGTAGAAAACAAAATCACACCTTATACTTTTTAACGCTGACTGTTAAGCCGGAGCTGCGGAGGCTTAAAGAGGATGTGGATAAATTTACGAGACAATTCTTTGTGTGATAAGCAGTTAGTTTTCGTCAGAAATATGTACATAATATAGGCATGTCTGTAATTATCTCGTTCAGAGTAAGTTTTCCCAGGGTATGACAAATATTATTACGAGTATTACATAATTATGTACAACTGATATTTCTTCTACAACTAATTTTGTTTCCACATCCCATACAAGTTGTCGCATCCCCATCACATATAACTAGAATATTACCTCCTCACATATTTCCCACGACACATGTATTCATCTAACTATGCGGAAGAGCCGTGTCCAACATGCCGTGTATTGACACACCGTTAATCAAATCTATTGTCACGAACTCACGACGACATCCATTGACGTTCAGGTAGGCCGCACAAAGCGGACCGTCGTGCACAACCACCCATGAATATCGTACATAGAATAGGTACATGATTGTTTTATTCAACCGAATACCTATTTGTTTTTACTTTGTTCGGACAATTTGCAAATGGCTTTTAGATCGTTTTATTGTTCAAATATCGATAAAGTAATGGATTGTGTTAGAAAACGGATGCGTAGATATATTCCAATTATGTTTTATAGGTAGTACCAATTGTTATAAAGTACAATGCTCTAAACGCACTCTTCTGGAAAGTAGATTAAATAAAAAATGTCTGTTATTTTGATACTAGCTTTTACATGCGGCTTTCTCGCGGAGGTATGATAGTAAGTGGTTTATGTAATAATAATAATTATTATTGTCAAATATTATTGGCTATTACAGTATTTGATTTAAGAAAAAAATCACGCCCTTTATGCTAAATTTTGTACCCAATTGGTAAAACGATTTACATACTCGTCAAAGTTTGACAGATAGATATGCATCGTTTTCTATTACTACTAATATCAATTGTTTAGATAAACTAGAAATCATACGGGCACGATCGCAGTCACACTTAGTTACATAAATATATTTAGCTCTCGTAGTAAATCTTATACTAATATATAATATATAAAAGTGAATGTAAGTAAAACGAAAGTTACGGTTTATGAAAAGGAGGAATGCGATGCGGCTTGTAATGTTTTGATCGATGGACAACGAGTGGAGCAAGTGAATGAGTTTGTATACTTAGGTACGTTGTTTACAAGAGATGGTAAGAATGAAGAAGATATTGAAATAAGAGTTAATGCAGGTAATCGAGTGAATGGAGCTCTAAAGGCGTTTATGAATAGCCAAAACGTGTCCAAAAAGGCACGTTTGGCTGTGCATAGAGGGGTATTAGTGCTTACCCTTATGTACGTTAGTGAAAGTTGGCTATGGCAGAAGAGACTTGAAAGTAGAATAAATGCTGTAGAAATGAGAGCACTGAGAAGTATGTGTGGTGTATCTTTGACCGACAGAGTAAAGAATTGTTTGATTAGAGAGTGTTGTGGGTTAAAAGAAGATGTAGTGACAAGCATTGAGAAAAGCATGATAAGATGGTTTGGGCACAAGGAGAGGATGGATGACGATAGACTGACAAAGAAGATATATAAGGCAAGTGTGAATGGGACTGGTCAAAGGGGAAGACCTAGATACTTGATACTTGATTGCACGGGCTGTTTCCGCAACTCCACGTCTTGGCGCATATTTTACGTGCGGGTGGGAATGGTGTCTTCATTCGAGCCACCTCAGCTCTTCGAGGAAGGCCAGCAGACTCTTGATGTGGCCCACTGCCTCCCTCAGGGTGCTGTATCTCGTCAGGTACTGCTGCCTGTACTGTGCGACCTCAGGGCAGTCGAGTAGCAGGTGGGCTGCCGTCTCGTCTGCTGCCATACAGGCCCTGCACAGCGGGCTGTCGGTGATACCTATAGTAAATAGGTGTTTATTAACGAATCCGTGTCCTGTGTAGGCGGCCGTGACTGTCCGCAGTTGTTGTTGGGACTAGCCTGACCGTGAGTATCCATATATGTCTTATATTTTTATGTATCATTAATGATGAGAAATGGTAGTCTCCATTTCACAAGAGTACGATTTCACGAGTGACTTTCAGAACCAACTAATTAAAAAAGGGATTGAACAGCGATGAATTACAGTGACTCGCAAATTCCCAATTATACCCAAACAGTAAGTACAAAGTTTATTAAAACGTATAGCACTTCGGTGACCGTGTTTTGCGAGTTGCATTATGTCACCCACACTCACAATTACTGTCCTCTTGTTGACGTTATCCAGCTATTATTTCTGTGACCCACTTTCGTTTTTAAAAGGCTACTAAAAGGGGTCAATGAAATGTACGAACACAAAGAGAAAAGGTTCAATGATCTCTTACAGCTGATCCTTAAAACCGACAGTAAAAATTTCGACTCGGTTATACGAGAGCGTCAATGTCATCAGAAATGTTGTTGAGTGCTAAGCGCTACGCTTCAAAATGGCTGAATCGTTTGACATCGCAAATGCATATCAATTGAAGGTTCGACGTAAGACATATCTATTTAAGCAATAATACCATATCTACGTAAATGCGTTTATGTGAATAAACATGCAAATGATATTAAATGTACATAAGTGCGACCGTATCGCGAAACTGCCTTGGATATTCAATCCACCTTTGTATATTTTTTTAAAATACCGACCAAAAATATACTTTCTAGAAGAAAAACGGGTTTCATGAACTAGTCTGTGACTGTTCTACAATCTGGGGATCTGGTAATTGATTAACATTACTATTACAAAATATGGTTATCACGGAAAGACTTGTCCCATATGGTGACTATACCCGGTCCCATGGCATAGTAGTCAGCATCACTAATCACTAAACCGCCAGGCCAATCGGCCAATAACAAGACAGGACAATTCAAATCCAATCTTAGTTCTTCTATCGATCTCAAACCATTTCTCGCAGCCAATATATGAATATTCTTGGACAAAACAAAATCAAATGCTCATACATCAAATATAAAAGGCAGTCATAAGCTGTTGATAGAAACTGGAGTGGTGAGACATTTCCCACACGCACTTATAGTGAGGCCCAAAATAACAGTAATCATTCACAGAAATTGGCCTCGGCGTTTTTTTACCACTACGTCCCGCATACTTAGAGCGAAATTGGAAACTACGAAGATGTAAATTATAAAGCCTCTGCATGAAGAGCATTTTTATAAACTTTTATAAATCTTCTTTAAAACCTTTTGATTGATTTGAAATGCTTTAAATTTCATTAAATGATTGGATCAGATTTGAGTTGAGTACAACGCTTTTTGTGTTATGCATGACCTGATTCTACATCCCAGTTTGGATAGGGCACCACGCACAAATCACTGATTTTAAGAATTTGTATTTTGTAAAAACTCTATTTACGTATCTTTTTCAAAGGACTTTTAAAGAGAGCATTATTTTCACCCATTGCATGTTTGAGTGAATGCTAATATTAGTAAAATTCATGACCACAACGGTTACTATTTAATAATCACCTTAAAGCAATAGACAAAAACATATGGCAATGTACCTTGAAATCATCACGCCGTCGAGTGTATGTCACATGTACGTCCTAGATATTCATCTTAGTAGTTTTTTTTACCGTTGGCTAATCTCAAACTGAGTTTCTTGACACCTAGAGGTCTTACGGCAAAATCACCAAGGTTTCGAAAAAATATATTTTCCATTTAATCGTCGATTGTTTGCAGTTACCAAGCAGAAATTGATATAATTATAGGTTTCCATCGAACAATACATAGGTCTTTCTTGAACTTGCCTTAAAAGTTTAGAAATTGTTAGGAAAATGTAGTGTCCAAATAAATATTTTATTGTAGCCACATCTAGTATGTCTGCAAATAAATCTCAGTCCTTGTCAAAGATCCGTACGAACGAGTTGGTAAGAAGCAAACATCTATTTATCAAAGTATCGGCCTGCATCTCTAGGCCCATTTCTCAAACAAGATTAATTATCGCTACACGACAAAAGTGAAGGTACCATATTTATGGTTTCGGCCGCTTTAAAAATTTCCCCAGAGCTCTTTCCAGTTCATTGGCTAAATGAATTTGATATTGTTAGTTGAAAAAGTTGAGCTTGTTGCTTATAATAACGTTAAGAATGCCAATGAACGGTTTGTGTCACAGTTTGTCGAAAGCCATGATTTTTGATAATGTTTAATTATAAGTGTTTTTTATAGATTCACACCTGTATCTGCGAAGGAGATATAGGTGAGAGAGGTGTATATTTTGCCATGAATTTCTAGATCCCACGTAATAGGGGGCGAGCCTATTGCCGTTTCCGGGCACTTTACCAGACTCCGTGCTGCTACTGAGAATTTGGAAAAACCCAGTAACACATTTGCCCGACCCGGGAATCGAACCCGGGACCACCGATCGGCAGTCACATACGCTATACAAGGAACCACGGAGGCAGTCAGATTATATGTAAAGACATGATATAACTGTGCTGAGTTTCGCCAGTAGTAATTATGTACACTCGCTCTTAATAAGAGATAATTCTCTAGTAGCCAGTTTGAAGGTAGAAAGTTTTTGACGTACTTATTGCAGTCAGATAAATAGTATTCATCGTATAAGAAAAACCCGTAACGTACATTTTTTGGTAGATTTGATAGGTCAGAGAATATAGTATTAGTGTTTGAAATAGATACATTGTCTATGATAATTAGTATAGGTCAATAATATCAGTTTAGTAACATTTGTGATTTAAAATTAATTACCATAAATATATGGTAATTAATTTTGACACTTGTCACATTTATAAGAACTGACAAGTCATTCTTCCTCTTTTGAACCTAAAACCTGTGAATTTTGTAGAACCTTTGTAAAATGTCCGCTAATTGATTTGTCCGGCACGGTTTAGTCAGCCCTTGATGATAACTTTGTGATATTATATTGGAACTACTGACATTTTGTAAAATTGTGAATTGTGTGACATCGTACCTCGTGCCTTGAAGACATCACGTTTGGAGTACAGCAGCTAAGTAGACATATCATTCAATCTATCGTGGCCACTTTAGTTTTGTGAGTTTATCCAGCTTGGCTCCAGGACTGACAGCAGTGCGGATCAAGGTAACTGTACATATTGTATTTGATTTTTGGCGCTGAGTAACTGAGTCATTATATGTCAGACTCTTGTTTGCCCTGGTCAAGTGGATGTAAACTAGCTTCCACTGCCTTCTGAACCAATTTCCACCTGTCTAGGGTAACTCTAGAACATATTTTCTGGTAGCAAGGCGTGGTTACAATGTCAAACCAAATTTCAATGTCAAAGCATGCATAACCTCAAATTAGTCTTGTTATCTTGTATGCTACATTAAATAAATAAATAATATTCTACCACTTTCACACAACACCATCTAGTCCCAAACTAAGCAGAAGCTTGTACTATCGGTACTAGATAATGGATAAACATACATATATACTTTTTATTTGTAAATACATACATATTATTCATAAAAACACCCAGACCAGGACAAACATTCATGTTCATGCACACAAATGTTTGACTTGAGCAGGAATCAAACCCGCGACCTTCGGCATAGCAGTCGCTTACACTTCCGCTGCGCCAACCAGTAGTCTAACATTACATTACATCTGAGCTAGGCATGCTACATTACACTTGAATTTATTTTTGTAGTGTTTTATTGTGTCAGTTTTGTTTAAATACATATATACTCTTCATTCGGTGACTAGCAATTTCAAGAAGAAAAGTTAAATATTTTTTAAATATTCATAAAAATATTTAGAAAAGCATGTTTTTCAAATTAAAATTTTATGGAGCAAAACTCTTCCAATCGTGTATCTGTCCAATCAGTCCCTAGATAAAGACCTGATAAATAATATACAAAATTTTCACTTTGCTGGTGTGTCTCACTGCTTCAAAATCGGTAATCAAAAAAAATTTTTTTAAATAAAAAAAACCGACTTCAAAAAACACTAAGGAACTAAAAAACAAAAAATAATTGGTTCTGGAGCAAAAAAATTTGGAGTCAGTGCCAAGCCCTTACGCACAAAGTTACTAAATTACAAACTAATACCTATTCTATCAACAACGAAAGTTATATAAAAATATGTAGAGGCTTTATAGTCAGATCAGAAATACTTGGGTTGGCACCGACTCCAAAAATGTTTGCTCCAGAACCAATTATTTTTTGTTTTTTAGTTCCTTAGTGTTTTTTGAAGTCGGTTTTTTTTTATTTAAAATTAATTTTTATTTTTTGCTTTTTAGTGGTATACTAATAAAAAATAGTAATAGGTGGTAAGTAGGTACATAGGATAGTGTAGGTTACCTTCCAGCAGAGGCGGCTCGTGAAAGATTATATTGGGTGTTCACTAAAAAAAAGATGAAACTGCTTACCATTTATTTTGTGAATACTTTTACAACTAATAGTAAGATGTGCTAAATCATCGATACCTACCTGAACTGTCCACGCAATATCAACTCCGGCGCCACTAAACAAAATACACGACAAACAAAACAGCTTCTTACTTCCTTCGCATTTTCTCAACCACATTCACATAACCAAAGCGTTTTATCATATTGGTCGTTTTTTAAAGTTTTTTCACAGATTTTTATAAAGTTTACGCTGTTATCTTCCATATTAGTTACACAATTTAAGTGTCTTTCTTAAACATATAAGTACGCACAATCACACATACAATAAACAATATTTTAAACACCAATCCTTTTCTTTACATTCAATGCTTTTGTTTACATTCAAATGATACCGGCAAAACACTATTAAAAAAAAAACGGCGCACACGTTTTAATTTTTCTTCGTGACAAATGGTCATATCATTTAGTCGGGTAATATATTCGCGTATGCGCACCTCGTCAAGCTAACCAGGAGCGCCGCTCCGTATTTGGCTTATTTCTCATACAAATCTTCTGTCTCACGCGCCCAGCGCATAGAACGCTCTCACTTTCGCACTCATTACATTTCAGTATTAAGCGTTGTACTAAGCTTTCGTCAGCCAAGAGCGCTGTTATGAGCGCTCCATTAAAAAAGTACCTTGGTATGTATGTTTCAAGAGTGTTGACAAAATTATGAAAAGCAGCTTAGTAGTCAAATACATAATTGTGGATATGCATTATAGAAAGGTGTGTATTAAAATATTGAGTATGTTTATGGAAAAAGTTTATATGCGTTGTATACATAATTTTGATAATTTTGGGAGTTCACTGCTCCAGTGCTCCTTTGAACGAGCCGCCACTGCCTTCCAGTTCTATCATCAGACCATGGAAATCATCCAGTACCAAAGTCCATGTAAAGACGAATCAAACGACCCTAAACCCTAAACTCGATGAGATTGGGTTATTGTATCACAAAGATCTCATGGTTACCTTCCAACTCTATCATCAGACCATGGAAATCATCCAGCATCAAAGTCTATGTAAAAACGACTCAAACGAGCCCGAACTCAACGGCATTGGGTTGTTATCGTCAAATCGCTTCAAGTGTGCTTATAAAATTTGAATAGTTCCTTCGATTTTTCACGATTCCATGATCAGATCCTGACCTGATGATCATGAGACCAACTAGGAGGTATACTCTTTCAATCAAAACAAGAATTTTCAAAATCGGTGCAGGCGTCTTAGAGAAATCGGGGAACATACATAAAAAAAAAAGATTCCAACGAATTGAGAACCTCCTCCTTTTTTTGAAGTCGGTTAAAAAGGGCATACATTTTCGAGGTAGCGCCTTAATTACCTCTTACAATACCTTCATATATGATAGGTTAGTGACACTTTGTATTCTTAATTCGTCACCTCAAGGAGAATTCCAGCAACTTTAGTTTACTCCGTCCAAATATAAAATGAATCAACCACAAATAAAATATTTACGAGTTTATTTTTTCAATTGCGAACATTTGGTGCGCAAGTAAAATATTCACCTTAGTAATCAGAAGGTTGATGAATTAGATGTATTAAATTTTCAACAGGTACTATGTTGCGTTTTGGTACTATGTATGTGTAAGTGACTACACACAGTATGTCGAAGTTACGCTACCGAAGTTCCGCAGCTGATTTTACGTTCCCATGTATTCGGCTGATATGACACACCATAAGTGCCGAACTTACGCTCGTGCTACGAACTACGCTTGTGCTCTACTACTAGAAAAGTTGCCGCTGAACTGACGCCCGACCGAAGTTACGCTGTACGCTATAACGCAACGTAATTTCGGTATGATGTGTTCAAATGTCAGTCATTCAAGTACTGCCTCCTAGATTCAGTGGATAGCGTATGCGACTGCTAATCGGAGGTCCCGGGTTCGATTCCCGGGTCGGGCAAAGGTGTTACTGGGGTTTTCCGAATTCTCAGTAGCAGCACGGAGTCTGGTGATGTGCCCGGTAACGGCAATAGGCTCGCCCCCTATTACGTGGGATCTTAAAATTCATGGCGAAATGTGGGTGTAATATTACACCTCTGCCTACCCCTTCGGGGATACAGGCGTGAGTCTATAAAAAAAGATATAATTCAAATAGCATTGCAGGCGTAATCATGCCAAAGTTCGGTCGCGTAACTTGGGCATAGTGTGATTAGACACTAAGAAAACAAGGTTGGACCTTTTGATGTGGTTACGGTGTAGAGGCTCATGTTACTAGGTTTCAAATAAAATTATGAAAGGAAAAGAGGCTTCTAGCATCTTTGGTTTTTCAATGACTTTTTACATTTTTTGTTGGAGATTGGGCCGCTTTGTCAACGTGATATTTACTTGCTTAGCTGTTGAAGTTTAATATGTATAACATTGACGTTAATCTACATTCGGTAAATGTCCACGTTGAAATTAATTAACTATCACTATTCTGTCTCCAAAGTACTTCAGGAACATTGTTCCTTTTAACAATAAAACATACGATACAACTTCTATCGGACCAATGAGATATTGCTGACGTACTTAATTGTATCTGTCTTGATGCGTTTCGAATTATTATGGGGTTAAATATAATGACCACCATAAAATGCTTTGATACCCTTAGTTCTTTAACCAAAAATATATACTTAACACCAGAAAAATAAAGTCTAAAATTACAATAGTACTAGCTATTTTAGACACGACTGCACTTTAAATTGTATTCGAACATCAAATGTAGTAAATGATCACCAAATAAATAGGTTCTCTTGTGACCCTAAATTCAAAAATAGGAGCTCTGCGAAGCTGGGCTCCGTCAACTTATAAAGTACGAGTAGGTGTTGTAACCAAATCCAATTTATGTGTTGGTATTTCATACAACGAACAAAAAAGCTTAGCTTATAATTTTACATTAAAATGCTGGTTTAATTTTGGTGATCATTTACTACTTTTGGGTTAACAATGATTCAAGTATTTGGAGTAATTTTGCTTAAATAGGTTAGATTAAACTGCGGGTTTCATTTTGGTGATCATTTACCTACTACTTTTGTCCGTTATATGCTACTATATCTGGTGGTAAGTTAAACATAAGCCAATTATTATTACTGCAAGCATTTCGCTTGAATATCATTGGCTTTGCTGGTGTAATACGTGCACTGTTTATAGGCTGACAGCACCAACCCAATCTTTTGTTTAACGTTAATGAGTTTAATCTGTTACGCTATGGAGGCCTACACATATGTGTAATTGTGTAGACCTATTATTTATCACTTGCATGGCAGCGTGACGATTGGATCATAGGATATAATGGTAATACTTGTGATGACAAGGTTGAGCCGTACGATTGCTGTTGAATGCGGGCCATCAGTGGGCCGAGTCAGTCAAAAGCGTCAGATATTTTCCTGCATTGTACTTGCATACTAAACCCTTTTTTGTCTGGACTTTGAAAGGTGAAGAAAAGACTAAAAAAATTGAAGTGACAAAAAAAAACCAATGACTCTGAGTTTGTTTCGGCCTTTCTTCTCAAGAAGTCATTTAGCTAGGAAAAGCCGGCATCATCTAGAATAGGGTTTTGACATGTATAAGTGTTGTAAACCACCAAAATGCAGAAATAAATGTGTCTTTATGTCTTTTGACAGCATTCTGTGTGATGCATACATTGTTAGAAGCATTTTGGTGGTACTTTTTTGCTGGTGATTTCTTTGTCTACAAAATCGCCACGCCAAAAGATGCGACATCAATTTTATAGTGACACAACTATAATATGTATAAAGTGAAATTAATCTGTATGTATAGGTACATTTTTTGCGTTATTGACTGACTGACTGATAGAATATGTACAGCAGCAAGAAGCTGAAACTTGGGCTGTATGTTCCTTAGGAACTTTATGGGTGCACTAAGAAGGGAATCCCTGTTTCCACAGGATCGGGCACAAACGGGATAAATAAAATGTGTGGGCGTAGCTACTGCCCTCTAGTCGATACCTACATAAAATCCATTTACAGAACAGATTTATTCTTGGCACTTTATTTATAAGTTCCTTATCATATAGATCTGATCAGTATTCGTAAGAAGTCTCTCAAAACTTTGGAATTTGCTTCGATAGTATTTTACTAGCATAAAAAGTTTTAGTTTTCTAGGTAGTACAGCCTTGCTGATTTCAGCATGAATGGGCCGGCTCGACCGGGGAAATACTACCCTCTCACAAAAAATCGACGTAAAGTAACAGAATCTAAACTGTTGCGTTTCGTTCGGTGAGTAAGAGTGCCGGAGGCCCTATCCCCTATTCCTTCTCCTTCATCCCACTCCTTATCCTATCCCTTTTCCCAAACCCCAAGGGGCGGCAACGCACTTGTGACTCCTGTGGTGTTGCTTGTGTACATGGGCGGTGGTAATTGCTTACCATCAGGCAATCCGTCTGCTCGTTTGCCGCCTTATGCTATAAAAAAAATTATTAGAAACTGTCTCAGCGTAATCAATCATAGGACACAATCTCAGTTCTTAGTATAATTACAATGAAATTGTTTTAGACCTTCTTTGTTTGCCAGTTGTGCTTCTTACTCACCATCATCATCGTCAATCCGCCGAAAGACATCCAATACTGGACTTAGGCCTCTCCCTCTACTGATCGCTGTTTACTTACTAATTATTAGTTAATCCCACAAGTTGCCGATACAAGGCAAACAACGTTTCTTCTTTTAGAATATTTTTACATATGGCTCATCATGCGAATAAGTATAATCTGTATTATATATATAATTATATAAAATCCTTGCGTTACTGACTGACTGACAGACAAGCTACAGCCTAAACTATTAGACGCAGGAAGCTGAAATTTGGCATGTATGTTCCTTGAGGACGGTAAGGGTGCACTAAGATGGGATTTGCCGAAATTCTTACGGAATCGGGCAAAACGGGTAAAATAAAAAAAAGGACGTGCGGGCGTAGCTGCGGGCGTCCTCTATTTAGTTATAATTCACAATATTCGATGTCGATTCGACTTCGACAATGCATTTTTAATATACAGTGTGTTTCATAAACCCCCGTCTGATCTCGAAAGGTCATATTACTGACTTATCAGGCATACCAGGAAAAATAATAAAAAAAATCTAGGTCATCATAAAACATCAGAATAAATTTCCTTAGCTCAGTGCTAACGAGAAACATTACCCCGAAATTGGCGAAAATTCTGTAAACTAACAACACTCCCCTCAATAGCGGAATCCTTTATGATTCTTAAGGCCCATCCACACGGCACAATTTTACCACTGATCAAATTTTCAATGGAATTGGCTTTGCCCGTCTACACGACACAATCAAATGACTGAATTTCATTCCGTCCACCCAATTGGTTAAAATCTGGTGGTCCGCACACCCGATGAACTTGAGTTGGACGACTGGCGTCTACACGTCACGATTTAATCAAGTGATTTAGTCAAGTTGGACGTAAAATTGTGTCGTGTGGATAGGCCTTTAAATTTATTAAAAATTGTCGGCTTTCGCCGCTTACCGTGTCAAAGGGCATGCCGCCTTTTTAAAATAGTGCAATTTTACCGTCAAGCGAGCCGCCGTACACAAAGGGACCGCTCTAGTGATGTTTACGATCAAGAGATAATATCGATTTATTTAATTTTAACATGACATGTTAAAACTAGAATGATAGCCTGCTAGGCTACTAGGCCAATGATAGCCTAGTGATAATACCAACGGATTGCCGTGCAGAGGGTATCGGGTTCGAATCCACGGCGCGCATCAAATACATAATAAGATAATAAGACTTTTCCAAGTTACGTGCGTAATAAATAGTTAATATCCCTGTGTCTCGGAGAGCACGTTAAACCGTCGGAGCAACAGTCATGAAGATCTTTGACAGTCGTCACGCGGAGTCAGTACCCTTAAATAAACTGATTCTAGTCTAAACCATGGAATGTTTTTATTTATTAACAGCAAATAAAAACATAAATTTACACAAAGCTGACGTTTTAGGGGTTTAGCTACCGATATTCTATCAGGTAAACAATAACATAAAATATCGATAGAAACAGTACTCCAGTGAATACCATTTGTTACATCTCTAATTATTTACCTATTTGATTTACGAATTAACTATTTGCCTACTTGAACACTCAGTCTTTCGCTAGCTTTCCTTTTGTTTAGACTTCCGCGTGAAATAGTAGATTCGTTAGGTATGTCATATTCAAACCCTGAATACTTTAACATGTTGATGTGCTTAGGTAGGAGTGAATGCAATTATGCAGGTGCTCGTAGAGAGTACGAGGAGCGGTATGCCAGACCACGGGGTCTACCCGTGCCGTCGGAGCGCGCGTTTCAACGGCTTCACCACCGGGTGTACAACACGGGCAGTGCTCGCGATGATTCGAATCGCAATCATGGTGGCAGACCACAAAGTAGCGACGGTGTAGTGGAACAGGTCTTACAATTATTCGCTGAGGATCCCACGCAGAGTACCAGGAGTGCGGCACGTGAACTGGGCACCAGTAACGCGCGAGTGTGGAGGATATTAAAAGAAGACGGACAACATCCTTTTCACTACCAACGTGTTCACTCACTTATGCCGTCGGACTATGCCCACAGAAGACAATACTGCAACTGGCTACT
Source organism: Euclidia mi (assembly GCA_944739405.2). Classification (NCBI taxonomy): domain Eukaryota; kingdom Metazoa; phylum Arthropoda; class Insecta; order Lepidoptera; family Erebidae; genus Euclidia; species Euclidia mi. The sequence goes on from OX123195.2 coordinate 13,856,971, forward strand.
TGGCAAAGTAGAAGAGGATGCTACGTTCTTGGAGCGCGTGTTATTTACCGACGAATGTTCATTTGTGCGGACGGGTGTTTTCAACTGTCACAATGAACACGTCTGGGCTGTTGAAAATCCACACGCGATGAAAGAAAGCCATTTTCAACATCGTTGGCGCATCAATGTGTGGGCGGGAATCCTCGGCGACCGTATTATTGGTCGGCATTTTTTAAATGAAACCATGAACGGTACCAATTATTTAAGATTTTTGAGGGAAGTTCTAAGTGACGAGTTAGATTCGTTGCCGTTAAGCTTCCACCGCAGCTTGTGGTTCCAGCACGACGGTGCCCCACCTCATTTTTTACGAGCTGTGCGTGAGTATCTTGACGCACACTTCCCTGGCAAGTGGATTGGACGAAGCGGGCCTATCTCGTGGCCACCAAGATCACCGGACCTAACGCCTTTAGACTTTTACTTGTGGGGACACGTTAAACAAATAGTGTACCAAAAACCGTGTGACACTGAAGAAGAAATGCGTGCGCGTATCGTTTTTGCTTTCCGAAGTTTAAACCCAGGAGTGTTAAGAAGTGTGCGTTCGGATATGGTGCAAAGGTGCCGTAAGTGTCTGGACGTGGGCGGCGGACATGTGGAGAATGACCGTCGCAACTTACAGCAAGTTGATATTTTTATCAATTAAGGTAGGTACCTAGTTACGTAAGATTAAACCAATTAAAAAGTAGGTAGTTATTAATGTAAGTACCGTAGTCATAGCGCGACGATTTTCTCTTAGATGGGTGACCGCGTGTGACATTACATGAAAGCGCTTCCGGGCTTCCGACGGCCCGTAAAGCCGCATCCAAGAATCGTTAGGCCATGTCGTAGGTATTCGAGCAGTTTGAAAACAGTGACACCAGAGTTGGCCACGCACTCGCACGAAACAAACAGAAAACCTTAATACTGTACTTTGTTTTACGGAGTTTTTCCTAAACCGTCGAAGCAAAAGATCAGCTGTTGCATCAAGTGCATAAAATCTGTTTATACCTAAAATAATACTTGGCACGTGTAAAGGACGATGACGCGCGGCGGCGGCTTTTGTCAAAGGAGGCGGTCGGTTGGCCTATGCACTCAAAGGCGCCGCTTTTGCCGTCAAATTTTTATGAACTTTAGGTAGATACCTAGCTAATACGATTTATGAGTCTTTAGTGTTGCCATGGGTAATCTGATATGATATTATTTAAAATTAATTAAATTTACATGGGAAAATTTTATGTTGAATTTCCGTGAAATAATGACAAATATCTCATCATTTTACGCTACTCTACAACCCCTTCATTGATCGGACGGATGGATATGTAACAGCCTGTATATAATAATATATAGTATATCACAAGAACACACAAAATAAAAAAATGCGTGATAAAAAGCTCGTCCCAATGCCAACGTCGTTGACTTTGTCTTTGAAATATAAATCTATACTAATATTATAAAGAGGAAAAATTTATATTTTTGTTTATAATGGATAAACTCAAAAACTTCTGGACCGATTTTAAAAATTCTTTCACCATTAGAAAGCTACATTATCTGCAAGTAACATAGGCTATATTTTATTTTAGAAAAAATAGGGATCCGTAAGATATTTGGGTTTTTCGGGTACGCGAAGTAGTTCCCTCAGGACGCGGGTGAAACCGCGGGAAACGGCTAGTATTATATATAAAGCAATGCATAGAATTTCTTAATCTCGTATTTGAGTCTCGTGCAATAAAGAAGTACAAAATGTAAATGAAATAAAATATTCTAATATACAGGATGTAAAAAGATCCTTAACGAAAACTGAAATCCCATGTTGTACCAATCACTACGAACATTTTTTACTTCGGCGACATACCTGGGAAATTACCGGTTCAGGAGATATTGAGGCTCAAAGTTAGCATAGAATTCTTTTAATTAGGTACAAAATCGATGCATTTACCCCGCCAATATGTTCTATAGATGCCCAATCCCCATGGATAAGTAGATATTTCGAACATTGCACGCGCGCGCTTTCAATTGCGGTTTTTTAAATGTGAAAACTTAAAAAAAGCGTTTCCCAGCTATTATTTTTAGGTAAAGTATAGTATGACTTGGTATGATGTCCACAACGAGTAGACTTCGGCTTGGTTATGGATCTTGTGACACCCTGTATTTAAAAATAAAAGCATATGTTTGTTCAATATTAATAATTATTGATTCTAAATTCAAGTAAGTTATGAAATAATGACGTGCTCGTAAGTCTTTACAGCAACACCTTCCAACTAAATGAAAAAATACAATAATTGTATCGGATTTTCTCTCTCTTTCTTGCACAGAACACGCCGTCTTAGTTGTAAAGCGATTACGCCGCAGACAGTAGCTCTGTTTAGTTTCTCTTCATTACACACAGAATCCAATTTGTTTGCGATTCTTATTTTTTAATTATCGTTGTGGTTTTTCATTAACACTTAGAGATGACCTCTGCACGATTTTTTGACCTTCGAGGTAGCCTTTTAAGGCAAATATACAATTACTACATTTGCGAAGAATATGAAAACTGAACATTAAACCCCATATCAACCGGTTTGGCTAGCGTGGTACAATAAACCAAATCCTACTATTGAGTGACGCAAATTAGCAGAAGCCTATGTCCAGCAGGCAGCAGTAGACTGCGAAAGGCTGTATAAACTAAATAATCATAGATTTCTTCAAAAGTTACTTGTTTGAGGCTACAAAAAAGATGCTAAACAATGCCTTTGTTTAGGCTTGAACGAGATATATTTGTACTTTAAAAATTATTTCAGATAGAAAAAGATACGACTCTATTTTTGCCAACAGATTGCAACATTTGAAACAATGCAAAATGCAACTTTGCTAAACATCTTATTTTAAACCTCCTTGCAAATTCTTTAACGCATTCTTGTTCACTTTTACTACATCCTAGTGTTGTCCCTGTTGCAACTCAGACTTTTCATAGAGCCTAAATCCGTTTTCTAGTATCTTTTTCTTGAACTTTTTTGCCGTGCGTTCATCTTGTGAAATTATAATTAATCTTTAGGACAAAACAGTATATTAACGAACACATTGCACATTGCAACGAAATATGCCACTGATAAAGGTCTTTGGTAAGTGAGCATTGAAATATAACATTTTACAATAACTTGCATAAGATTCAACTTTACACCAAAATGATCCAGCGGCTGCATTTTTGATATAAATACGCCAACTGGCTATTAAATTATAATAAGCATGACCATTGCGCTTTTAAATAAATACACATGAAAGTGCATCTACTAAATTCTTTTAGCTTTCTAACTTTTCTCACAAGACAGCTATGCTATTCAGACTAATAGTATGCAAAGTATATTCTTAGCTGTATACTAGATATTTTGCTAAACATTTTACATGGTTTACTAGTGTATGCAAAATGCTGGACCGCATCACAGGGGTAGTCGAGGATACACAACTAAGGCTTGTGTCTCACTGCCAGATAGAGCTTCTTGCAAAACTTACAATCGGCCAAAACTTGCATCGTTCATCATTCACGAGGAAAGTGCTGTTTTAGTAAAATGCTGATTCCGACATGTCTTTGGTATTTTTTACTCGCATTGTCAGTGCACACTACATTAATGGCACTACGAATTGATAGAAAAAAACTGCATTTTATGTGGTCCGGAAATTGTGCAGGTATGGTAAAGTTTGTAACGTAATACTACGTATTGGGTTATAATATCTCGCAGGCGCTTAACGCAGTGGGTGGAGCGAGCTTAGAGCGCTTTGTTAGGAATTGTTACCTTATATGGTCATGGACAGAGCCACGGGCAGTCTGTGACTCATTGGTCTATGACTATATAAGATGCGTGCGCGATCTAAATCGGTCACTTTGCCTAGTCGACGCAACACTGCAACTACACCTCGAGATTAACTTCTCTATTTACTTTCTCGCCGGGGGTTAGCATATTCTAGTTGTCTGTGTGCCTATATGTTCTGTCTGTAGTGTCTTAGGAGACCTAAGCATAACAGCCGATTTAGAAAAGAATAGAATAGAATATCTTTATTTGCTGTAAACAGGGTACATTACAGATGTTGATTTCATGATAATATAAATGATATAAAGGTGCAAGCCCGTTTAGCCAATTTTAAATAGCATGCAAATGTAGGAACATACAATGTGAAGTCAATAGATAACAATCATATTTAATAGTATTTATGTCATATACATATTTATTAATAGGTCAATTAGGCATTCATTACACCGAATCATAATTGTTTGATAAAAATTCTTGAATAGAATAAAAAATTTTCTGCATGAGCCAACTACGTAACGCTGGTATAAATTTATTTGTGGGCAGTATTTTTACAAAATTTGGTAATTAATTATTGTAAATTTTTATACTCATGGCGTATGAATTGTTTTGAAGCCGGCTACTTCTCGGTATCATATTTAAAACAAGTCTGTTAGGATTTCTTATATTGTCACGTCGAGTGACATCTTTTGCCTGTTTAAACGAATCTGGATTTTGTTTTATAAATTTACCTATTTCTAGTATGTAAAGACAAGCTAATGGGAGTATTCGCAATCTTTTAAAGAAGGGTCGACATGATACGTCAGGGGCAATATCGCAAATCGAACGGATGCATCGTTTTTGGGCCACAAACACTTTCTGTATGTGAGAGCTGTTGCCCCATATTAGTAACCCATATCTGAGGACGGATTCTACGTAAGCAAAATAGGCTGTACGTGCAATGTTTTGGTTTGTTACTTTTGCCAATTTATAAAGTGCATATGAAAAACGGTTTAATTTGTTACAAATTTTTTCTACTTGTTCTATCCAATTAAATTTGGAATTTATTATAATTCCCAGAAATGTCACACAATTTGTATTCGATAAGGTATGTCCATCAAAATTAATTATTATATTATTATTATTAAAATTATTGAAATTAATTATATGTGTCTTTGATAAATTTATTTTAAGATTATTTTTATTCAACCAATTAATAACTAAAGTCAGAGTATTGTAAATGTCATTTTCATGTTGTTTGATTGTCATATTGTTATTTGTAGTCACTATTATCGATACGTCATCTGCAAACAGAATTGTTTTATGTTCTATAACATCAGGTAAATCGTTTATGTAAACCAGGAAAAGTAGAGGTCCCAATACACTTCCCTGGGGAACTCCGAATTCATTTTTTTTGTATTCTGATCTATATGTTTCTATATAGTCATTTGAGTTCAATTGAGAGATATCCACACTTTGAATCCTATCTTCTAGGTAAGTTTTTAGCCAGTTATGTGCTATTCCTCTTATACCATACTGTTCCAATTTTTCCAAAAGCAGTTTATGTGAGACTAAATCAAACGCTTTTTACATATCGAGGAACATAACTGTTGTATATAATTTGTCATTGACTTTCTGAATAGCCTGTTCCTGACCGGTTGTTGTGTATTCTCTGTGCTGTTTCCAGTTCTCCCTACGGGCGACGATTCTCCCAACGGGCCTGACGTTCTCTCTACGGCTGCAATTCTCCCTACGGGATGCGACCTACGAGCTGCTAGCACCGTGCTGCTACCCGTCGCCGCCCACGTAGCTTTCTACAGCCAGGCCACTGGGCGCCTGACCACGTCGGCTGCGCCGCCTGAGCCTCCGCTCAGCCTGCACCTCGACCACCGAGCTGCCTACATGACGTGCACTTTGGCCAGCTCACCGGCAACCCTACGAGCAGCTACCTTGCGAGCGTCGGAGAGCAGCTGGAGTCTACATTCCAGGCTTCAGCCCAGTGCTTACCTATTTCGGTCATACTGTATGTAAGCGGTAGTGAGACGTTATAAAAAACCTGTTCAGTCTAGCAGTGTTTTCATCGAACCCCGACAATCCTACCTGAGACCACGTCTCAAGTTTACAAACTGTGAAGATTTTTTCCTTGTACACAATATAATATAAGGTACACTTATACAATTATGAATAGAATAAATAGTCACAATTTGATATAATATATACAATAATAGGCAAGCTTCTCTCTACTAAGAGCAATTTCTTCCAAGACAGTAGATCAACAATATATAGTAGAGGAATTCACTGTCGTCTACATAAATGTTGTCATGCCATGGCATCGAAATTTAAGATCGACTATAATAAACGAAATCGATGTATTTTCATAAAATGCTTGTTACTTACTGTGAGACCAAAGACTACAGGATAAACTACTTAGATTCCAATGGCCGTAAACCACAAATAGAGGACCAAAGTGAGCTCACTAACTTTGTTAATCAGTTAACTACTATATTCTGAAGCGACGTATTTAGTGAAGCTATATTTTCGACACTGGTATTTTAGATTTAGTGTAGTAATCTTCAGTATTTATAAAAATCTTGCGTTACTAACTGACAGACAACGCATAACTTATTTTAAATTGTCTTTCGGTATATATACCACGTACCTTTGTTTGGAGTAACCGATATTTCGGCACTGTTGCAAGCGCCATGTTCACGGATGTACTGAGGGACAACGCATACGAAAATTACTAGATGAATCTGAAACTTGGCATGTAGTCTTAGCGCACCCCCGCGGTCACGAAGGAATACCTTCGTGACCGCGGGGGTGCGCTAAGACGGGAGTTCTCGAAATCCCTATGGGATCGCTAAACAAAAGGTTACTGACTCTAGTCTACTATATTTTTAATAGACAGGGGATAACTTTGATTTTAAAAGAGTCATGCTCTCTTATTTTAATTAATTAATTTTCTACTACTATATATTAATTAACAATTTATAAACAACGGCGGTATTATGAAATATGAACAATTTTATGTAACGTTTATTTTTAATAATTTACAAAGTTTAACACTGAATAATAATTATATTGTTTTTTAAGATATCGTTTCTCTGTTTCGTTGCTTATATTCAGGATATAAGAAACAAACAACAACTCACCTAATTGGCAATGAAATCATAAACAGCAAAATTAACTGTCAATCACTACAAGCGTCACCGCACATACCAACCTATTAGTTCATGTATCAAGAAAAATAAAGCAGAATTAACCATTATATCGGTCTCAAACGCTTATCAATAAAATAAACAATCGAAAACATTGTACAATATCTAGAACAATATATCGTAAATTGTTATCCACCTAAAGAAAAAATCCCTCTCTGTGTAAATAAATCGGCTTCTTCCTCTACTTAAAGGCATAGCAGATAAGCATTTATAGTACGGTTTAATTTACGCACTTGTTGAGCCACCAGGTTTCACTCGCAGTTTCAATTAACTATATTGCCACGTGATTTCAATTTGTTAGCGACGGACCCTATTCTGGTAACTGTGAGAATTGTCGAGCGATTTTAAATAGGCGTTTATGGGAAATGGCACAGTGCGCTTGCATTAGCAAGCGCATTAGCTCGAAATGAGTTTATCTTCACTCGGGCACTAAATTTGTTTTAGAGATCACTGCCCAATAGCCGTGTCGGCCCTTTCGGTTCATACAGTCAGCAGGATCGATGAGTTACGAAAATAGCTGTTGCTCCAACAAAAAAGTCTGCAATGGTTACAACCTTATTACCTTATATTTATATTCATTAAGATAGTTAATTTATTATGCCTAGACGGTAACAACAATTGTTATGAAAATTATCTTAATTTCCCTGTGATGATGGTTATTCAAAAGCTACTAAAACTTCAGGCGGTGTCTAAATAAAGATATTTTAGAATGGATCTTGGCCGACAATAGACGCAATAGAAAATCAATTGTAATTAACCAAATGTGCTTCATAAGTAATTAAATGAAATAAGTAAAAAAATGGGTTCAATGTATTGACACGATCAATCTTTTTCACAGGGTTTTTATCCTTGGCGCTCAGCACGCAACATCTGATCGCTAAACATCAGCGACTTTGGTCGTCAGCGTTTTCTCTAGCCTTAAAGGACTTGCTCTACTTAAACAACCCAACACTACTGAATATTAATGGCTCCTCAAAGAACGCATAAAAATCTCCTTTTCTGTGCAAAATGGGGCGTTGTTGGTAAACATGTCTTTGTCTTCTAAACAAAATAATTATATGTGAAGCCAACTTTCTGATTTATATTTTCCTTACAAATAATTTGAATATAACAAAAAAAATCGCAAGTAAAAACATAACAAGACTAATTTCTGCCGCCGTTGTTTCTGTCTTAGTATATTCTTCTGTTATATATGTCCCCGGAAAATAATAAGCACCGTAAATTTAAAAAAAAATCTTTCAAATAGTTCAACTTAATAGGTTATGTTAGGTTTTCTTGTGACCCTGAACACAAAAATAGGAGTCCTGTGAAGCAGGGCTCCGTCAATTTAGCCTCATTAACATTGCTAAAGTTCCGGTTTATTCGTAAAACTGGCGAAGTATGGCGGTAGCGAGGAAGGAAACGGAACACGTGACTTATTCAACCAATCAGAGCACACATGTCGTTCGGTATTGCTTACGTATTATTTTACGAATGAATTCGGTAAGTTTATCAATTTACGAAAATACGGGCGTAAAATAATACAATTTATCTCTCGTTTAGATTCCTACTACCCTCCTTACGAAAAGTGCAATAATTCGAGTTTTGCACCGAATTGAGATAAGTACATATTCGGAATCAGCAGAACGAGATCTACATATTCTTTTAAGACACTTTTTACGTAACTATGACGCAGCCGGTTTTAATACTAAGCCTAACTGCAATATCTAGGTCGATGCTTTATGATTTACATATCAAGACCAAAATAACTATAGATAGGATGACTTACTACGATAACTTACTTATGCTATTAAGAAATTTCGCTAACTATATCTGCAATAAGTATAGTTACTGTACTTATTATTAGAATAGATCGTAATTTGTAATATTCATTTACTAGTTATAAGTGCAATATGTTTGAGTTATTGCAGATATGATAAGGATCCTTATTTACGGTATTAAATAATGTACTAATTGAAGTAGTAGTTAAGTAGAGTTACTGCATTTATAATTACCATACTTCGTTGCTTGTGATTCTCATTTATTAGTTATAAGTACAATAAGCTTGAGTTATTGCAGTTATCTTAAGGGACCTTTTTAATAATTATAAGAAGGATACTAAACTTGATTTTCTAAGTAGATATATATTGCATTTATTTCTAGGAAGATTAAATGAATACAGTTTACCTACGCGACATCAATTGCAATAAATTCACCATTTATTGCGATTATAACTAGCACCAGGAGGTTGGAGGGTACGAGGGGAGTAAAATATTTTGTGCAAAAAATAAAACAACTTAAAAGCAACTTTATCACTATACATTCAGTCAAAAAAGTATCGGAAATGGATTATTTGTTTATGGTTCCAAAGTCATTTTTTTTTTCTTTTTGTTGTTAGATTGGCATAACTGTTTTCCATTTTGGCGCGGAGCTTAAGTTGCATCTGTTAGTTGTGTTAAATACAGTGCTGTTTTTAGTTATATAATATCTAGTGAGTATTGTGAATTTCTTAATGGACAAAAACATCGAAAAAAGATTTTGTCTTAAATTTTGCATTACCAATGGAATTTCGTGTTCGTAGTCAATGTAAATGTTACAACTGAAGTTAATATCGCGAAAGTAAAGGTAACAATGACTGAAAATTCGCATTCGACTTTGAGAGAGACAGCCGCCGAACTTTCTGTATCTCACGATTTGATCCGTATCATTTTAACTAAACATTTGGGTATAAAACATATTGCCGCCCGGCTAGCCCCAAAAGACCTGGATTTTCTCCAAAAACTCAATCGCATGAAAGTCGCTGAGGACATGCTAGAACGAGTCAATTCCGACCTAACATTCATGAAACGCATTGTTACTCGTGACAAGGTTTACGAGTTTGACATGCAAACTAGTCAACAAGCTTCGGAGTGGCGCCTTGCAACTGAACTGAAACCGAAAAAACCACGCCAAAGTCTTTTCTTTGACTATCGTGGTGTTGAGCACTTGGAATTCTTGCTGGAAGGTCGAACGGTAAATAAGGAATATTATTTGTGCGTTATGCGGTGTTTAAGAGAATGCGACGAAAAGGGCAGATTTGTGGAAAGATGTACCACGATAATGCGCCTTCGCACAAGGCCATAATTCTGAACGAAATTTTGACCAAACACTCAACAAATACCATCGAGCAACCACCACATTCACCAGATATGGCCCCAACTGACTTCTTTCTTTTTCTTAAACTCAAATTACCACTTCGTGGCTCCCGTGTTCAATCGGTAGAAGATATAAAAGAGAATTCGCTGCGAGAACTGAACTCAATTCCGGAAACAGCGATTAATACATTTTTACATTCCCGACCAGTATTTGCGTAGTGTAGGCAGAAGACAGCATAAACTCGTTTGCTATCCACCTATGTAGCGCTCTGTACAAGCTGAAAATAGTCCTACGGAAAGAGCGATTAAGCTTTTAAATGACCTTCTTAAATATAGTCCAGATGCAGACATATTTTTTAATGCACAGAGTGTATTATTAAAACATATTTATAAGTACCTAAATTTAAGAAATAAATTATAGTTCCTACCTCTAGTTAAGTTTATTGTTGTATTTGTTTACAAATTTTATATTTTTATATTGTTATTTTTAGTTTTAGTAATTTTGTAGAACTTAGTATTTAATTTACAGTACATTTAGTATAGATATAAGTGAGTTGGTGTACTATATGCTGTAAACTTATATCTTAAAAATAAATGAATATGAATATGAAGTGATTCCCATTGTACTTGTACTTTTTTAGTTTGAAATAAAAAAGATTTAATAATATATATTTTTTTATTTATAGAATTATAACCAATTTCACATTATTTTGAAAAACACATCTGAGCGCAGAAAACAGTTTCATATTAAATCGGTGAGAGGAAAAATAATATTGTACAAACTTCATTTTTCTTAAAGTAACAAGTTAATAATTTGGCGTTTTACTAATGAAAACCGCAATAAATAAGAAAATTAATGCAAATTTGGTTAGGAAGCAGTTAAAAACAAAAATGAATTGCTACTCAAAAATGCATCATCTTGGTTTCCTAACCATTAGTGCAATAAATAGGTTACTTATTGCGGTTATGACTAGTAAACATTCTTTCTACATAGTAATAATACTAAAAATTATTTTATTTATTGGTTTTTATATCGGGATTATATGTGGGAACAAACATTAAGTATCACATAATATTATCTACATTGTTATACATCATGTAGTAAAAGTTTCAATCCGATACCTTGTATAGTGATGGAGATACAAAGAAAACAAAAATAAAATCTTTACCCGCGTTTTTCTCGAAATCAGGTTTGACCTGGTTATTGCACTTTTCGTAAGGACGGCAGTACGATAGTTTACACAATTCCTAGGAAGTTTATAAATTTACGGGTTTTGTTATTTTCCGGTGACATATACATATATCGCCACAGAAACGCAACTTAAAAAATTAAAATTATAATTAAATATGAGTCTGGTAGTAATATTACGTTAGACATTGATTTTAAAAATAAAACTAAATCTTTGACTATATTGTAGTATATTCATGCCTATTTGCCTTTAATGATATACAGTCACTAGTCTACATCGGTATCTATAAACAATCTCAATTTTATTCTTCTCAAAAACCAATCTAATAAAGCCCGGGCTTAAACTAAGACGAAGTTTCATTGTTTCTTACTATATCCTACAAATCTTCGACTAGTTGTTTTGTTCTAAAGACAGGTATTATTAAATCGTTATTGCACCATGCCTTAATTTAAATACAAAAAATTTCGCGCCTTTGCTCTTAAGTGCGCGTTCGTTTGACAGTAAACTGTAGACTTAACCGTCCTTGGGAATTTGAAAAGATTTCAGTATTATGTAAACAATGGTTTTAGTTCCTGTACGTATTGTCAATTGATGCATATTTAAAAGGATATACCATTTTAATGAAAACCTTGAACTAAAGACTTGAAAAGATAATAACTTATATCGTATTTAGCTTTTCTGTAATGCTAAACCTCTGAGTATTTTGTGACATATAAACTAAATCGAGGCTGATTTAAAGGTAGCACATTAAAAACAATATAAGTTGCGAATTCTAAATCATACGTTGAAAATTATTTTACATACCCTCAGTGCTAAGCAGTTTCACAGTGTATAAACAATTTTGTATATATGTATGTTTATCCATTATCTAGTACCCATAGTACAAGCTTCTGCTTAGTTTAGGACTAGATGGTGTTGTGTGAATGTGGTAGAATATTATATTATTATTAATTACAAAATCGACAGCCACCAAAATAGCCTCTCCGTAGAATTACGAGACTATCAAGTTAGGAGTAAGTTAAATGGTGTAGCACCATGAGAATTAAACTTTTCCTTCCACTTGACAGCCCGTAAATCTTGACGTTACAGCTTCCTGCCACTTTTATATCCACCTATACTACCTTATAGCTCAAATTTTGTTGGTCTCATTTTCGTGGCCGAGTTTTGGGAATGTCTGAGCTACTGGTAGTAATTATTATCCTTTGACTGAAATTATTTATTTATTTTATACAGACTTTATACATCCCTTTAACGTATCATTATATTATCCTTGCGTTACTGACTGACTGACAGACACGCTACAGCCGAAACTATTGGGCGCAGGAAGTTGAAAGGAGAAAGACCAAATACGGCCTGTAGCGGCCAGAAAGTTGTGAATCGTTGAAATTAAACATATAATTTTTAAAAATTTTACATCGTTTTCGTTTCTTGATAGAGTATCGGTGAAAGAATTTAGTTTTTAAAGATTAATTATTTTGAATAAGCTATGGTAATAGCGGATGAATGTCTTATGTTGCCAGCATTAAAAATAAAATGAAGTATGGTAGGCAGAAATTGTTTTAAGGAAATAATATTTTTATTACTATATTAGAAAACAATATATTTTATTTACTTTATAAGTATATTTGTAAAAAGAATCAAGAAATATATAATTTACTATACATTCCATAATTATTAATCGGTAAAAATCGTTTTGTTTTTTAATCGATAGTAGAAATATTTTTTCAAACCATTTGCAACACTTTTTTTATCTGTTATGTCATTCGTGTTGCTACTGTGTATCGTAAATATTTTGCTCTGATTTATTGGTGTTTTCGTACGGTTTTAATGTAATGTAATTGAATATAAATTCAATAATAATGATCAGTACCTTCTACCCATGCTAAGAATATGCAGCGGTGTTTGTGATTGTGGTTAGCTTTTTTGGACGAGTATACATAGTACGAGGTTCCCTAGTACACAGGTGATTATTCATTATTATTGGCCACTCTTTATGTAGTTTATGTTCTTTAAGACGCAAAGACATTCTTTTATTTACATCTAGGTATTATATTTATGTTAAAATTCAATTTTGAGGTATATTTAGTTGCGGAATAATTTCCATTTCAAATATCTCGTATCTTATTTCCACCAAAAGTTATTTAAAAAGAAATTATACAGGTTAATAGAGTAGTCATTTATCTTCAAAACACACATGGTGTTGTGTTTGGCCGTGCCAGGCCCATAATGTATGGCCAAATGGTACATCTCCTTTGGCATGTATGTTTCTAAGAAGGGATTTCCCGAAATTCCCATGGGATCGGCCAAAACGGGTAAATTTAAAAAAAATGCAGGCGTAGCTGCTGGCTTCCTCTAGTATAATATATAATGGCAACCATCGCCCTCGCCTCGAGCTATCCTGCTTGCTTCCAAGGTTTTCACCATGAGCCGGTGTCTGCTTTCCAGTTTTAAGACATGTGACAGAATACCAGCTTTACTATAGAGCGACTGCCGTCTGCCCTCCGCAACGTATAAGGATAACGAAATTCCATGATTTAAATCATGTCAGAATATTCACGAGTACTGTCTCCCCATAAGCTCTGTCAATGAGTCTGTCGTATAACAGAGTACATATGAAAATATTATGCAGCAGCATTTAAGTCGTGTTAGTGCCAGAGTTTTCTCAGCTAAGGCACACTAGTTTCTACTGCACAAAATATTATTTTATTAGAAACAGAATAAAAGTTGAAGTTTATTTGAGTTGTTTTTGTATTTGTATGTGGGTTTAGTTGCATCAGATAGAATTTTGTTTATTCTCGAATGCTAGTTCAAATAAGTTACTATATAATATGCTACCGCTACAAGAACACCTCAATTAACTACGATGAAACTAATAAGCGGATTAGTTTACACTACACTGCGTCCAAACTTTCCTGACCAAAATATTAGGTGGAACGGAAACATTACTAAAGCATAAATAACTAGTTACAAGTAAAACTATGTCTTGTCTGTAAGCAACGGAATCATACTTACCCGTTCCGCTTTGGTTAAAGTCATCTATCACTGGGCAAATATGCACGGATCATCATCATCCTCTTAGCGTTATCCCAGTTTCAATCCATGGTCAGCTTTCTAGTCTAACCGGTTTTGGCTGAATATTAGCTATTCCACAGAGCGACTACCTGTCTGACCTCCGCAACCCGAAGGGATAGTGATATTCCATGGTTTAGACGCGTCAATACCTTCTAAATTAACTGACACTAGTCAGTTAATTTTCTGTTCTTTGGATCATGCTGTAGATTGGTGAGACACATCGGTTCTCGGGTTGGAAATCGAAACTTATATATTATGTGTATGACATTGTTAATTGTCACTTAATTTTAGAAGAGCACATGAAATTGTTGCTTCTGGCTGTCATGCAGATCTTTTGCATTCGTCTCAAGGAGTCCTGTACCCTCAAATTATAGTACCTATTACTGGCGGCCACTCCCGGCTTCGCGCACAATATTTTGGCTATAGGTAAAGTTATATTGCAGGCAATAAGTAGTATTTTTGTGACGAATTAGGAAAACAATGACAAGACTCCATTTCATTCAGACTCAGGAAAATAAACTAACCAAGCGCTATTCCAGGCATAGTATGTTAAGGGGAGCGGCTGGAGTCATCATTCTGTTAAATATATTCATAAGACTGGAAAAAGCCCATTCCAGGCCCCAAGGCAAATGCTTTGGCTCCAACTCTAAGAGCGATAATAAAGACGTTAAATTCACTTTGAAGACACTGCAAGTAACCAAGTAGTATACGAAAATTGCAGTACAAACATCTCAGAGAAAAACTAAATAAATAAAAATAACACATTTCGTGTCGTTTGGCAGCTCATAAATCTTTTTATTAAAATTTCACAGGGTTTTCTCCGGTGCGCGTAGTTCTGTTTACGTTTTATCTGAGCGAAGAGATCTTATTTTCACGGTTGTTTTACGGAGACGGTAGATTTAACTAGCTTCATTTCTTGGTACTACTATGGTATGCAAGTTCTATCGGTAATAATTTGTAAAATCATATATAGAGGCAAGGTAGCAATTATGGGATACGTTCCTAATATGGACTTCGTTATATTTCGAAGGCTAAGCGCCGCAAATATTCCAAAATCTGTTTTAGTAGAGATTTAATTTAGTAGGTATAGGTAGGTACAAATTATGGACAACATACAAAATATATTGTATAATCAAATCCCAAAATTTTAATACTCTGGGCACTTAGGTTTGGAAATATATTGGTTTTCCATATGGGGGGCGTATTCCACAATTGGTACTTTTCTCTCTAAGTATTTTCAAATACCTACACTGTGAATAATGATAGCCAAAACGTCCAGCAAAGAATATTTTGAACCTTCGTAAAGTTCTATACTTCACCCAGACAATATATGGGATAACGATACAAAGGTATCGTTTTTAAACTTTCGCGATTTGTATACATCATACAAAATAATTTAGCGGGTATTCACAAGGTTTGACTTTATCGTCAAATACTATACACATTCTGGCAGACTCGCATTCGAAGATTGTTCATTCAATAACATCCCGTAGAACTCTTACATTCTCGGAATAATTTACATGATTCAAATTAGATTTAAAGGACTTCCATGCAATAATGGAATTATAAAGAGTATTACGAGTATGTATACAATTGTTGCAGGTTCAGTACACATTTTTCATTACGCGAGGCGACTGTGTTTGTCTGGCAATTAAAACACGCAAGATACAAAGAAAAACTAAAAATACCCACCAACATAACTAATTACCATACCGAAAATACCTCGACCTCATCCAACATTAAGTGAGGTACCACAATTATGAATTCCCAGACTAATATGCCCGGGATTTACAAATTCCCGGGTTGTATTGTTTGAGCGTGAGGATTGCGCGACCCTTGTCATAGCTTGACGTTCGTACACCGTCTGTTAGGCATGGAGCAAAGTTCATAATAGTTGTCCCGAGTTTTTCTTTTACTCCACAGATTTTGAAAAAACATTTTATCTTAGTTTTCTATCCTTGAATATTTATCATACAGGTTGCTTTTTACGTAAAAATAAAAGAAGAATTTGCTTCTTTCATAAAAAACAATATTATAACAAAAAATGTTCGCTTAGATAATACTAAAAGCTAGGTACATAACAATGTTACATAGTTGTAATATTATAATAAACTCCATTAGCTTTCACAGTGTTTCAATTATTATTGTACCATGTCTGTCAGGGTCCATATCTGCTCTTTTTTATATGTATGTATCAACATGTAAAACATATAAAATCAATAACATATTAAATTAGAAACTATTAGTGCTAACCTTACCAAAAGACAATCTTCGCATATCCACTTTATATTCTAGTTGTATTTTATTTACAAGCCTCGCTACACAACCATTACACAAGACCTTGCCTACATATTACGCCTGTTCACACAGCCTGTATATTTACACGTACGCCGGCGTATGTTTCTTTATAATACAACATGGTTTATAAGTGAAAGTCTGGAAGAACGCTCTCTCACACAATTTCAAAATTAACTTCATTTATGCAAACTGCCACGATGAACCAACCTTCAGAGGGTTTAGCTAAGCCAGAGCCTTTTTAACGCGGTATTAGGCTGAGTATCCAGGAAAGATGAGCGAGGCAGTTGAACGGTGGACGAGGAATACATGGTCAGTTTCACTTCAATGTCGAATATGTTTACCTTGTACAATTTGTTGGCTAAGTCTGTAGTTAAATTGGCTCCCTAAAGCCGTTAAATAGATGTTGAACATTGGTTTAAAATTCGATTAAACCCAAGCATTACGAGAATGTGGGCATAACAGACGAGACAACAGACATAGCAGCTAGTGATATATCCTGTACATCAATTTATCGATGTCTCGGTTTTATCAAGACTTATGCCAGCTAGATTAAACTAGAAAGCAGAGCCTAGGCTAGACAGAACAACTCCGCCCAAGCGATAATAGCAATTGATATTTTTTACGTACATCTTCAATATATATGCAGCCTTAGCGTCACTGAACACACCCGGGCAAGAACGGGATTCCTTAATTTATGCATTTTTACCTTCATCCTTAGATTTTGTAAATTTCAGCTTAGTTGGAGTAAGGTATAGGCGTCAACGTTTTCACGGTCAACTTACGCTTAAATTATGCTAATGATAAACGAAAAGGAAAAGCAGTGTATATAACCTTTATTTGGTAATTACAAACACCGTTCTCAGCTGAAGTGACTAGTTTATTTTTAAGTTTGCGAAAACGAATGTAAATAAGTGTTAATAAGTTTTATTTACGAATATGGTCACAAGAGCACTGCTTCTTTCTTCTTTCTCTTAGCGTTATCCCAGTTTCAGTCTGGGGTCCGCTTTCTAGTCTAACCGGATTCGGCTGAATATTAGCTTATTCACGGAGCGACTGCCTGTCTGACCTCCGCAACCCGAAGGGATAGCGATATTCCATGGTTTAGACTAGCGTCAGTTTATTTAGAAGGTACTGACGCCCTGTAACGACTGTCAAAGATCTTCATGACAACCGGGACCGACGGCTTAACGTGCTCTCCGAGGCACGGGACAAGCGATAATTAACAATTCAATACGCACATAACTCCGAAAATTCATTGGTGCGCGCCGTGGATTCGAACCTGATACCCTCTGCATGGCAGTCTGTTGGTATATCCACACGGCTATCGCGACAAGAGCACTGACACGTATTTTATTTATTTTTCACGATGGAAAATCCTTGTAGCGGCTCTTACTCCACTACTCAAAGTCTAAATCCCCTCAATATTGTTTTGGAGCTTGGTGGGGAAAATTCGGACTACATGAATGATAGAGTATTTATCCTATGATCTCCACTACAGAACAACACTTCGTGTGCTCCAAAAATGTCGTTGGTACATCAAAAATATATTTATAAATAAGATGCATCAGTGTTCCTAGTGTGAGGTTTTGCCTGCGTCTTCTTATTTCTTTAGTAATGTGACATTCAGGCAGTCAGTATTAAAGCGATAAACGCAAAACTATCGAACAGGTTTTTGTGCCATTTTCACCAATCCATACGGTAATTCCTGTGGAAGGTTGAGGTGTATAGTTCACGCGAGCCGAGCCGCGGTAAAGTCTCGTATTTACATAAATTACAACAAATTCACGTTGAGATAAGATGAGCCCTAAACACATACAACGAACACTAAAATATTTTTTCAAATCGGACTAGTAGTTCCTGAGATGAGAGCGTTCAAGCAAATAAACAAACACTTCAGCTTTATATATAAGTATTCGGTTAGATACCAGTATAAAGAAGAAAAATAAAAAGGGTTTAATTCCATGACAGACAATAGGACATGAAACAAACAATTTGAAAAGGAGACTTCAATTAGGTATAAATCGGTACACGCCTGCTGCTTGTATAAAAATAGGAGGCCAGTTCAGCATATTGCCGAACATATATGCTCGGCGCTGGTTTTTGACTGGCCAAAAATGGCTTCAAATATGGAAGAATTTAATCGGAAAATAAAATTAACATAAAAGAACAATGGCAGAATTCGGTCTGGGTTTGTTGTGGCGACCTTAAACTTCATAAGAACAAAACAAATTGTTATTTTTTTCTACGATTTTTAATATTTTCACTTTGTCTCGTTAAAGCTGGCGTATTTTATGATGATAAAAAGCATTCCAATTGATTACGAACTAGGTGACTACTTTATTATTTGATTGTTGCCATAGACAATGGTGGGACAGGAATAGACGAGAGTGCTATTTATCCGTATCGATTATTAAAATATAATTATTAAAATGCAGTTATTTAATCTTTAATTGATATTATATCAATAAGCTAATAATTTTTGAAGCAAAACAACTTTTAAATCAAATAAAAACGTCACAGCATCGTTTTAATGTTGTATCAATTTCACATAAAAATCGATTTAAAATGTGCAGCTCTGCTTTTGTCTTTGGCTGTGACAGGTAGATGCTACAAATACTTCTGCGTTTTGATGTCAATCTGACATAATTTCATTTGATATTTCAAACGTACCTACATTTTTCATTCTTAACTAAAAACTAAAACACCGATATCTTATTTTTCCGGGTTTCCCGAGTGAAAATAGAATCATTTGTAGACTCTGTTACTTACGCCGAATTTTTTAATATATTTTTTATTACGGTGCGCTTCAATTTAATTTCAGACATTTCGATGTATGGAGATCTGCCATTGTCCTTTAATTAGAACTGCCTCGTTGGTCTCGCGGCATAAATATGCGCGTGGCATTGGGAGGTCTCGGGTCATCACCGGGTCGGGCACAGTGGTATTGGGTTTTTTCGTTAGGAAATTCTCAGTAGCAGCACGGAGTCTGGTAATGTGCCCGGTACGGCAATAGGCTCGCCCCCTCGACTAAAATAGATGTGAAAAGTGGGTGTAACAATATACCTCTGCCTATCTCTTCGAGGATATAGGCTTGAGACTATGTAGGTATGTATGTATTGTTAGAATATATATAACAGCGAAACGGGTAATACTATTTTTTTTAAAACATCACGCTTTTTTTAATTGGAGTGATCTATTTCTGAACGAATGTTTTTGAACTTATATTTAAACTAGTTTTTCCTTCTAAAACATGACAGCTTTACGCCTACATAATAACGACGGATTCGGTTAACTAAGCCAACTTACGTCAGATATATCTTATTATATATATATTTCTTGTGTGCGTGTATGTCACTGAACTCCTCCTAAATGACTGGGCCGATCTTGATGAAATTTTTTGTGTGTGTTCAAGGGGACTTGAGAATGGTTTAGATTTACAACTTAGTCCACTGGAAAATGTTTTTTTTACTGAATTTTTAATTTGTAAGTAGTTGTGGATTTTGGAATGTTTCACATTGGAACCGACGGACTGCACTGCTATCGCAGTGTCAAATCTTATATTAATAATTTCGTCAAGGAGTACATCGAAAACATTACCTGAATAATAAAACATTAAAAAATAAAGATATCGAGTCGAAAACATATATCCGCAAAATTCTGATTGTCGAGTATTTTGTTCAATTCTAATGGTTCTGACAGACAAATCACAGTCGCCATATTGGCCACTCTAGCGAATCGTCACAGATGCCGGATAAGATTTTGAGTACTACTAAGTATTTATAATAGTATTTACTAAGTAGTTTGTATGTGTAAATACTTTTTGCAGTTATATTTCTTAAACAGTTAAAACTACGATTATGGTCGATTGGTAGAATTGTGATAAATGTAACGACGTTAGATATGAACTTTTTATAATATTTTTTTATAAAAACGGTTATTTAAAAAAATTGTTTAAAATTTTCAAATTAAAGACGCGTGTACAAGACAACGTCGGCAAATATAATTAGTCGGCAACTTGTATGAGATTGGTAAATTGCACTACTGCTGTTTCAATTTTCTCCGCTTCTTTGAGCCTGATATTTAAATTAAGATGTTGTTCTATGTGTTCCCTAAAGGAGAGCCAATCAGTATGCTGGTTGTATAATCTTGTGGGTCTCTCAACTTCAATTATAGTTGAGCTGATTGTTAGTAACACTGGGGTGTGATCCGATGACCCATCAGCATACGACTCGATCTTCATTAGCTGTTTGGAGAGTCCTTTTGTTAGGAAGAAGTCGAGTATGTCCGGGATTCGGTTGTGATCGGCTGGCCAGTTAGTAGGTTCTGATGGGACAATTATCCTTAAGTGATTTATATCGACGCTCAGCTTTAATTGTCTTCCCCTAGTTGTTACTAGTCTTGAACCCCAATGGACATGTTTGGCGTTCCAATCGCCTCCTGCTATAAAGCGATTGCCTAGGCTTGAGAAGAAGTGAGAGAACAGGTCGGAGTCTATTCGATGTTTTGGTGGACAGTATACCGCTGAAACATTAAAGTATCCACATCTGTCTTGTATTGCGACTGTAGTTGCCTGTGTTTGCTCGGTTTTATATTCAGGCAATAGATGGTGCTTTATTTTGTCCTTAATAATTATAGCTGATCCTGCATGACCTGTACCGTCTGGGTGGTTTGTAGTGTATGTCTGGAACCCTTTGATTTTGACATTGGTTTTGTCTGTGCAGTGTGCTTCAGATATTAGGACTATGTCTAGTTTGTGCTTGGCCACTAGTATCTCGAGCTCATCTTTATTGGGTGAGAGTCCATTTATGTTCCAAGTCGCCAGCCTTAGCCCAAGGCCTGTTAACCTTGTAGTTTGGTTATGAGCGTAGTCATGAGACTCATTAGAGAGCTCATTTGTTGTAAGAGTAAGTCAAATTTCTCGTTTTGTTTGGTGAGGAGAGTTTCTAGTAGTGATAGGTTTTGGTTAACATTAGGTATGGCATTCTCTGTGGTAACTTTGTCTGGAAAATTTCTAGTAGCTTTGGCGTAAGTGTATGGTTCATTTTCTTTATCATCAGTGGAAGATTGTTGGGCAGGATTTATTTGGGTGTTTGCATTGGGCATCGTATTGTCTTTTGTAATAGCACGTCTATCAGCTCTACGATAACCATATTTGTTCATTTTTCGGGCAAGTATTTCTCTATACACTTGACAACCCTTGTAGTTTGCCGGGTGGGAGCCTTGGCACAGTGCGCATTGGGCTTGTGTATTTCTATCGTGCTTTGGACAGTCAGATGTTTTGCGCGCATTTCACGCAGCGGAAGGGCCTCATGCAGTAATTCTTTGTGTGCCCATATTGCTGACACCGCTGGCACTGTACAATTGAATTTTTCTTCTTAGGATCCTCTATGGATACTGATTGCTGGTAGATGTATTTGATTTCTTTAGCTGCCTTATTGTTCTGACTAGGTAGGAGATTTACGAAGAATGTTGAGGTAGGTTTTTTCCATATCTGGAGTTAATAATTTCCCCGAGAACAGTGTTTCCAGTTTTTTCAATTTCTTCCTTTATCTCACTTTTAGGTGTTGTGTGGTGAAGATTTCGAATAACAATACGGCAGAGACGTTCTTCCTTTTTGTTGAACGTGTGACCAATTAAGCCAGTTTCTCGGAATTTGTTGATGATTCTTTTGTAGGCCTCCGTATCTAGGATGTAATTCTCAATTGGTTTCTGTTTGTAATCCGATATGTGTATGAACTTTTATCTGCAACAGTTTCCACGATTTCAGTTAATTTATTTCTTTTCCACTGGTTTGTTGGTTACAGTGGGTTCTTCTTCTGTTAGGTCAATTGTTAATTCGCTGAA
Source organism: Euclidia mi (assembly GCA_944739405.2). Classification (NCBI taxonomy): domain Eukaryota; kingdom Metazoa; phylum Arthropoda; class Insecta; order Lepidoptera; family Erebidae; genus Euclidia; species Euclidia mi. Next base: position 13,879,482 of record OX123195.2, read on the forward strand.
CATGTTGCTGGTGGTTATATTTTCAGGAGAGTCGCCGACTTTTTTGCGTTTCGGATTTCTAGTACCTGGTACCCTCTGCCAACATGGGGGGCATACGGTGCCTTGCTGGTTTGGTGCATTTTCCATAATCGTGTATTTCAATGGTTCTGCCACCAACTGTAAACTTTCTGGGGGTTTACTTCCCAAGGAATTGCTTCTAGGCCTGGCAATAAACATACTGCGGTGAAAGGCCTGCTGAATTAACTTTTTGCTGCCAGTAGTATTTACTGTAACGGAAGCCTGGTCGCCAACTTCTATCAAGTCTTCGGTAGCCAATTTCACACTCTCCGGCCCGGGTACCGGGGAGCGCCGGGGGTTAGCCGGATTGCATGACATACTATCTTTCTCATTATTTAACATTTTCATAAAAAGGGGGGGTTGGGAGACAACACACATACTACTTTCCCAAGGCAGTATTGCAGCTATTTTAGGGGGCATTTAATTTCCCTAGGCCCGCTGTGGCCTTAACAGGTTAATTGACCGCCGCCTGTTACTCGGCGTTGTTGACAAAGACTTTTGTAAAACAACAGAATATGAGTATATATTTATTTTTCTGAAAAAAATAAAACACATACTACGATTAAATCCTGTAAAAAAGGACTAAAGATATTTTAAATCAATGTTGTTAGTGAAATTATCGTGATCTGTTTTACAAAAAAAAATATTCTACTTTATTTCACACTTTAGTACATATTTTAATTATAAAATTGACGGGTAGGTATAGATTAAGTACGTCTAGAATTATTGAAATAGTGCTCTTACGATCAATGATCTCACAGTTGTATGGCCCATAAAGGACGACCAAAAACCTTTGAACAAATTGGATTACGCTATTAGTTAGCTATTTTAATATTCATAATCCAATAATGCCACAACAAGCAAGACAACTGAGACATAAATTAAATTAAATTGAATAACGATTCTATAACGTTTGCGATATCAATGAACCTTAATTCATGATTTATTTGCCAATTTACCTCAAAAATGCAATAGATCGTCTAAAAGACATTTTACCGCAAAATCACGAAAATAACTCTCATAAAAATTCCATCAAAATTAAACTTAACCTCCTACGGCTCAACGAGAAATATAATAGCGTAGTATCAATTTTTACAGCAATTTAGAGGGTAGTGAGGTTAGCTTTGCGGAACTCTTTTTACAAAATTTATTGTACGACCTCCTTAAGGAGTTCTTGAGGTCGCGATATAAATAAAAAATCTAACAACTCCATATTCCATTTCACAAACGTTAAAAGATAATACCAATATTTGTACCGAATTTGTCCCTAGCAACGTCCGGGGACAAATACGCCAAAATATAATATTTGAGGAAATGTGAATATGTTATTATTTTGATGCCGTTTTTTGTTGTCACGTCTATGGGTCTTTGTTTGCTCGTTTGATGCGATTATTTTACCGCTTTTCGTCACATCAAAATTCTTTAGAAGTTGTATTTTGTGATGTTATCCTTGTCGTGGTGGCGATAGTCCCCAATTGTTGTTGGGGTCGGCATTGTATAGTAAAAAAGTAGTTGGTCAAAACAAGCCAACTAAAATATCAACAAGAATAGGTACAAACATTTGCATTTAATGCACAATTTGCTATTCTGGATAGCAAATAGATAACAGTAGTAGATACAATACATTTTCTGAATTCAGGGTGTTGTGTGTATTTTATGCGTAAGTACGACCTTAAACACAATACACAGAGTAAAGAAATTATTATTATATGAATTTAACGGATAATAAATATAAATGTTGTTAAAACTAACTATAACTAAGTGGCTATTTACACATAAATTAAAACAATAATTTCTATACTTAAATAACTAACAAATAAAAGGAAATACATAAAAAAAAAAGTAAAAGCAGAATTTAAAGGGCGTCATGGAAATCCTCCACATCGCCATCAATTGGAAGCGTGCCCAGAATGCTGGCAGCATTGCCACGTTGTATGGCAATGCTGATCTTTTGTGCCAAATACAGGCCAGCCTTCTGGTCACGCGAGGTGTCAACAAGTCTCTTTGAAAGATCTCTAAAAAGAGATCTCGCACTTGGACCCCATGGTCCCAACGTTTCAACTCCAAACGGCTCAAATACATAATCCCCTACTAGATTTATGTATTTGCGCCCTTTGAGAGTCTCCGCTGAAGCAGCAGCAGCGCCCGCACAACCCGCTGTGCTAGGAAGATGAGATAGCGCAAGGGTGTCGACACATGTTGCGTCCCACACCAAAGGTCTACCCAGCTTCCATGGGAGTAAAGACATACCGTCTGGTCTCTTACCATCGTCGCGTGCCAAGCCCTGAGGTTCAAGTTGGGCTGGAACGCCAGCGGTGACAAGAGCCCGACGAAGTATGTCATTGAGGTTGGCGTGTCGTGAAATACGACCTGCGCTCCTGCTACATGACAGACCATGGTGACCAAGGCTGTCGACAGCCTCTCCACAGTGACAGCGATGTGGAGAAACACATGGCGCACCTAAACGAAGGCAAGAAGCAATGCGGAATGTCGTATCGTCCAACATGGTACCTATGTTGGACGATGGCAGTGCCTGAAGCCAAAGCCCTGACTCCCACTCTCCCACAGCCAGCAAACGAGCACGCTCTGCAGCATTGGACGACGTACTTAAGAGATTTTCTCGTACCACGCTGCAAAGCGGCCCGTCCCACTGCCTCTGAGAAGATGGGAATCGGTGTAACTCGGTGCTTGGACAAGCCATTCTCCAAGCATTCATGGCATCGGTCTTACACGGCACCTCAGAATTGACCAGTGTGGGTGCTAAAATTTTCCTGGTCAATTCTTCAGTGCTGTGGACCGAGGACAGGAATGCTGGTAAGCTTACGTCAGTAATTTTGCGAACGCCAAGGCCGCCCAGGCGTACAGGCAAGGACGCCTGTAGCCACACTCGGTCGTTCAGGGCCAGATTTAGAATTTTGCTTAAAGTAATTTGTATAAGTTTGTCAATTTGGGCGAGTGCAGATGGGTTTTTCCAAAAAGGGGAAGATCGAAGAGCGTGTGTAAATTTAGGGACAAAAAGACAATACTTGATAATAGTAAAAGCCGAATGCATATTAATTTTGAGTAACCTGTCTGAAATATCACTAAAATTTTGAATTTTTTCTTGTATAAATGAATCGAAACCTTCGTCTAATATTGGGGACCCAAGGAGGCGAAGAGCACTTTTTTCAACGTGAGTAATATTGGGAGCAAGATGTTGAAATTTTGAAAGTATATCGGTTTTGTCTAAGTTATCGTTAATGAAAATTTCGCATTTACTGGGATTAAGTTCTAGGCCAATGGATAAAAATTTCGACTTTAGAAGTGCCTTTATACACAGAGTTATATATAAAAAACAGCATCATTATTTATATCTTACCACTTAAGATTTTTTATGTTTTTTCACGCCGATATCTCAAGCAATATGAGTACAATAGAAAAAAATTATAGAAATGTAAAAAAAATAAGATTAAGAAATTGTCCACTATTACTAAAACTGCAGGATACTACTATTTTAGCTAAGATTAATATTAACTCTTTCGTAGCTAATAGTTGAAAGATTTTCATTTTCTCTTAAAATCGAATGTCTAAAGAATATTGGTGTGAAAATAAATTCATTTGGTAATGTTGATACGTTATACAAAAGAGGCCAACCGTCACACGGGGCAATAAATATATATCAACCGCTTACAGAACGATTCAGTGAGGAGGGCTTGTTTTTTATGACTTTATAAAGGTATTTTTTGAACGAGCGATAAGATGTATTTAGCTTACTTTATTTACTGTTTGATATAGTTCTAATAATATTTTATTTTTTATAGTCTCACGCATGTATCCCCGTATATGTATATGTTTATGTTTGCCAACAAAAAATGCAAATTATGTAAGGCAGTGAAGGCTCAATATTAACAACTCTGTTCAAAGGGACATTTACGATTGCAAAAATATATCGGATTATAAAGATAACAATGGTTAGTTACGAGTACCACTCTGTCTTCAAAATCTCAAAATTCATTCTCAAACGAAACAGCACGTTGTGTGGCTCCAAAAACATAGCTCCGTGTCCGTAATTTTAAGTACAAAAAAGTTAAAAAGACTTTGCTTGCTAAACTGTAGCGCCATGCAGTGCCAGCTTTACGTTTTCAAGCTTCACTTACCCACCGACGAGATTGTAAATGTGAAATGTCGAGAATTACAAGAGCCATGCACTCACGATAAAGCATTCTCTTCCACTTTCAATAACCATTTATAACTTTAAAACAGTTTAAAGTAACCTTTTCTTTTGTTTGTGTTTTGTTTGTTTGAACGCGTTATTCTCATAAACTACTGATCCGATTTTAAAAACTATTTCTGTCTTAGATAGCCATTTTATCGAGGAGGGCTATAGGCTATGTAATCACGCTATGAGCAACGGGTAGCCTTAAATAACGCGGTTGTTAGCGCGGGCTCATCTAGTTCACATTAATTTAACACCAGAAAAAGAGAACCAAATTAAGTCCCAACAAGGTACTAGTAGGTATGTCAATAAAAAAATGAGCTAAGTTACTTTTTAACTAGGGCGCCATACAGAATGGCAATGACTCCCCTTTCTCTGAATTTGGATTTTTTTTCTTCTCTATAGGTTTAACAAATGCAATGCGATAAGTAATTCTTGGTTGGCATTAGTGGCATCTAAGAGAGATCGTAAGCCACAAAACATCATTGTTTTATAAAAATATATCACCCGATACTGCCCAAAAACATTCGCTGAACACAAAGACAAAAACAATACAGGCCATTAATTAAGTTATGATCATTAAAAAAGTTGCTTAAGTATTCAATCGAAGCTATTGTTCAAGTTATCGAGAACAGTTTTTGTGAGAACGATACAAGGGAAAGCACTTGCTTCGCGCTTTTGTTTGAAAAGTTGGGAATGTGTCACGGAATACTTGTAAAGGACGACCTTCAGAATATGGACTTAATAATAGAGGTGATGGAATTGGTCAATATTACGATACTATAAACTAGTACAGCTCTAGCTAATGTTAAAAACACTACATCACTTTCTTTGTATTATAAAATAAAACCTAAACGCAACCATCGAACTAAAAATAGTGTGTAACGCCCTCAAACACAGTTAAATTAATTTCGAAATGGAAATAGTTTTTATCGTCGTGTTTTACGAAACACGCCGCAAAAATATGATTTCCCATTTGCAATGTCAGTAATGCTGAAAAGAAAATAATGTGCAAAAATGCCAACAATATACTGAAAAATGTAAAGCCAATAGAGTTGCTTTTATTAAACCATATCTGAGTAAACATAAATTGCTTATACATGTTTGACTTTAGTGATGGGACACGCATTATTGGAAGTAGTTTTAATTTTGTCGATAGTTTTAATCGCTTATTATAAGTTGGACTACTTACTTAATTATGTTCAAATTCAAAATTCAAATTCAAATATATTTATTGCTGAACACAGGTACATAATTACTTGACATTACAAGATGTTGAGTGAATGCGCAGTCCACTATGTTCTACCATTTCAGGCATGCAAAGATTTTTATTACAATTGATTCAATTATAGGTACGATATAGTGTCATAAATAAAAAATAAAATAAATTGAGCTTAGTAAGAATTCACTAAAATGTCAAGAAAAATGAAATTACCTAATAATATTACTATCATCTAAATACTCTTTTATTGAGTAGTATGTTTTGTTTATTAATATATCACTTACTTGCTTTTTAAATATTTTTATATTGTTGCCTTCTGAAACAGATGTAGGTAGTTTGTTATATATTTTGGGTGCCATGCCTAAGAAGTTCCTGTTATATATTGTTTTTCTGTGTGGTCTGAACCTTATTTTATGTCTATGACGTAAGCTATTAAGCGTTTCAAATAAACTAACATTGTTTCTAATGAATAATACAACTTCCAATATGTAGAGACAAGGTACTGTCAGTATACGAAGACTCTTAAAAAATGGTTTACAGCTATCAAACTCAAAATCGTTTATTCATTTGGGTCACAATGTGACGCTTATGAACGTCAAAATAATAAATTTATAAAATAATTACTTAAAGACTCTACATTTACATTTACTGCCACGTTCGCAAAGCAAGAGAAAGAACGGGCAATAAAACTCACGGTCACTCTTTTTCTTCGCCAGGTTTTGCATAATACACATAATTTACATTTTGTAAGGTGCTGCAACTGTTACACCTTCTATATCACTTATATATATTTACTGTACATAATAATACTCAAGCATAATACTTTTGATGTTCATTTGGTTAGTCTCCTCAGAATAGACATGGTGAAACAGGAGCATCCACTTACATTATATATACCTAATAATGCAGGCATTCCGCGAAAGTGATCAGACCCATGATGGAAATAATGCAGTTAAATATTAAAATCTATTCAGTATCAGTGGTTTTGATAACGCATATAGCTCTTATGCATCTCTTTTGAGCTCTAAAGACAACTTCCATATTTGTGGAGTTGCCCCAGTATATTAAACTGTAGCGTAAGGTAGATGCGACATATGCGTGATATACTGTAATCAAAGTTGACTGGTTAACTTTTTGTGACAATTTTTGAAGAGCATATGAATGTTGACTTAATCGTTTCAGACATTATCAGTGTGATTTTTCCAAGACATGTCTCTATCTAATTCAAGCCCTAAGAATTTTGTAGATATGGCTTCTGTAATTATTTTATTATCAAATCGTATGTCAAGTTTTTTATGGTTAGCTTTTTGCTCAAATGTCATTATTTTTGTTTTGTCAAGATTAATTTTTAGATTGTTAGATGTCATCCAGTCTATTAATAGTTCTAAGCAATTATTTATTTCTCTTTCGAACGTCATAATATCATTATTACCACTAAAAATCACCGTACTGTCATCAGAATATAAGACCATTGGATGATTAGTAACTGAGGGCATGTCATTAATATAAATAAGGAACAACAAAGGTCCCAATATGCTCCCTTGTGGTACGCCGTAATTTGTAGATCTATGTGAAAATTCATAACATTGTTCTGTTTTTGAATAAACACAGAATTTAGTTATTTTCGTGAATTGTTTCCTGTCTGACATGTAAGATTTAAGAAGCTTGAGAGCATTGTCTCTGACCCCGTATCGTTCTAACTTATTTAAAAGTATTGAGTGGTCCACGAAATCAAACGTTTTACTCATATCCATGAACAAAGCTGCTACAGGACATCCTCTATCAACGTTTGAAATAATTTTTTCATATAATTTAAAAATGGCCATATTAATATTCTTGTTTTTCCTAAAACCATATTGTTCTTCGGTAAAAATATTTTTGTGTTCAAAAAAAGAGTACAGTGAGTTATAAATTACTTTCTCTATTATTTTAGAAAATGCAGAAATCATTGTAATTGGTCGGTAGTTAGCAGGATCCTGTTTAGTGCCTCTTTTATAAAGAGGCTTTATAACAGAAAGTTTTAGCATCTCCGGAAAAACAGAGAGTCAATGCTAAGATGGATTACATAACATAGAACTGGTGCAATGCTAGTTGCTACTATTTTAATTATTTTTGTCGAAATGTCATCAAAACTAGTGCTAGTGGTATTATTTAAGGAGTTGATTACTTTGATAATGTCAGAAGGAATTGTCGGGATTATAAATAAAGAGTCACGATTCATGTCAAATTTAAAATTATTACATACATACATAGTCTCACGCCTATAACCCCGAAGAGGTAGGCAGAGGTGTGTATTTCTACACACACTTTTCGCCAGATATACTTTAGTCCCACGTAGTAAGGGGCGAGCCTATTGCCGTACCGGGCACATTTCCAGACTCCGTGCTGCTACTGAGAATTTCGTAACAGAGAAAACCCAATAACACTGCCCGACCCAGGAATCGAACCCGGGACCTCCCGATCCCACACGCACATTTATGCCGCGAGACTAACGAGGCAGTCGTATATGGTTTGATGTCGAGTTTTCCGTCTCTACGCAAAGCTGGTATTTGCATCGTGTTATCCCTTAGTCGCCTCTTACGACACCCACGGGAAGATAGGGGGTGGTGACACTTGTATTCTATGCCGTCAACCACACGGCTCTCAAAATTATTATTAATGTTATTTATGCTCTTTGATTCAATTTCATCGATAAAAAAATTGTTGAATATTTGAGCTATGTCATTTGGATTAGTTATTACTTTATTATCTCTTATAAACGACTCTATTCCTTGAATTGCCTTATTGCTTTTACATTTATTTATTAATTGCCATGTAGCTTTGTTCTTATTTGTGGCATTATTTATAAAGTTATTGTTCTGAGATTTTTGAGTAAGTTGAATGATTGCTTTTAGTCGGTTTGAATGGGTTTTAAGTAGTTTTCTATTTTCGTGACTAGGATTTTTACGGAATTACCATAACATTTGACGTTTACGTTTACAGCATAATTTTATACCCTTGCTAATCCATTTTGCCTTTCTAAAAGCTCGAATTTTATTTTTTTCAATTGGAAAGCATAAGTCATAATAAAGTTTAAAAGTGTCATGAAATTCATTAAATGCGTCATTAGGGTCATTACAAGAATAAATATTATAAAATGTCAAATTTTGTAGGCATTCCTTGAATTTGTCAATATTTGCACTGCAATAATTACGTCTAAATATAAACCAGTAAGAGAGTGTACAGGTCTTTTTTACAGGGCATTTAAGTAGTTGAGCAGTATGATCTGACACTGCAAGCTCTGCAATTTCACATTGGCTACCTCTAACATTATAAATAATATTGTCTATACAGGTACCGCTACAAAGTCGAGTTGGTGTGCGTATACGTATAATTAAATTGTAACTATGCAACAGATTTTTAAAACACAAAGAGCTGTAATTTTTCTTTAAGAGGTCTATATTAAAATCACCGCATAATATGAATTTCTTTTTGCTGTTTTGGCATAATTTCTTTAAAATAAGATCCAAGCCATTCAAAAACGCATTCACAGAAGACTTATCATACTTAGGTGGTCTATAGATACATATTACCAACAAAGGGTGGGTTTGAAGCTCAACTGCGCAACATTCAATGAGGTGAGGCTTGCACATCTTTTCTAAGTCCAATTTTTGACCCTTAACAGTATTTTTCAGCAATATACAGCACCCTCCGTTTCTCTCATCTCTAGCATAATACGTGAGAAGTGTATAATTACATAATAAAATTTGTTTAACAAAAAATAACCGCCTCCAAAAATCTGGAAAATGCGTGAAAATAGCACTAAAAAGTAAAAAATAAATTCCGTTATTTTTACTTCAATTTACTTATAAACATCACCTATTCAACTGAATATTATATACTTATATGAGTTATACGTATCTACCACTTAATTCACATACCTGACACAATACATATTTTTATATGACTAACAAACTAAATTAAATACCTATCACCAGAAATCAGATAAGTATATTATATTTTTGGATTAAGTACTTAGAAAAATATATTTTATTAGGACTATAATATACAATTATACTTTTTTTGGAGTCGGTACCAGCTGAGATTAAGAATTAAAGATTTTATTAAGTGACCGACCAGAACGCGGGCAGGGCAGACGCGTGAGGGCAGACGTTGTTGAAGGTTGTCTCCGATATCCATTTTTTCTATGTGCTTGTATGTAGGTAATTATTGTATTGCAGTGGATTGTGGTTCTTTAGAGTTATTTTACATGAAATCTGTGTTCATTGAAATAGGTTTGATTTGGTATTGCTGCATTTTAGTATTGCATCTTTACATAATTATATTTTTCTTGTTTTTCAAATTTTGAGATCTTTTTGTAAAAACTTCTCAGAATTTGATTTGTTCCACGTATCGCATTAAGTTCTTGTTTTGGTTGATAGGTAATTGTAAATAGGTATTTAGGTTCATTTGTATCTGGGCTGTCGCGCCTGTTGCCAGGTTGCGTTGTTTTTTATTTGCAAAATAGGTTTGGTTAGATCCTGCATTGTGGTATTAACTTAACTTTAGGTACATATATTTTGTGTTATAGAAAACTTCCTAAAATTTGATTAATATTTGTTGATTTGATTTCTCGTCATTTGTAAATTACTTACAAGTTTGATGAAGTTTTGCTAAATTATCGTATCAATACAGCTTTTCATATTTTTTGTACATTATCAAGAAATTATTTACTAAAACGCTTGGCTGGCACCGACTCCATAAAAAAGTATAATTGTATATTATAGTCCTAATAAAATATTTTTTTCTAAGTATTTAGTCCAAAAATATAATATACTTATCTCATTTCTGGTGATAGGTATTTAATTTAGTTTGTTAGTCATATAAAAAAATATGTATTGTATCAGGTATGTGAATTAAGTGGTAGATACGTATAACTTGTATAAGTATATAATATTCAGTTGAATAGGTGATGTTTATAAGTAAATTGACGTAAAAATAACGGAATTTATTTTTTACTTTTTAGTGCTATTTTCACACATTTTCCAGATTTTTGGAGGCGGTTATTTTTTGTTAAAATTTTTTATTTCCCGTTTTTAGTGAATTTTCCTTTCTGCAGTTATCTGATTTATAGAAATTAAAGATGGGTAGACTTTTTTTTACCTGGGGAAACTCTTTTGCCGAGTGCCTCTCCGCGTGGCGGGCAAAGAATGGGACACAGGGAATGCGGGTGTGCTGCTCCTGGGTCCCGTTACGCTTGTGCCGTAAGTAGGGCTCAGTCTCTGGAAGTGTCCTTCCCCACTCGCACAGTACGAGATAGCGCCTCGTAATGTGCGAGTACAGTGGTCCCTCGGCTATCCGAGACTGCTGTCTTTTCGGGGTCATTCGTGGTCGGGCAGCCAGTTTGCCATCTCTGATTGCCCACGGCCATAAGGAAGAGTCAGGCTAGCGGCCATTGCCACCACCACGACGCCGCCTGCGTCTGCGAGCGGGATCGGCTCTCTCGCGATCCCGCTCGGCGGCCTCCTTCTGGAGCATGACCGCTTCGCAGAAGGAGACCACAGCATCCCACCGGATCTCTTCCGCCAACATGGCCTGGTCGACGGCCTGCGGAGAAAGATCGCCTCCGATAACAGAGACCAAGTCTCGCCGCTCGGATTCCCATGCAGGACACTAAGAGAGCGTATGCTGCGCAGAGTCCAGGTCACTGCCGCAGTGGTGGCATGCCGGCGTCACCTCGCGGCCGATTCTGTTCAAATACTCGCCGAAACATCCGTGTCCGGTGAGAATCTGAGTCAACCTAAACGTGACGCAGCCACTTCTCCTCTCGATCAAAGATTGGTAGACTTACTAAACGCGCTGCCCATATGAGACAGCGCCGTTTAAATGAAACTATTTTTTTTATTGCTGCTAGTGGCAGACGAACGAACGGCCCATCTGATGGTAAACGGTAACCACTGCTCATGGACTTCGCTAATGTCAGGGTATACACAGTAAAGCCGCTGCCTACCGTGAAAGTAATGCTTTCTTTAAACCTCGTTTGAAGAAGGACAATTCATAGCGCTTGGGAAACACCGCAGCAGGTAGTTCATTCCAGAGCCTACACGTACGTGGTAGAAAAGATCGCTGGAAGCGCACCGTACTAGATGAGAACGCTTCAAGGTAGTACGGGTGAACTCTACTGCGTCGGCGAGTGGTACGTTGGTAGAAGGGTGACCCTGGTACAAAATTAAACAATTCTTCGGAGCACTCCCCGTGAAAGAGTCGGTAAAATACGCAGAGAGAACTAAAGGCTCTCCGCTGCTCCAGCGACTCTAGTCTAGCCGTGAGATCGGGATCATCGACGATTCGAACAGCTCGGCTCTGTAGGGAGTCAAGTGGATCAAGCTGATATTTTGGCGCTCCGGCCCAGAGATGTGAGCAGTACTCCACAACTAGCGAAGAAATGGATAAACGTCTATTTCAAAGTAGGGAATCTCGGTCCAAGGCCATTTCAAGAGAAAGTAGTGAACTGCGTGAAAAGAGGTTATCACAAATGCGGGCTTACAGTGAAAAATATTAAATCGTGTAAACACTAAAGAACGTACTCATCGTCTGCTCTTTGATTTAAACCGTACTACTATTAGTTATTCTGTGATTTATAATCAAAGTTATAATATCTATAAGCTAGCAGTTGGCGGCTTCGCTCGCGCGTAACTTTCCATATAAAAATACAACCCCTATTTCCAAAAACGCGTAAATACATGATGACTTATTTCTAATCAGAAGCTAGTTTATGAAATTTCATTTCGCATAAAAACTTTCAACCTTCACCCTTTTAAACGGTAGATTTATATAATAAAACAAATACGTGTTTTAGCGATTTCTAGCTAAAACACGTATTTGTTTTATTTCTAACCAAAAGTTTGCACACAAAAGTACACGCTATCTTTTAAAAAATGACAGACCTCCCATACAAACTTTCTACCCCTATATCACCCTCTTAGTTGTTAGGTTTGAAAAAAATCTTAATTGCGTGTTTATTTTTTCTACGCTTACGTCATAAAATGCATCGACTGTCAAAATTTCAAGTCTCAAGCCCCTGTGGATTTGGCTTCGCGTTGATGAATCAGTCAGCCCAAGCAATTTTATATATAAAGATTTACTTTCCAACCTTTCTTCCTCCCGGTTTCATCAATACCTGGTAATGAAGCCTGAAGTGGGCCCGTTGATTGCGACTATTCTAGTGTCCACTGATGAAAAGTCACAGTAAATGCTTAATTTCGTTTTCTTGGATGACTTAGTTTTTGGAGTTTTTAATGAAACTATTGAAATGATTTAGATAAAATTTGAGTTTTTAATGAAACTATTGGATTGATTCTGATAAAATTTAAATGGGACCCACCTGAAAGTATATGCTTTCAAACAAAAAACGAATTTTGGAAATCGGTCGATAAATAACGGAGTTATGAGGTAACAAACATAAAAAAAACATACCGCCGAATTGAGAACCTCCTCCTCTTCTTGGAGTCGGTTAAAAATAAATGAATATGATCACCCTTTTTCATGTTAGTTTCAGTGACACACAAAACGTTTACCGATTTACCTTCATCTAAAAAACTATTCAGGTGAATACTTAGCAAGTCCGATTTATTGATCAAACCATTGATATTTTGATGCAATACATAAATATGTTCATAGACGAAAAAGGTCATTACGTCTTATAGCACTTTGTTTGCAATTTTGTTCAGATGGTTGTTCTTTATCGTGCATCATCAAAGCCGTATGGTTACCGAGTGGTTTAAAAAAGTCTAACATTGTTTTCTGACGGAATATTTTTTTTTATTTCTAGATTTGTTTTTTATGTTTACTCGTATGATGGACAATACGTCTGTTGCTAATAAAAGTTTAGTTATATTTTAAATAATCAATTTCAATATTTAACGTAAAACCAAGCTGATTTAAAAATGTTTGACTTTTTCGTCTATGGTAACTGTTATAACCATAAAATTATTTAAATCTATAAATTTGCAGTTAGAGTAATTTTGTGCTAAAACTTTAAAAGTTTGATTCAACATATTTTCATTTAAAAAATTGTTTTTTTGTATACCGAGTAAATAAATTTGTTGGCATTTTTTAAATTATTAATTGCTATACATAATTATTTATATAAGTAAGAAAGATTTTTATCATTCGTTCCAACTGAAAGAATAACTACGTCTTGTTCGTTAAGCGATTTTAAAGTACCCGAATTACCACACAAGATTTGTGTACAAGTTGCACCTGGTTTGACCAGGGCGGAAACAGAGTAGCAGTCATTCCAAGTGTTCCTTCTTCCTTTTATTAAGATTTCTGAAAGTCCTCAAACTTGTTCATCCCCTAGAATAATAATTTGGCACCTGGGTCTTTTTCAAAATATTTGGAGTATTATTCCTTGTTGATATTGTTCGTTGAATGTCTTTATTTGAGTCGTCATATTTTTCGAAATTTATTTCCATCGGGGGCGATTTCGTTACGATTTCGTTAGTCTGGACTATGCCTGTGTCTAACTCCGTAATTCCAGCATTATTATCCTCACTTTCGAAGTCTAAAGTTTTTCTACATTGCCTTTTGTTCTTCTTTCTACGGCAAGAATTGGTGTGAGGAGTACTTGTACATATAGTTTTTAAATATGTAATTTTTTCTGTTGCTCTTGAGTAAGTTTACTTAATGACTTATTTTCAAGTAATAATTCGTCGATTTGTTGGTGAGCACTATCTAATTGGTCATTGAGTGACTTTATCTGTTCCCGTAGGATGTTTACATAGTCCTCATCATAGTTAGTGTTTTGCTCAGGTAGAGTATCCGCAATAGATTCTTCAGATGACGAAACATTTGTCAAACATAGCCGCTGACATGATAGTGTTAACTTATTTTTCTGGTGGAATGTAATATTTTCAGAACTCATTTTAAATTAAGAAATATGGTCAAAAATTCTTCTAAATTAATTTTAATTTTTAGTGTGGTATTAAGTCATTAAACTCTACTGAAATAAAATTATTGCTCTGGTATCCCTGATGTCAGATTTTAGTTTAGCTATTCACCACTTGAAGGAGAAATATAGCGCTAGTAGTCATATGAATGACATTTTTATGACGTAAATGACATTTAGTTGACACACTTTTATTTCTGCTATCGGCCGCTTTATGTGGTAATGGCAGTAGTTGTAGATAGTATGTTGTATCTGGTGAAGTAGCTATTGACCGCTTGGGGTAATAGTGGCACTAGTTGTATGATTTCAAATTCGAAATTTTTTCGTAACGATTCACACTAGTAAATACATTACGTTTATGATATGTAACTAGGTATTCCAAGTCTTCTTCGCATTTGATGTTGAGCACTGTATAGTCCACGCACAAATCAGTTCACGCATTGAATGTTTATAATGATTTGCAAGGTTTAATTCGTCAATGCAAATTGGGTAGCAAAGATTGTTATAACTTTGTTTATTGTTCTTGAAATGAATCACCAACAATACCACTTAGATTTCACAGTCTTAGCACTTGTTTTATTCACTTTTACTAATGAATATTACTTTATTTCATATAATTAGGAATTAAATCACCGCGGCAATGTAAACAATGCGAGAGTTGCCAGCCGAAATGTTTAATGTTTGTGAGATCAATTAGCCACTTTATGACGTATTTAAATGTCATGAAGAGAAATATTTTTGGTAACCGATCTTTACATTTATAAAATTCCTACTTTTAATATTATCATCCTCCTAGCGTTATTCCAGTTTCAACCTGGGGTCCGCTTATTACTTACTTTCCTAGTTTTAATATATTAAGGCTTATTTAATGTTATTTGTTGCAAGTTTCATTACAGTGATAAGAAGAATATATTTATTTTTTGTAATATTTTAATATTCCGTGTTTTTTATCAACACATTGAAATCTGGAGAAGTGACCGACAATTGTCATAGCTAGACACTGATTTAGGTGAATATAATGTCATGAGCGTAGTGACTGATAAATAATTGATAATTTAACTCCTTTTTTTAGCCACACACAATTATACCTTTGAAATAATATGGGAATTATTATCAATACGAATATAGTGTCATTACCAAATGACAAGTAACGGCTCCAAGATAAGTGACATTCGATCAACGATATCGCTACTCGTTAGAGTAAAAACGTATAGTACTGCGATACCCCTTCGATGCGCGGTTGAAGTAGAACGAATAGCTAATGTTACTATGGCAACCAAACGAAAGCGATATCTTTATTAATAGGCCAGTACAATATCATAATTTGCACCCTATTTTCGTAGATGGACTATTAATACTGATGAATAATAAAAGTTTTACTATCGACATTACAGCCGAAGGGACGAAGGAAGGGGCAGACATTAAAACGGCACATTGAGCGTTGTTATTCGCACGCAATAACGCGCGGCCACGCGCTCTTGATCATGCGCCGAAGACACAAGTCGTCTTTATGACGGCCATATTCCTTTCTGCGAGGTTTTAAGGCGATACACGGTTTATTCTTAATGTGAGCGTCATAAGCCGTGGTTGGTAATTTTTAGCATGCATGGTGATATGGGATACGATAGTATTAAGACGTTAGTCATAGTTCCCCTTTTTATTCATTTTAAAATACGAAAATGTGGAGTTATCTAAATGGAGATGTTTTTTTTTAAATAAAAAATCGTTTAACTGAACTCTATCGATTTCACCACAGCAAGACTTACGAAAATAACTAGTCATTAAATAAGTGTATTTTTTATCTAAAGCTAGTTATTTAAAATGTATTTATCATACATCAACGTATCCGCTTTAACTATATTTTAATATCATATCAATGAATTAATATATTTGTTATTCAACCTCACTCGAACCAAACATTAAAAATAATTTTGTTCCGCGGTTTTCAAAAAACAAACCGTGAAGCTTTGAGTCTTTTAGAACAATTGATTGGACGTAACGGCGGACAAGATTTACTCGCCATTAGCCCGAGTGATAGTTCAATGGGCAGACGTAGAGAGGAAAACGCGCACCGAGGTAAAGCTTGTTATTATTGAGGAAAGTGAATGTAACGCTAATGAAAACATTCTTTCTATGAATATGATATGGCTGTTCAGTTATGCAGATGTCACCTTAATCCGTGTTCAAGTAAAAAAAGCAATTCCTTTTTTTAATATGATTGAGAAAGAATAGTCACAAATTTAAATTGAATTCAAAATATGTAAATCGTAAAAATAAAATTCAATATCAGCATTATACAGGGTTGATACGACGGTATGACATTTTTTCAAACAGCATGTAGTATATGACATATATAAGCTCTACACCAAATTTCAGTTCAATACGAGCAGTAGTTTAATCACCAGAAAGATATTTAGTTTTGACTAAACTGGAACAGGTCGTACCTAACTCTTTCGCCAGCTGTTCTGCGCCTCGTAAAGGTCAAACACCTTAAAACACTAAAAAAATATGCGTTTGCGTGTTTACATTACATAATCTGCTTGAAATTTAGCCAAATTCTGTCATTAGGCTATCGCAATAAGGACGAATAAGCATAACATCTCAATAGAAAGTCGCACACTTTTACACTTGTATGCCATCTTACTCTTATTCAATAATAGTAAGAGAAAGAACGACAGGTCACTCGTACACAATGTTGCGTTGCCATGGAAACTTGATAGCTATTGGTTACGGACTTCTTCATTGATACTCGTCACGCGATTGCTAAAAATATGGCGGAATTAGTTGAGTTTATCCTGTGCGCACGCGCCATATTGGAATTAAACATTGCTTATTGTTTAATTCAAATTCAAAATCATTTATTCATATAGGTTACAAAAGCAACGCTTATGAACGTCAATTCTTTTTTTTTACAACCAGGTTCGGGATGGTAGGGCTATGAGAAGAGCCTGGCAGAAACTCATGCCATTCTTTTAAAAACAGAATCTTAATTTTATAATTTGTGGTACCATGATTGCTGACACAGCCAAAACACTTGGCGTCATTGATTGGAAATAAATGAAAGAAAAAATTAAATAAAGTAAAACATGCGAATACTACAATAATAAAACACTATAGCTCAGTAGTATAGATGTATCAGCAACCAATAGGTCAAAGAATTTTGTGAAGGTGACAAGTAAATAATGATATGATCAGGGATAATTAATGTTAAACTACATTCAACAAATCATATAAATATCCAAATCCTGCAAAATCATGTGTTCACGAGGCACCTCCACTTAACATGTCACTTATCAAAACGAGAATTTAACAAATTTATATAACAATTATGTTAAATGGTCAGAAATGAAAATAATCGTGAGTTAAACAAGCCTAAATCTATCCCCATGGTGCCTTATCATTTAAAAATTATTTAATAGTGTAGTAAGCCCTCTGTAAAAGAAAGTTTCTAATTGTCCATTTGTATTTGTGCATGGGTAAATTCATTATTTCAGTAGGCAATTTGTTGAAAAATCGTATACCAATCCCCGCAAATGAGTTATGAACTTTATGTAAACGGTAATTAGTTCCCACTAGTTTATGCTTATTTCTTGTGTTCACTTTGTGCAAATCACTATTTTTGCGGTATAGAATTAAGTTTTCTTAATGTACATTAAGTTAGAATATATATATTGCGATGCAACTGTCAATATATCTACTTCCTTAAATTTATTACGTAAAGCATCTCTAGCACCTAACTTATAAATTGCACGTATGGCCCTCTTTTGAATGACAAAAATAGTTTGTATATCAGCAGCCGTACCCCATAACATAATACCATAAGATATAACGCTGTGAAAATAACTGTTACTTTACGTCGATTTTCTGTGAGAGGGTAGTACTTCCCCGGTCGAGCCGGCCCATTCATGCTAAAATCAGCGAGGCTCTACTACCTGGAATAAATAAGAAAAGTTACAAAAGAAAAAGGTGGGTATGTGAATAAAATAAATTACTTAATTAATTGTAAAACTAAGAAATTGAGAACAATTTAGGTAATTTGAATACTTAAAAGTAATTATCTAATACTTTTACAAGGTTTCTATTGAAATATCTCAGCTGATGTACTTAATCAACTTATTTAAATAAAATGTAAGTAGGTATACAAGTAAGTACAGAGGAGGTTAAACCAATAATAACTAATTAACACAGAAATGTACACAAATATATTACAGACAAGAATAAACAGTGTAGTAATTGTGAAGTGTATCTGTAGATTGTGTTTGTCTGGGGCTGTTGTTTAGTCCTCGATTTTGCTTCCACTTATAGTCAAGCAAAAGGAGACAGAACTGAGCCAAATGTGTGTTGGACGAAGCTTACACGGGGGTGAGCCGAGTAATTCGGTGTTATGGAGTGTTGGATAAGTTTTAATAAGTATTATACTCCCCGGGTTTAAGTCGTAGCAGATGTAAATTCAAATCCGTCCGTTGACACCAAGTCTCTGTTCTGTTCGCTCGTAACTTTTGCCGTGTAGTTATTATATTTCAAACACAATGATGACAATCACTTCTTGTCACTATTTTATCTATTTAAATTAACTAATATGTTAAATAATCAATTAAAATTATATTTAATTTTTTATAATTACGGAGCTAAAATAATTGACTTTTATAATTACGGAGCTAAAATAATGCATTCTGGATACCTTTAGCTGTTCAAAAAGAAACTGGTGTAAAGTGAAAATGTTTTTGTTTGTGAGATAGGGCACCAATGTTTGAATGACTAAAAGAAGTGTTTGTGTTTCCTTTTATTTTGTGATAATAATATGATACTTACGAAAATAATTTCAATTTAGTGATATTATTCGTTTAGAAGTATTTTAGCGTTTAATCAATTAAAAAGCTTAGTAGCCGATAGTGAGTTCGTTGTATAACTACAAAACAATATCGTACGGCCTAGTTGTGAGTAAATGAGAAAAAAAAAATGTCATAATTATGTACCTACTTACGTCTGTGCCGTGCCGCCGCCCGTCGCTAGATAGGTATGTACTATGTAGGTGGTAATGAACGAATAGAACATTGTCATTCATGGTGATCCCAGGTTAGTGTAAATATTATACATGGCGTTTGCGTATTAAATTGATTTAATTTGTTTGAAAAAAAGAGATTCTCAATTTTCATTGTAATAAACTGACATTTAGTATAGAGCTTCTATATGTCACGAACTATATGGGGTTTAAAATAAAGTCATACCGTCGTATCAACTCTGTATAGTGCCTAGGTTATGGAAAAGACTAGGTCTCCCATGATGGCAACTGTGTATCTGCCTTTTTTCTTTTTTTTCTGTAATAATTTGCAAGTAGGAAATTGTTCTACTTTATTTTTATTTACTATAAACGAAATTATTACCAATAAACATTCGTCCATAACATCACAAGTTCAGTCAAATGGCTCTTAAAGCTCCAAGATAAAAAAGACATTCACTACGTCTACAAAAAAAAACAAACGCAAAGCTTAAAACATCATATTTTTACTTGTGATAAGCTAAAAGTGCTCCCTAAAACGCTTTTTGTACAGCTAATCTTGTCCCAAACATATCTACAAGCCATACAACGGTGTGGTTACAACGTAAAATGCAGTACTCAGATATGTACGCTTTATGCGCGATAAAAGTTAAATAATATATTTTATCTCCTTCTTTATATTACGTTTTTTGTACAAAAATGTGGATATTATTTTCTCTTTCGTTCTTGCATCTTTCGTGTTTACTTTTACAAGTTTATTTTGAGGTCAACTCAAAATATGTTTGAATCAAGTGCAAATTTTGAAAATCCAGACGTCGCTCTATGAATTCAGAAATTTCCTCGCGTCGTAAGTTTGCGCTTACATTTCTAGACTAATGTGAAAGTGGAATACGATTTTCGGATTGAGTAAATTGTTATCTGCTGTCACTGAGCACGATTTTTAGTAAGAGCACAGAGTATATAACTGTCAAAGTGTCCAAGACCATGGCAACACCACTAACTTTTCGAGGTCAAGTGCGTATTAAAATTCTAATTAGCACGTACTAAATGACGAAAGGAAACATTGTGAGGAAACCGGTGTGTGAGAATTCTACATAATTTTCTCGAAAGACTCATAAAAGATGAAGACAATGTAGTCTGCCAACCACTACAGCGAGCGTGGTGAACTTTGGTCCTAATCTTTTTACTGTGAGCAGAGACCCGTGTGCAGCAGTGGGACAATTTATATAAAGGGCTGATTGAGACGTATGCCAATTATGCTGTACGTAATGTGTTATGTGAATAATATTTGTGTACGATGACTTTGAAACGTACCTCTTTATTATAGTATTACGTACAAACATGTGAGCTGAGCAGCCTGGAGCGACTACAAAGCAATGCTAGTGCAAATTTGAGATAATTTAACTCAATACAAAGTTAGGAGCCGTACACACTTGTGTTACTATGCGGTCTGTCGGTTGAGCGTTTTAGCTATTAAGTCAAACTACTTGAACTATAAGAATTAATAAAATTAAGTAGCGGATTCTCTTCGCGCTACTCAAGTTCCCTTCATGCCGATTTTTTTTTAAGTTGGTTCGTTAGTTTAATCAGACCGAGTTGGATACGCGTCTATAATACTAATTTTATTTATACAGCCCTTCTAATTTTAGTCACAATAACATTGTATATATACAATAGGAGCATTTGAGCTATCATACAACGCTGGCGAGATACGTGTGGCGAGAGCGTTGGTACGTGTACTAACCCAAAGCAGGGAAAACCCAACGTCACACCCAGGTGTGTCGTTTTGCTTTACAAACATATTTTTTAGATCATCTATTTGATAAGTCCCCTTAGGCCCCCTTACGACACATACGTAATGAAATTGGTAGTGACATTTTGTATTCTTAATCTGTCTCCAAAATAAAGTATAAAAACATAATTCATGGCCAAAACGTAGTCAAAAAGTAGCTTTTAATATCAACTCGACGTCAAAAACTAAATATAAACACCGTTAAAGCCACGACTCAATCCCTTATGTTCTATTTGTGGAAAAAAAGAAATAAATTCAAAGAGTTTTGCTTTTTGGATTCGATTTATAGTCTAACCAGATCTGAAAAGCAAATATTTTATGTTTGCTTTTCCACAAAAGGATAGTCATATTTCATGATATTCTACAATTCAACGATTGTCAAGGATCTTCATGACATTCCGGATTCGCGGGTTTACGTGCTCTGCGAGATAGCAAGCAACAACTTGCAGTTCAAAACGTGCATAACTTCGATAAGTATGTTTTCTGTCTTCAGTGTGAGAGTCTTTTTAATGGGATATTATTTCTGGACTATTGAAAATTTGTATATTGCTGGCACAGTATGTTTGCGAATAACTAGTTCAATTGCTTATTCTGCAACTAGAAATTGCCGTGAATTACACAACTAAACAAATCTTTTTTTTTGACTCATGGTGGAAACCAAACAATTTACGCGCCGACCCTCTCAGGCTGGGCTCCTAAAGGGGCCCAGTCTAGGGAGAGTATGGTGACTCCCCGACGAGAAGCACCGGGACTACCCACTTAAATCACCATGGTGTTCCTCTATCCGATCCCATTGAATGGCGGGGTCACGGGATCTACGTTAGCATTACTGCCGTGAATCCGCTTGAGCTAGCCCGCGCCAGCGGGCCCCGTCCCTCGCATGCATCCATCTGCATCCATCATACTTGTCCTCATACATCCTCTTTCACACTACAAGCGGAAAAGAACGACGTAGTCTACTAACGCTAAGCGCTGCGAGAGGCGCACGCGGAACACGTGCGCCGACTCTCGGGCCTCGCGGACGGGGGGCGGTATAACAGGCTCGCCGTCCGCAGGCGCGTACTCACGGTGGCTGGAGATCGTTGAACGCCCTCCGGCGACGACGCCCGGTTCTGCGGGTGGTGACAGGTCGCGTGGGCTCCCTATCCCGCTCCGCCGCCTCCTTGATCGACATCACCGTCTCACAAAAGGAGGCGGCGGCGTCCCTACACATCTCGCTCCGAACCATGGAACGAATCAATGTCTGAAGCGAGAGTAACTGAACAAATCTGACCATACGCTTCTATCCCATTTTAATTGAACCCCAGGCTCTAAGGCGATTGCCTTGGATCGCGACTGGGACAATGTTGGGATAATAATGGTTGCTATCCCATTTGAAGATGTAACTGAAAACACAACTGAAAGCTCAACAAAGCAGTGATATTCTAAGCTATTGCGCAGTAAGAAGAAGAATAAATATGAAAACAATATTTTTTCGTTACAGTTTAGCTAAAATCGCCCCGGTACTGCCTATCCGCACTCTCTCTTAATTCAACCAAAACTTGTGTATGATTTTAAGGGGAAATAGCTGGAGGCAATTCGTACAGTTGATTCTGAGATATTAGATTAGCCTCTGTAAGGCATCACACTAGTTCTGTGTGATAAATCCGATTATTGTTTACACACAAAATAACACAATTAGCTCAGCCCGTGAATGTCACGCCAGCGTCCAATTTTGATATTACCTGTATAAGTGTGAGAATACTAGCCTTTGCCCTCATCTGCATCCGCGGGGATATTGTTTTTTGCCCAGTTGCTAGTATGATGTCAGTTGTCCGTGTCGTGTCGGATTAAGAATACGGAATGTCACCACCCCATATCATCCCATGAGTGTCGTAAGAGACGACAGAGGGAGTATATTATGCAGAGAACAGCACTGTAAGAGAAGGAAAACTTTATACAAACCCTACACTTCTAAAAGATGCATACGGTCTATGTATAAATTAAAGTCTACTGATAGTTGTGTGCCTTATTTCAAACAGTTTAAAATATTAACCTTACCTTGCCTTTATATTCTTGAAGTAGCTGTATTTGTAAAAACTAATCCTAATCGTTTTACTCGTCTCGCTGACGTAGTCCCTCGAAATAGGCGCGATACTAGCAAATTATGTCTACTGACTGCAAATACGGCACTTATGCGCAAGAGTGTGTTCTGCATGGCCCCACTCACAGTGCCAGAAACTTGACAGCTGAAACCCATCCTCTCTATTGAAATTTCAAAACTTTTTAATTTCAATAGCTTCCCTAACCATTCGGGGTATGTAGTGGCGTTCTGTCGAAAGCACCTGAGGGTTGTGTAACTCAATCCAGTAGTCGGTAGCCTAAGAGGTGTCTAAGAGATGTTGAGCTATGGCTGACTTGTGTGGTTCATTATTTTTGACTGCCCTTATGTGTTCCTTTATCCGGCAAAAGATGGTGCGTTTAGTCTGTCCTATATAGGAACTCCCACAGCTGCAGTCAATTTTGTATACACCTGGTTTTTCTAAGGGAAGACTATCTTTCGGCGATCTTATATATTGCGACAGTTTCTTAAAAGGAGTGAAGATAGTTTTAACTGAGACCTTCTTAAGGATATTGGCGACCTTATCTGTCACTCCTTTGACGTACGGCAAGTACGCTGGGTGTCGTTCAACCTTGAAGTCCAGGTGTTTCTTAGTATGTCTGGGTGGTCTGATTAGCCTACTGTACCCGTTCTTGTGTAGAACGTCGCTTATATGTGAAAGTTCCTTATCTAAATGTTCCTCGTCACACAAGCTGTATGCCCGGTCGGTAAGCGACGTTATAACGGAATTCAGTTGACGTGGGTGATGATGTGAGTCGGCGTGTAGATAGCGATCTGTGTGCGTTGGTTTCCTGTATACGGAGTGGCTCAGGGAACCGTCATCTCGTACGCCAATCATAACGTCGAGGAACGCCATTCTTCTATCCTTTTCGATTTCATAAGTAAAACCCATTTTACTGTGGATGCTGTTTAAATGTGCCAAGTACTGACGAACATTCTCTTCATCGCCTACCATAACACAGAAAATGTCGTCCACGTACCGTTTCCAAATTTTTTTAGCAATGGCTTGGTTTTCGAAATGTTCCATCCATAGGTTGGCTACCACTGGAGCCACCGGGCTGCCCATCGCTACGCCATCAATTTGTAGCTAGTACTCACCTCTGTATAAAAAGTAATTTGTGGTTAGGCAATGATGTACCAGGTCGGCATATACCACAGCAATATGTTCCTCAGTGATCCTACGTCGAATTACTTCCATGCAGTCTGCTATCGGCACATTTGTGAACAGAGATTCTACGTCAAAACTGACCATCACTTCTTTATCACTAACGTTACTCTGACGCAGAATCTCAATAAAATGTCGGGAGTCTTTGACGTACGATGTTGTTTTACCCACCAATGGCCGCAGTACCTTAGCTACGTGTTTAGCTAGTTCGTAAGTAGGTGAATCTACCTGACTGACTATATTTCGTAAAGGAACGTTGTTCTTGTGAACCTTTGGCAAACCATACAGTTTGGGGGGTAGAACATTCCGAGGTCGTAGTAAATGGGTCACCGTATCTTCATCGATCGCGTGCTGGCACTCCTTGATCAGCCTCTGGGTACTACGGTTCAACCTAGCGGTCGGGTTATAATCTACCTTTTTTACGTGTTGACGTCACTTAATATTTGACGCATTTTTTCGTCATATTCACTTACATTCATAACTACCGTCGCGATTCCTTTGTCCGCTTTTAGGACAAGTACGCTCTCATCTTCACGGAGTTCACGTAATGCGACACGTTCAGCCACGTTCGTGTTAGGCTGAGGAGGTTTTGCGCGACGTAAACAGACAGCGACATCTTGTCGCAAAACTTTGGCCTCTTCAGAAGGTATTTTATTCCGTCGGATAACCTCCTCAACTGTGCCAATCACCTTCTCGTGAGGAACATGACTAGGTGTTGGTGCGAAATTCAACCCTTTCTCTAAAATCAAAAAACGAGTAAGAAAGCGGGTAGACCGTTATACTTTCTCGTAACATTCATCCACCCGCAATACCCTCAGTACATCCGTGAACATGGCGCTTGCAACAATGCCGAAATGTCGGTTACTCCAAACAAAGGTACGTGGTATAAATCCCGAAAGACAATTTAAAATAAGTTTAAATGACCACGAAAGTTTAAATTTCAATATTATAATATTGTTCATTATGCATCCATTCCACAAATCAGGTGAATAAAAGTAGTTATTTTGTTGCAGGTCATTGACGGTGTCACCTGGTTGCTAACTAGGTTTCAAGAATAAAAAAAAAGCTTTCAAGAAAAAATCACTCTTTGTATAACATATTAATGTTCATGTTTATTGATATATTTATGAATTTATACTGTTATTATAAAGCTGAAGAGCGAGTTTGTCTCTCTGGTAGAACGCGCTAATTTACAATAATTTATATATTCTACTCCATTTTTTTACATCTGTATATATGAAATCCTTGCGTTACTGACTGACTGACAGACAAGCTATAGCCAAAACTATCAGGCTTAGGAAGCTCAAATTTGGCATGTATGTTCCTTGGGGACCGCAGGGGTGCACTAAGGAGGGATTTCCCGACATTCTCACGGGAACGGGCGGAAACGGTTAAATTTAAAAAATATGCGGGCGTAGCTGCGGGCGTCATCTAGTTTGTAATATTATTGTGATATTAACTAGGAAAGAGAAGTATTTTATTTGTATCTGCTAAACATTTATGTACATATGTCGCTGTTAAATGTATTTTCTGGACATGATTTCTCATTTGGCGCCGTTTTAAGTACATATTTGCGTTATATTTTGTTTGAAGGTTTTATTTACACAATTAATAACGATTGCAAACAAGTAAACGGGTCACGGGACGACAGTGATATTCCACGACTTACCCACATGGAAACGTCGGGGCAAACAAAAGATACCTTATTAATATATAAAGACACCAATTACTACGAGATTGAGAACCGATACATAAATAATGTTATATATGTATACAAGGAATAATTAAAGCAATGTAATAAATAGTCCGTAGTAGTTAGCAGCGATAACCGAGTGGAGAGACCGACAGAATGCTACGCAGAGGGTGTCGGGTTCGAATCCACGGCACGCACCAATGACTTTTCGAAGTTAAGTGCGTATTAAATTGTTAATTATTGCTTGCTTATAGGTGAAGGAAAACATCATGAGGAAACCTGCATGACTGAGAGTTATTCATAATGTTCTCGAAAGACATGTGAAGTCTGCCAACCCGCACTTGGCCAGCGGTAGGCATGGGCGTTTTCGGATTTTTACGCAAACCGATAAAAATCCGATTTCAGATTTTGAAATCGATTTCAAAAACCGATTTTAGTAGCGGATGTTGGAGCGCAGCGTACGACAAGCGTAAACAATCGAAATCTTTTTGTATTTTAGGCAAGAGACCAATCAAGTCAAATAAATCTCTCCAAACATAAATTCCTAATAACTATTTGCAATTTTCAAAATAAACATTAAATAGTTGCAAGCTGAATTAGATATTGTCGCCTTGATATTTAGTTTTGTTTTTTTTCTATTCAATCTGCAGTTCATAAAACCGCCAAAATCCAAAACGATTCGCTTGCTTGGCGTCAATTCGCTTCATCTCTTTCGCTCTTTCAACGGATCACTAAGTTAGAAAGAAATGGAAATGAAATTCGCTCTCTCTCATTCTAACTAACTAGTCGTTTGGTAGTGTGAAAGAGAACGAATGAATATGAAAACTATCCAAAATGTAAGCTTTAGATTTGCTTTGAAGTTTGGTTGCGCTTGCACCGTTTGGTTCGGATTTGTGTAGTTACCGTGGTATTGTTTTGCGTTTTCTAAAATCGGTTTTTTCACATTGAAATATCGATACGATACGATTTCTGACTGCAATCGGATTTCAGATTCGTTTTGATATATCGGTCTCATACCTGGGCCAGCGTGGTGGACTATGGCCTTACCCTTCTCATAGTGAGAAGAGGCCCGTGCCCAGCAGTGGGACAGTATATAGGGCTGACAATGAAAAAATAAAAAATAAATAGTCCACAAGGGTGAAACAGAACTAGCACAATATAATATAAAATATCAAAGTAATTACGTTATAATTAGACGTATATAGGCCAAACAAACAATTTCAATTACAGCGTATATTTTTACCAATCTTGCCAACAAAACACGAAATTAACACACAATTATTATCAAAGTAAACAAACTATTCGTTTAACAAAACTACGCAGTTTTCAATTACGCAAACCCATAAAAAACTAATATACTTCACAATTTCACGAGTATTATTTTCTAAAGAGGCATTTAAATGAAACAGTTACTATATGCGTACATTTAATTAAAAAGAAACAGGGTAACGAAACTGGGGCTTGCAATTAATAAAACTTAATTTTGCATTTGTAGGCCAAGGGGCTCAATATAACATTTTGGGTCGTTCCACTGACGTAAAACTCCGTAAAACCGCATTTCCTAAGAAGTATACACTTAGTGTCTAAACACACTAGCGTATGTTCGGCACTTATAGTGTGTCATATCAGCCGAATACATCGGAACGTAAAATCAAGTGCGGAACTTCGGTCGCGTAACATCGGCATAGTGTGTTTAGACATTTAAAATTATAATATTTTCATTAGGGAACATAGGTATTTAGTTAAAAACGTACGCCTTTTTTGGGTTTAATTGTGGGTACAATGTACCGTTTAGCGAGTGGTTTGGGGAAAGACGGATCGAGGTTTGAGCCAAAGAAATTTTTTGATGTGATTATGATGTGAGATGCTTTGATATGTATTTATAACACGCTTATGAAATGGAAGAGCGTTGCA
The DNA here is from genome assembly GCA_944739405.2 of Euclidia mi. Classification (NCBI taxonomy): domain Eukaryota; kingdom Metazoa; phylum Arthropoda; class Insecta; order Lepidoptera; family Erebidae; genus Euclidia; species Euclidia mi. Next base: position 13,907,549 of record OX123195.2, read on the forward strand.
TAAATAAGAAAATCAAATTATGGCTTTCAAGGTTAAGAATTACCTATGCGCATTGAGATAATACGTCTTTTGCATAATAGGATATATTATGTTAAGTGCAAAAAACTATTTTATTTATACCCGTAGAGCTACCACATACAATAATAAACCTCATGCTATAAGCTTTATTAAATGCAGCTTCCACCCACTGACAAAATATCGATATTACGTAGCAAAAGTTAAATTGTTACGTTTATAAGCGTAAATAGTAGGGCGTATATATAAGAGGCAGCGAAAGCCTAGTGGAGATACCACCATACAATTTTTCGACATTACGTGCGTATTAAGAGCCGTTGATCCCAGCTGTCATAAAGATTTTTGACAGCCGTTGGTAGTAAGTACTTTTGAATATATAGGTATACCTTGACTGCCTCTGTGGTCCTGCGGTAGTGTAAACGACTGCGGATCATGAGGTCTCGGGTTCGATTCCCGGGTCGAACAAAAAGTGATATTGGGTTATCCTGTTCGGAATTATCCAATAGAACTTCGGAGTCAGGGAGTTGGCGGTGTCACACCCCCGTGCCTCGGAAAGCACGTTAAGCCGTTGGTCCTACGCCCAATCTCTCTCCGGTCGTGTCGCATGTGGCGTCCCATCGGACTATGAGAGTGAGGGAATAGAGAGTGCACTTGTGTATGCGCACACACTTGTGCACTATAATATGTCCCGCGCAGATGGCAAGTCTCATATATAGACAAGCCGCCGTGGCCGAAATTGGTCAGGAGGATTACATATTACATACCTTGACACTGGTCTAAGTAATGGAATATCGCTAATTCTTTGGGTTTCAGAGGTCATACGCCAGTCACGCTGTGGAAAGCTTATATGCTGTCAATTCTAGTTAGACTTACTCGGTGACCCAGGGCACCAGGAGGACAGTTTCTATACAACCGGTATAATGCTAAGACGATGATAAGAGACTGGCTGTACAGACATGTGGACAGCCGTACAACACTACCGGAGAGACATTGGGCGCAAGGCCAATGGCTTATCCTGCTTTCGACGCACATCGGTAATACACCACCGAAAGCCATACACCGAAGTAATGTTACGCATTTTTAAATGCAAATGCAAATCTTGATATCAAACCCGAGCATCTGCAATGGCTTAGATTACCGCTGTTCTTAATTAAGAGAAGAGTTTCCCTTCCAAAAAATTAAACCAATAAATATTAGTCAGTAAACATATCAATTTATCATCAACAATTTTCATTTGATCATCAAAACTTGATTCATTGATTAAAAGGATTAAAGAAACTCATTTAAAAATACTCTGTTAATTATTAAGGGTTATACCCAGTCTGGCAGAATCTTAATTCAATAATAAGGGATGTTACAAAAAAATATCGCTGACTCTTAAATAATGTGTAATAAAACCCTCCGAAAACAAGAGTATTTAGTTTCAATGGGATGGCAAGTGTTTAAAGGGGTAGCTAGTTTTTGTGATGTAAATTATATAACATGGGGAATATGAAGGCGTAAATCGCACAACATACTAAAAGACATAGACAGACGCTTAACATACTATTCAAATCCAAGTTGCAATCCGATACATTTTTCTTGGCTTTTTGAGTTCCGTTAATTTCAAACAAGATTTGACAGAACATTCCTTCACTGCTTTTCGCACTCCAGTATTGGACTTAAGCCTCTTCTTATTCGCTTTACAGTAGCACTGTGAGTGAATAGGAGTATTTGGCCTTCTATAGCACACTGGTCACACGGGTTAGTATAGGGATAGATATCGAGTATTTCAGCTCTTCGCATAGATACTATTTACTTCGTGTATTTTACGTTTTATCTTAGAACATACACATAATGAAATGGTGTCGTGAAATTGTGTATTCTTAATCCGTCCCCAGGTGGACAGAATATTAGTAACACAATATTTGATAGTACTGACTTCGTTACAACTTTCAAAGATTTTCATGGCAGAAACTACGAATCGGGTGTATAGGGTTCCCACCAAGAACATAGGGTCCCAAGCCAACCTCACCTGCAAGTGGTGCACCTGCCGATCAACGGACGAGGCTCTGGCGAACAAAATATCCCGATAAGCGGCAATAGGCTCGCCACCTATTACGTGGGATCAAAACACTGGCGAAAAGTGGGCGTTTAATATGCCTCTGCCTACCCCTTCAGGGAAACAGGCGTGAGTCTATGTATGTATGTATGTAAACTACGAATCCGGGACCTCCGATCAGCAGTCGTATACGCTATCCACTGGACCACGGAGGCAGTCATAGACCATAGGTACATAAAAGACCGAAATCTTCTGCTGCTGACATTATCAACATATTCTAAAAGACCTTCCTTAAAGAATACGTGTAGGTGTAAAAATTACAATTGATAAAAGTGGGTTGTTTTCATTCGTTATATTATAATCCTTACTTATTATCAGATAAGGCACCTTATCCCTTGGTTTATGTCTTATGAAGCTAAAATTGAAAGAAAAGAAAACACGTTTTATGTACTATAATCTCCTCTGTCATAGTGACCTGGCTTTGCTGTGTAACTTCTAAACAAACTTCCTTAACGAAGTGAATTTCAAAAGACGTGGCTTAAAAAAGGATTAATTTTCTTACTAAAATAATTAAAATACTAGTGTGAAATATATTTTTGTCTCGTTATGCCAAAATGGATTATAACAAGGACATTCTACGAGTGACTATGCGATGGCAAAGAATTTACAATTGGTTGTAAGGTAGTTAGTTATACATAAATGTTTATATGTATTTGTTACTCTCTCTATCTCTTCATTTGATTAAATGTTTATTATTATGATGAATGAGGACTAGAATTATTAGTAACGAGTTATAATATTTTGATAATGCCTTCACTTTACTTGGTGTCATAAAACTTAAGCCGTATAATATTAGTATACAATGTGTTGAAAATATTTTAGTAATACAATATAGACAGTATACTTATTCACCTTAAATTATTTTAAAGAGTGTGCGATGATATAAAACCCTATTTTCATTAAATGTTACTTGGATAGTAAATCAAAATAAACTGTTAAATCGTGCATAATAAGACTGTATCGCGCAGTCACTGTAGGTACGTTGACTTGCGTATGTTAGGCACCTGCAATGGCGATTAGCTGAGCGGCGGCGGTCAATACACGGAGTTAATTTTCAAAGTGCATGATGACGAACATTTTTTTTTTACTTTTAGTGACTTATTTTTCATGTATTTGTATTCAGTTATATCAGTACATTTGCCCCTGGAAATATTTTGTAAATGCAAATCAACACCCTGTATAGTAGGATCGTGTAATTTTCACAAAGTATGAGATCTGATCCATTTTACCGAGAAGGCTATCATTGCTCATCCATCCTGAATCTAAAAGTAAACAACCAAGTTTCTAATATTTAAACCCAAAACATTCCTTATAACAACTTGGTAAAAGAGGATCTTTAATTAAAAGACTTTTATTCTATTATTACAGTAAATTATGTGAATTAAATTTAAATCAAATTGTTATGCTCACTTTACCTTTCAGTAAAGGGTTGCCACAGAAAGAAAATAATATTAGACATTGTCTTAACATAAATTTGTGTAGTTGGTCATACAATAACAATCAATTTAATGTTTTTGACTCTAACAATTATGTTAGTAAAGCTTTACATTTGACGCAAGATACTTGTTATCTGAATTCTTATTATAAAAGACAACTAGCTGAGTCGCTAGCATTTTGTATTGACATTTCAGCCAAGAATTTGGCTAATAAACGTGTTGCCCCTATACAGCAACAAAATGACATTTATAATGATTCAGCCAATATTTTGGCTACACAGTCTGACATTTCTATTAATTTAAATTAAATAGTTCGACAATAGTAAATACCTCTTGCAATGACACTTTCATTAATAATGGGCTGGTATGTACGAATAAGCCCAATTCAACTAATAATACTTTTAGAAATTCGCAAGTATTAAAACTGGTACATCAAAATATACAAGGTATGTCAAATAAAGATTTAGAAGTGGAGTTGTTCATGAACGGTGAATGCGTTGATATTTTGTGTATAACAGAACATTGGCTTAAAGATCACCAGTTCATGTGCAATTTTAATAACCATCTAGTTGGTAGTTTGCTCAGCAGACAAAATGCAATACATGGTGGATCGTTGATTTTAGTTAACAAGCTGCTTAAATTTGAGAATCGTAGTGACATTGTTAGTTTCTCTGTTGAACGGACAGTTGAAATAGCCTGTGTGGAGTTGGACCAACTTGTTGTGTTGAGTGTGTATAGGCCACCATCGTCCTTCTATGATAACTTTGAAAGTGTCATGGATGATGTGTTACGGAAGCTATGCCAACAAAATAAATCTATAATAGTAGGTGGCGATTTTAATATTAATTTACTAGAAGATTCCCTGAATTGCCACAAAATTAAGAATTTGTTCAAGTCATATAATCTTGCATGCTTATTTTTGGAACCCACCAGGATAACTTCCACGACATCTACTTGTATAGACAATATATTTACAGATATTGTACTACTTAGAAAGCAAATAATTAACAAATAACATCAGATCATTGTGGACAATTTATAACATTTGCTATGCAGTCTAAAAAAGTAGGTAGAAAGGAATTGAGTGTGGTGCCAAAAACTTTGCGTCGTCTGGAGGGACTTAAGGATAAACTCACAAGTACACTACCATACTTATGCTATAATAACGATCCCAATAAGTTGTACAATTCTTTCTTTGACATGTACTGTACTATATTCAGTTCTATCTTTGTCCCTAAGAGGATCGCAGTTGCTGGTACTACATCCTTCAGTGAATGGGTAACCACTGGAATTTACAAAAGTAGAAATAAGCTTTACGAATTATATGAACAGTAAGTAATTAATAAAACACAACAAACACACACATACACAACGTCACGCCTTTTATCCCCGAAGGGGTAGGCAGAGGTGTATTTCTACACCCACTTTTCGCTAGATATATCTTAGTCCCACGTAGTAAGGGGCGAGCCTATTGCCGTACCGAGCACATTTCCAGACTCCGTGCTGCTACTGGGAATTTCGTGACACAAAATCCCAATAACAGTGCCCGACCCAGGAATCGAACCCGGGACCTCCCGATCCCACGCGCACATTTATGCCGCGAGACCAACGAGGCAGTCGTATAGGGTTTGATGTCGAGTTTTCCGTCTCTACGCAAAGATGGTATTAGCATCGTGTTATCCCTTAGTCGCCTCCTACGTCACCCACGGGAAGATAGGGGGTGGTGACACTTGTATTCTATGCCGTCAACCACACGGCATAATTAATAAAAATGATGAAAAATTTTGCCAATACGTAAGAAATTCATCATTTCATCATCAGCCTTTATCAGTCCACTGCTGGACTAGGCCTCTCCTTTGAAAGGAGGAATTGGCCTACTACACCACGCTGGCCAAACGGGTTGGTATAGGATTTGTATCAAGTTTTCCTTCTCTTACAGTGCTGTTTTCTGCATAATATGCTCCCTCTGTCGGCTCTTACGACACCCATGGGATGATATGGGGTGGTGACAATCCGTATTCTTAATCCGTCACCACACGGATGAAAGTAAGAAATTATTCTAAGTTATTTAAAAAGATTTGTCGTGAAGCTAAGACACTTTATTTAAAATCAAAAATTAAAAACAGTGACAATAAAAGAAAAGCAACGTGGGATATTATAAACAATGAGACTGTAAGGGTCAAGATTAAAAGTAACGATTACACGCTTCAAGTAAATAAAAAGATATTAAAATCAGATTTTGAGGTTGCCACAGCATTTGAAAATTTCTTCACAGACATTCCAGTCTAAACCACTAAATCCCTGAACTCGTCCCCCAATGACGCCGAATCTCTATTAAAAAAAATGTCAATAGGTGTAAAATTGAATTTAGATTTAGTTATGTCACTGACAGAGATATTGTAAAAACTTTTAATACCCTTAATTTGAAGAAGACTAGTGATCTTTGGGGCAATTCTGTTGTGATTACGAAATCCATAATCAACACAGTAGCACCTGAACTGGCAATGATTTTCAATAGATGCATTGACTGTGGTGTGTTTCCTGATCAAATGAAAAGTAGTAAAGTAATTCCGTTATTTAAATCAGGTAGCACATCTGACCCCACAAATTATAGGCCAATATCTGTGCTACGCACGTTTAGTAAAATTTTTGAAAAAATAATTCTAGGCCAGCTTCAAACTCATTTTAATAACAATAAGCTGTTACATGAAAAACAATTTGGTTTTACTAGGGGTCGCTCAACTACCGATGCCAGAGTTGAGCTTTTAGATAGTATTTTTGATGCCTGGGAGGAGTCATATGATGGTCTAGGAGTCTTTTGTGACTTATCTAAGGCTTTTGATTGCGTTTTTCATGAAACAATGATCAGGAAATTACATTACTATGGAGTTAAGAACACTGCTTTGGATCTCCTAACATCATATTTGAGTAATAGGATACAGAGAGTTGAGGTAAATGGAAAAGTTTCTATGGGTTCAGTGGTCACAATGGGAGTGCCGCAAGGTTCAATTCTTGGACCATTCCTTTATCTTGTATATATTAATGATTTGCCATATATTATGCAAAATAATGAAGAGATAGTGTTATTTGGTGATGATAGATCACTTATTTTTAAACTTAGACGAGAACAATCAAATAATGACGATGTAAATAACGCTCTCTCTAATGTAGTTCAATGGTTTACTGCTAACAATTTACTGTTAAATGAAAGAAAAACAAAATGTATACGATTTTCAAGACCGAATGTAAAACAAGTTAAACCTAGCATATGTTTGAATGAAGAAGAGTTGGATCTTATAGATAACACCGTATTTTTAGGCATAACCTTAGATTCTAAGCTACAGTGGGGCCCTCATATAGGTCAGTTGTCGAATAGACTTAGCTCTGCAGCGTACGCGGTTTATAAAATTCGTCAGTTAACTGATATAGATACGGCCAGGTTACTATATTTTAGTTATTTCCACAGCATAATGTCATATGGCATTTTATTATAGGGCAACGCAGCTAACATTCAACCTGTGTTTGTACTGCAGAAGCGGGCTATTCGTGTAATCTACAGTCTTGGTTCAAGGCATTCACTGAGGGAAAAATTTAAAGAAATTAAGATAATGACTGTCGCATCTCAATACATTTATGGGAACTTGTTATATGTCAGGAAAAATATAAATACGTTTTCTAAATTCAGCGACATTCATAAATTAAATACACGAAACAAAAACAAACTTGTTCTACCTTCAACTAGACTACAAAAAATAAGTAACTCATACAAGTGTCAAAGCATACGTTCTTACAACAAAATTCCAGGCAATATTCAGGAACTAAGTATAAATAAATTCAAAGTATTTATTAAACAGAGCTTGTGTTCAAAAGCTTATTACACAGTTAAAGATTATTTAGCAGACAAAAACGCTGGAATTGAGTTTAAAAATTATTAATTGACATTAAATTATGAATTGATATTATGAATTTTGACATATTAAAATTAGTGACATAATATTTTTGTTTACATTTGTAGTACTTATATCTTTACATTCTGACATTTTTGATTTGACATTTGTAATTTTATTTATTTTGTTTTGACACTGTTTGATTTGACATTGTTATTTTCTTTTGACATTTAAAATTACTTGAGTAATATATTATTATTTTATGTTTTAGACATTCTTAAATTAACATTCAATAATATTTTCTGACATTTAAATATATGACATTGTATTTTTGAATTTTTTATTATTTTTACATATTGTTTACAACATGTATTTTACTATGTATTAGCATGTAAAGTTGTGAGTACGATGTGGGCATTATTAAACATATAAACAAATAGTTGTGACAACCTGTCTGATGGCTTAGGCTGACATGCTTATGCATACACCTTCTGATGGCGTGGAGGCATAGTGATACAGATCGTGCTGGCTCCCTCAATCAAGGTTGAGCCGTACGATTGCTGTTGAATGCAGGCCATCAGTGGGCCGAGTCAGTCAAAAGCGTCAGATGATTTCCTGCATTGTACTTGCATACTAAACCCTTTTTTTGTCTGGACTTTAAAAGATCAAGAAAAGAATAAAGAAATTGAAGTGACAAAAAAAAACAATGACTCTGAGTTTGTTTCGGCCTTTCTTCTCAAGAAGTCATTTAGCTAGGAAAAGCCGGCATCATATAGAATAGGGTTTTGACATGTATAAGTGTTGTAAACAACCAAAATGCAGAAAATAATATGTCTTTATGTCTTTACAACAACAATATTATTCTAGATGATGATTAAAATTTCAGTACCAACCTAATATTACTTACTGCCGAGCTAAATTTAAAACTTAAAGGCACTTCCCACGCTAAGGGGAGATGCGAGATGGGAGATAATTTTCATAGTAATTAACCGTTTTTGCTCGCCCGTGTCACCTGGCGGGAGACGTTCATACACTTTTTATTCAATTTATCAAGAGCACTACTTTTTGTTAGGTGGCTCCATTTTTCAAGTTAAGTTTATTTCGTTACTGGCTCGTTTGTGCTTGCAAAGAGTTTTAGCTTTCTGTATTTGAAGCAGAATCGGGTCGTAAAAATATGTGGTATATTCTTGGCAAAATTTATAAATTTGTAAGTATGTAGATAGCATGTTGTCATAACTTTAAAAAATTACTTTCATAAGCACCACCTTGTGACCTATATGAATAAATGATTTTGACTTTGACTATTACATATACATTCGTGTCGGACTAATTCTAAACTTACCACGTGTGTACAAAATAGCTGTAGCAGAAAAAAATATTTTGTTTGAAAAGGGCTTCAGGCGATGCAGAAAGGAAACCGGCTTTTTTATAAACATTCAGCAAAAGAGCATTTTATAACCGACTTCAAACAAAAAAAGAAGGAGGAGGTTCTCAATTCGGCCGGTATATTTGTTTTTCGATGTGCATCGATTTTGCCGAGGTTTCTGAACCGATTTACATAATTCTTTTTTTGTTTGATGCGCAATAGTTTCGAATTGGTCCATTAAAAATTTTATTCATGTAGGCCCAGTAGTTTTTATTTAATGAGCATTTTTTTACTTATTTTCACCTATCCTTAAGGCTGAAATTCCTATGAATAATAATTGTGACGGCTGGTGTCATGTCAAATTGTCATCACTACGGTTACTAAGGACTACTGACGTCTACACTTTATGCGTCGACACGACAAACTGGCCGGTACTCAAACATAATAATTAGCAAAAAGGTTTGAGACTATTTCATTATTTGGAAATTACAGTTAGATGACGTAAGCACTCTGTCAAGTGTACGCTAAATTCGCCACTAATTGGTAACAGGCGATGGCCGTGCTGATAATACATCCGCTTTACGTTCTAAAGGCATGGGTTCAAATCCCAATCAAAACAGTTAGTCGATTTTGGTTTTTATGAAATTCGGAAAATGTTTATGAATATTTGGCAAATATTTTTTTTTATCTTAGGTAGACTTTAAATAAACTAAAGTATAATTGGTCTATAAGTAGGATTTACATCATAATGTACAATAAAATATAACTAATTATATAACTAAACTATCCAAAACTATAAAAAAGCAAAAGTACGAAAAGAAAAGTAAATAAAATATAATAAAAAATTAAATTCCTCCGCAACGCTGTCGAGCGTTAGCGTGCCCAGAAGGCTGGCAGCATTGCCACGTTGAATGGCAATGCTTATTCTCTCAGCGAGATATAAACCAGCCCTCTGGTTACGGGAAGCATCGATCAGCCTTCTGGCGATTTCTTTCTTTGGGAAATGTGGGTGTAATATTACAACTCTGCCTACCCCTTTGGGGATACAGGCGTGAGTCTATAAAAAAATATGTCAGACATCGGGAGTTGGGTTTTGTATACGTATTTAAATTGGATGACAATGAAAAGTTATTATGACATAGAGCTGCTCTGATGATGGAATCGAAAGGTGGCCATAGGAATAATATAGGAACTCAGTAATTAATTGTCAAAATTTTGTAGAGTTTGGGCTCGTTCTCGTCCGATGAAGGAGTCAGAAGGTGGCGATACGAACTCAGTAATTACAAAAATCTATTTGAATTGCACAATGATAATAACGGTGACTTCAAAGACGTAAATCATGCAGTAATGCCATGATTTGTCGATTATTAATGAAACCAAGTCTATTAGCTCTCAGCTCAAAAGGCTCATTGGATCTTACCGAGTCTAGAATTGTACTGTTTAAGAGTTTTTTGACGTTATCGTGATTTCATATATATGCTTTCCTGGCCAACAAACGTTTTTCAGGATCTTTAATAGTCTCACAAGAACGAAAAACTGTGTCCCGAAGAGCATTCTTACAGATAAGACTACTTTTATCCGTTCCCGTTTCTTGAGATCTATATTTTAAGGCGCGCAGCACCTTTTGTAGGTCTACCTATAACTAGTTGACAATACAACAATAGGTTCACTAAAAAGTATTAAATAAAAATAACTACGTTAAAAACAACCGACTTCAAAAACGAAAAAGTGAAAAATAATAAAGATTTAACATTAATTAAATACTACCTATTCTTTATATGTGCTATTTACTAATTGGTTTGAAGTCGGTGTCAAATCAAATTTCAAAAGCCCTTAAATTAAAGAAGACATTTCATAATTCACATGAATTCACATTCTGTTCAATACATTTTCGTTATTTTTTTTTCATTATTCTTCGTATTTACTGAAGCTGCTTATAATATTAAGATCAAATTGCTCTTTATTAGGTTTATTTATGCATCTTTATCTTTATCGTAGTCATTCCTTTGTATTAATTTGCTCGTATTCATTTAAGTGATTAAAATATTATTATTTGTTTTAAGGCTTGGCACCGACTTCAAACCTATTAGTAAATAGCACATATAAATAATAGGTAGTATTTAATTAATGTTAAATCTTTATTATTTTTCACTTTTTCGTTTTTGAAGTCGGTTGTTTTTAACGTAGTTATTTTTTTATACATCAGTTGTCCGATATGTCGATTAAATTGCCAATACCTACGAGATTAAATTTTAAACGACATTTTTGCTTTTCTCCACATTTCAACCTCCCCATCATTCAGTGCATAGGAAGCCGCCTGAACTACTTTTCTATTATCCGTACAGTTCGGAATACATTAAATTAAAAAGCCAGCTCGAATTCACCCGACAGTAAATTCATATAACGTTCTTCATACGCATCGTAGTGCGGCGTAGACGCGTAGGGCGTCTACGATTCCGTAGAGCTACGTATAGACCACGTAGCTCAAATACGAACTTCGTATAAATTAGCAGGTTTGAGATCAGATATTTTACTCATAACCTTTTTATACAAACTCAGGCTTGGATATCCAAAAGACTGAAGGTAAAGGTATTATCATTACACATTTATATTCGTTATAAACGCCGTATATCCTCGTTTTATTCAGGCATGGAAGTACTGTTTTTCAACTAGAGAAACCCAGTTAAAATCTTATGGGGATACAATGCATTTATGCGAACTGTATGTACCACAGCCCAATTATTTAGAAAAAGGTCCTCATTTAATCAGGCCGGAAAGATTAATGTGTAATTACGGGTATATTGTTCTTAGTATTATATGAGCAAATCATCATGCAAAAAGCTATAAATGGCGAGAGCAAACAAATAAGTAATACAAACTTTGTTCTCCGACAGCAAAACTAGTAATATTTGAAAATCTTGACATTTGAACCTCGGGTCGTGAAAAATCTGAGTGAAATAAACTAATAAGAGATGAAAAATGAGATTATTAAGTTCACATTGTCAATTTAATCTAGAATTTTAACATACAAGCGTTTCGTACGAGCCCCTCTTCGCCTACAGGCTAGCCTCGTAGCGCGCTCGTAGAGGTTATAAATTAACCCATCCGCTGTTTCGGCAGATAAAGCACCGCCTATAATACGTACCCTGGAGATATATTTAACCGTTGAGGGAAAAACGTTTCCCAATTTATGTACGAGTGTAGGAATATGGACTTTATTGAAACGATGATTAATATTCAATTTAGTTTTGTTTTACGAGTTGAAAGCGGATTTTAAGATGATTTTTGGAGTTAGGTGTCTTAAAATGTGTTTTTGCTAATAAAATCTTGCCTTTGCATTCAGAGCTTATAGCGATCCATACCAAAGAGAGAAAGAGTAAATTATAACTGTCGTTATAATTTTCTCTCTCTCTCTCTCTCTCGGTGACTCCTACAATTGAAATATTTTGTATGAGTAGCTTGTAGTCTCATAACTTTAAAATTCCTTAAGTTATCTACAACAGTAATACCATGAAGATATTCGCTTGACCGTTTCATGTGTATAACCTGTAATGCAACCTGAATATATCCAAATCTAGCATCAGCTGAGTCAGTTCTTATTTTCCACCTCGAGCTATGAAAAATTAACACTGTACGTTGATATTTCAAGGCATCTGTGAAACATTGAAGCCTCAAGGAAATAAAAATATCACGAATGTAGCACTACTTCAGCAACGTATGTATAAATATATACAACTACTCGTATATGGAAACACAACCAAGCTTAATAAATATTCAAACAGCGTAGAAGAGACTTTATATAAAATCTATAATCTATAATATTAGAAAAATAAAAATTATTATATATTAACTTTGTTAATTTTCCATGTGTTCAAAGGATAGTAGGAATGTCAGATTGTGTAATAATGAAAACAATCTGAATATTTAATTTCGTGTAGATTATCTGAAATAAGTCTTTAACGTATCAACTTACCACCAAGTTTTATTTTCTAGAATTTTTCTAAGATTCTAATCAATAATCGAATTATTTCTTCTGATGTGAATGTAGATTAAGAATAATTAAATAATCATCTTTTTTAATGCATATGGAGACAAAAAAGCAAGCGGGTCACCTGATGGTTAGTGATCACCGCGCCGTCCATAGACACCTGTAATGCTCAAATAATTTCAAGTACATTGCTGACCTTTTAAAGAGGAATATGCACATATCTAAAAGGTGCCAATGTCGAAGTCATTCGGAAATACCATTTAGATAACTTAAATTTCTTCGTTCATAAGTGTCACTTACAAAGTGACACTTATGAACGAAGAAATTAGCCTAGAAATACCCAAAAGCCCTGAAGGACAGCAGCCAGTCTTGTTACTATAATGCGTATTGCCGAACATTGTCCTTACACATTTAAGACAACAGAAGGTCTTAAAACCTAGAGGTATTTTTGAAATAAATGGCACACAACCATGTGTATACGACACGCACTTCGCTACAACAGTAAATTTTACGAGAAACTCTAAAACAATCATTAATACTCGTTTTATTACAGGATACGAACCGCGGGACTATTCTGACAAACAAAAATTTTACTTCGATATGTGAAGCATTTTCTGGAACAGATTTTATTTACTCCAAGCCTTGTTATACCGAAACTTTACCCTGTTTCTTGATCGGTATTTGTATTGTTAAAAGTTGACGCTCATTGAAAGGAAAATGAGCGATGTAGACACTTGGACTACAAATTAACTCCAAATCCGAGCAAAGGAGGCTCGTCTTTAGATTAGATGTATATTATTCTAATTCGTTTCGAATTGAAAGAGAAATTCCTAATATAGATAGATTCGTATTTTGTCTACTTCACCAGTTGATAACACAATTTGTGTGAATAAATCCTGAATATAAAAAGGTACCACCGCAAAGTTCCAGCTAGTTTTCTGATAATAAGAATAAGTTTGTTTTTACGCATAACAGATTTAAATAAATTTGATGTTGAAAATATCATGTCACCATATTAAATACTAGCCGTTTCCCGTGGTTTCACCCGCGTCCTGAGGGTACTACTTCGCGTACCCGAAAAACCCAAATATCTTACGGACCCCTATTTTTTCTAAAATAAAATATAGCCTATGTTACTCGCAGATAATGTAGCTTTCTAATGGTGAAAGAATAAAAAAAATCGGTCCAGTAGTTTTTGAGTTTATCCATTACAAACAAACAAAAATACAAATTTTTCCTCTTTATAATATTACTAGCCGTTTCCCGCGGTTTCACCCGCGTCCTGAGGGAACTACTTGGCGTACCCGAAAAACCCAAATATCTTACGGACCCCTATGTTTTCTAAAATAAAATATAGCCTTTGTTACTCGCAGATAATGTAGCTTTCTAATGGTGAAAGAATTTTTTTGCATCGGTCCAGTAGTTTTTGAGTTTATCCATTACAAACAAAAATACAAACTTTTCCTCTTTATAATATTAGTGTAGAAATGCACATGAAGACCTCTGTTCTTGTAGGTTTCCTAGCAAGAAGTTCTATGTAACAGCATGGAGATTGTCTGAATCTGTTTGCAGTCGATAGGTATACATTGTACCTTGTGCATATTTATAAAATATCAGACGATATTAATTTTTATGTTATATATAACACGATGCAAATACCATCTTTGCGTAGAGACGGAAAACTCGACATCAAACCCTATACGACTGCCTCGTTGGTCTCGCGGCATAAACGTGCGCGTGGGATCGAGTGGTCCCGGGTTCGATTCCTGGGTCGGGCAGTGTTATTGGGTTTTTCTGTCATGATATTCTCAGTAGCAGCACGGAGTCTGGAAATGTGCCCGGTACGGCATATACTTTTGTTCCCTCAGGAGATTTACAGGCGCGTCTACATATACAGCACAAAACATTGGTATGTTATTTTAAACAAAAAAATACACAATTGTCTGTAATTTCGCAGCCACTCTTGCCGAATAACAATTGGCCAGTGGAAACGAATGCCTGCGTATTATTAATGTTTATTTTTAATTAAATTCCCTTGAGGCAGGTGTGGACTGTGAAACGGCACATACGTGGAACAAACGTCTGTTTTCATTGAGAAAATCTACAGCTATTCAACCTTTGGTCAGTTTTCTTACTGAAGTTCGCGAAAACACGATTGTACCATATCAAATAAAAAAATATTGTTTATTGAATCGGCCGCTACTTGGTGGTATTCCATTATTTACTAATTATTATACCATTCCAACTATTGCAATACATATTGCAATTGAAAAAGTTTAACAGTACCGATCTCCTCTGATGACAATGGATAGAATATATAAGAATGGTATTGGTTCCAGGAAGATATTTATTTGCTGTATGCCACAGTTTGCGCCGACTATGCTTCGACACGTGTTTCACCTCTGCACAAGGCATCCTCAGGAGCGATGGGCAAGGACTGAGCTTTAAAATATTGCAAGTATAGAAATTGTTTATTACATATATTCAGTAAACTCAAACTTTGTCATTTTACTTTCAAATGCCTCGTGGCTATAAATCTCTGATGATGGGATTATGAAAAGTTCCATAGGAAAATTTTACTGCTCTTTCCATATACATATATATAACTGAAATGGATGGTCTAGTGATTTAAGTCACCTTGCCGTTTGTGTAGAATTATAATTATGCATACAGTATAGTAAAATAAATTTGCTCCTCTGAAGAATATTTTCCTTAAAAAAATTGTAAAAATCAACGTACTACAAATATAATAGTCCCGCAAAAGTTCCGAGCAGGTGACACGACAATCTTGGCGGGATCAGGCCAGTCAAATTTTATTGGATTTCGCTTTTAATGGCCGCCTCACAGTTTTATTGTTCAATTATAAGTACGCGACGTTTCTGTTTACCTACCCACTTGAGCTTTCTATTAATGGAGAAGCGTAAAAAATAAATTGTACGACTAAATTTTAAGATCTTTTAGAACTGCGAAATTGTGCTGTTTAAATTACCGTGACGATTTTTGTAAAATTTTTGCTACTTGGATAGAAAAGTAGTTCTAACGACATCTCCTCGTCTAACATGGGACTCATAGAGTAGTTCACTAATTATTCTGAAGCTGGACTATTCTTTTTGTTAAAAACTTCAGCTCTTTGAAGTCGATTCAAGATAATATAAAATCTAATATCAACTATCATCATCATCTCAGGCTAAAGAAGTCCACTGCTGGACTCAACACTCAACCGCCCGCATCCAACTGCTTCCTGCAATCTTAATCAGATCGTCGTTCAACCTTGTGTGAGGGCCTACCGCTGCTGCGTCGTCCGTCCAACCACGTGGTCGCCACTCCAGAACCGTCTTGCCCAAACGATCGGTTCTTTGAGCTATATGCCCATTGCCAATTCAGTCTGGCTATTAAGAGAGCTGTATCAGGGTAAAGACCCTAAATATTGAGAAATGGAGTGATCCGCAGGGGAACCAAAGGGTTCCCCTGCGGATCACTTCAATCTGCATTGCTGGAATATTTGAACAAATGATCGGTATAAGTACGTTTTAATTGGCACAAAGTTTGTCACTGCCGAAACTGCTGTATGCTTTAGACGCATATTTCCCTTTGACTGTTCAGTCAGTGTTGCGATGACAGCGATCTTAATCAGGCTGTATCGGGCAAAGTTTAGGCTTTGGCTTTAGGGTTAAATATTTCTAGCGGTAATTTTGACGGCAGGGACTAATTAATATCAATCTGTTGCTCAGTCGAAGACCAATAAACTGCCAGGAGGTTTCGGTTTTAATGACATGCGATACTGTTTGTTTCAATGAATGTGCGTGAAATATGCAATCCACCGTTTCCAGTATGGAAACGGTGGATATAGGTTAACACTTTCGTTTGGTATTCAATTTATTTGTAAAATCATTTTTGTGCAATTTAAACATTCATGGTCTGTCTGAGATTTCAAATAGACTATGTTATTTCAAGTGCATATTATGACGGTTAGTTACACAATACAAACTTAAACCACCTTTTTTAATTTTTATTTCTCTGTTTGCCTAGGGTAATCTCTGAAATGTCTCAACCGTTCTTTGTAGGGCTACATATAGATCATAATTTGACCCGGTAGGTGAAGATTTAATCAATGTATTACAAATATAAAACATGCAACAACTTGTATCGACCATTGCACATTAGTTCTTATTTTTTTTAAGACAACTCTCACACTAGGAATGAATCCTGTGTCACGGGGGACTTTAAAAACATACAAACAACGGACACAATGAACACCCAGACTCGAAACAACAATTTATGGAACACACAAAGTGTTGTCTCGTGTGGGAATCGGACCCACAACACTCGGCGCAGTGTCAAGCGGCGAGGCGGCCGCTTAAACCACTACGCCAACCGTGCTGATGATTTACATAATGTTTCTTACTTGTATTCGGATGTACTTTAGTCAAAGGTAACTAACTGTAAGGCCACGTATGTACGTTACATATTTGCAGTCACCATTGGAGAAGGTACTCCCATACATTCGAATGTTTTAATCATGCAAGCGGATACGGGGATGTGCAGCGGCCGTAACCAATGGGATATGGGGTGACAATCAGTTACAAAATTATTAGGACATTTTAGTTTTAGTGTTTATTCTACTCAAATTAAATTTCAGTCTGTGTCGCCATGTATGACAATAAAAGTCTAAGGCGTATTTACAATGCAGGGTTTATCGTAACTAAACGAGTCCGAAGACAAACGTTTTAATAATTAGTTTAAAAAAATACAAAATAGGTTTAAAGTAGCAAGCAAACTGGGTACCCGACTGCCTGCGTGGCGTAGTGGACTAAGCGACTGAGGGTCGTGACGACCGGGTTCAATTTTCGAGTTGGGTATTGTAGCTAATACTGGGTTTTGCCGTCGATTATTTGTCCAATAGGATTTCGGCGTCAGGAATTCAGCAGTGTACGATAGCCGTTTCTTCTCAAACTGCTGCAATGTTTACTGCGCAGTTGGTCTACAGCAGTTTAAAGATTATCTATTAAGGTATATAATATTTTAGTATTATCCATAGCATAGATTTCTATAAAGCTTCTCAGAGTATCAACAATAAACATAAACACAGGTTGCTGCCTTTGAAACGACGAGCAGTTAACTTTAATACTTCAATGTTTTAACGTCATACAAGCTATTCAGTGTGTTGACTTTTCACAGCAGTGATCCGGTATACCGTTAGCTTTAAGTTTTATGAATTAAGCTCGCGACATGAGGCAATTGCTCCTTCAGTAAACTTATTCGTGTATATATACTAAATTAATTAAGCTGGAGAGATTTTTTAGTTGAACGCACAAGTCTGAGAAGCTACTGTTTTTATTAAATGTTTTTTTTGTTATATACCCCATTTATCGAAGAAAGCTATATACTATCATGCTATAAAACACGGGTTCAGAGCAGTAGCTCTAACTAACGCAGGTATGACTGCGGGCTGAGCTAGTCTATAATCCATACGAATACCACTTGCATTGCTATACTAATAGCACATTGCATGGTAAAACTAAATTAATAAATAACTTGTAGCTCGTACTAATACATTGTAACACTCATGGTCATGAGAAAAATTATAAACGCCTAATTAATCATTGCACTGTGGCATGCAATTGAATTAAAAGCTATATACTTTAACAATAACGATCCTTGTCACATATACGCTTTATAATTCTATAAGGGCGGTTTCGGATTAGCGTTTTAAACACGCGTATAAGCTCTTGGCAGCGCATGTAGGCGCGTATAGGCGCACTTTTGGCAAACGCGCAACTCGTACGAGCGTTGACGCGCTTCAAAGCTCGTGTTAGTGCCAGCCCTCAGAATCCATATTGACACTGAAAAGATGTCACTACCGTTTCGAGCGATCACGCTGAAATATGCCTGTCTGGTTTTTTGAAGCGCGTAATGTAGCGCGCGTATGCTGAAACGACCGTATACGCGCAGAAAAATACGCTAATCTGAAACCGCCCTAATAACCTTTTTATAGAGCCATATGATGTACCCAATTTTAATCGGAGCAGCAGCAGCATATATAAAGCCACCTGTATAAATATAGAGTTAATATAAAGAAATACAAAGACTTTTGAGCAGCATAAATATTTTCTTTATGCTGCTCTATTTCTGTCTCTTTGAAGGATAAAATCCGGAACAAAGTTATCCGACAAAGAACCAAAGTTACCGACATAGCTCACAGAATCAGTAGGCTCAAGTGGCAGTGGGCTGGCCATATCTGTAGAAGGACTGATGGCCGATGGAGCAAGCGTATCCTAGAGTGGCGACCACGTCTCGGCAAGCGTAAGGTAGGGCGGCCCCCGGCTAGGTGGACCGACGACCTGAAAAAGGTGGCTGGGACAGACTGGATGCGGAAGGCTGAGGACCGTGTACTGTGGCGCGTGTTGGGAGAGGCCTATGTCCAGCAGTGGACTGCGATAGGCTGATTGATGGATTGAAATATTTTCTAAAAGGTACTAGAGTCATTAGACTCAAAATATATAAAAAACTTATACATAAAAAACTTTTATATTGCATACACAAGGAATGGAGTGGCGACCACGTACTGGACGACGCAGCAGATGTAAGCCTCCCGAAATTGTGGATCGACGATCTGATTAAGAACACGGGAAGCGGTTTGATGTGGGCGGCTCAAAATTGGTCTGTGTGGATAACCTTGGGAGAGGCCTATGTCCAGCAGTGAACTTCTCTAGGCTGCCATTATGGTACAGTGAAAACCTGGACCTGAAACATCAAACTAAGGATATCACCGTATCATGCCGCGTGGGGTTCAAATCGATGAAACTAGGTATAGTAGGTACCAAGTGGTGAGAAAACTATTACTGCCAATTAATAAATAAATGAATTAATTAAATAGAAAAGAATCCCCTAGCAAAATTTCAATGGAAAATCTATTCGCATGACGATAACACTTTGTGTAAAAACCTTAACGTAGAAACATAATCCCCCAGTCTGCCTGTCTGTCTGTATGGACGCAATAAAGCCAAAAACTACAGAACTGATGTTTGTACGGTTTTCACTAACAGAAAACGTGATTCCCATGTGAATCCCATTGCCGTGAAGGGAGATTTTTTGTTTTTTTTAATTAGCTCCTTTCTTATTACCTTTTATTGGTTAAAACCAAGGTCTTACAGCACAAGTAAAGGAAAAATTCCGAAAATTAAAAAAAAATGTTAAATTAAGGTTAATTTTGGTACTTGCAAGGTTTCGCAAAAATCTAATTTTGACCATATCTTTTTATCGGATGGACCTTGATTTTTATACACCTAATAGGAACCATAGACCTCAGTATCTGGTATAAGTTTCAATTTGCTAGGTCCACCCGTTCCTGAGAAAATCGGTGGTGACACACGGACAGACAGACGGACAAGAAAGGGATCTTATAAGGGTTCCTTTTTTACCTTGTGAGGTACGGAACCCTAAAAATAAGCCGAAGGCTGCCAAACCGACACTCAAAAACATATCCACAATTTTAAAGAAATATAGTAAGCGATGCCTATACTGCAATATGGAGTATGACACATAGTTCCTCAATTAACTTAGTTTTGGCCAAGTAGACTTCAAAGTATCAAACAAAAGCCTAATAAAATAAAACCTCTAATACCAAAGTGAGATCTTACACTATTGAAACGTACGTAACGTATTATAAAATATCCTCTGCTATTCCGCTTATTAAATTCATACATAGAAACCTTATACATACACTAAAAACTCATAACAATAGAGATCGGATGATACATCAGTCATTAGTGGATATTAATCTGCGGAGACTAGGAACACAATATGTGCTAACATAATATCTTACGAGTGTTTATATAGTAATACTAGAGGACGCCAGCAGCTATGCTTGCAATTTTTTTAAATTTACCCGTTTTGGCCGATTCCGTGGAAATTTCGGGAAATCCCTTCTTAGTGCACCCCTACGGTCCCCAAGGAACATACATGCCAAATTTCAGCTTCTTGCGCCCAATAGTTTCAGCTGTAGCGTGTCTGTCAGTCAGTAAGTATCGCAAGGATTTTATATATTAAGATGTATATTGTAATTTATGTACGTAGCAAGGAATGGAGAATACAAAAGGCTTTAGCTTACTAAAGCTGATATGAATGCTGATCTTCTGGTTATGCGAACTTATTGGACGGAACTGACAAAATGAGATGATGATGATAACAAGATTCAATACCGTTAGCAGACAAGCCAAGCCTAATGGGCGTTTTTAGCAATAGACATAGAACAGTTAAGAAACCTTACAGTGCTGATGAAAACCACTGCAAGGCAAACAAACTATTTTGTTTTTCGTTTTCTGTGGATACCCAGTTGTAGACGATCTCCTTTACCTATACGAGAGACAAAAGAAGTGTGTGTGGCTCTCACATTCAGTCTTTCAAAGCCTCTACAATATCGAAACCACTCCGGTTTCCTCAAGTTTGATTACTGGCTGGATCACTCGAAATGGTATATCAAAAATGTTTACGCCCTTGAAAGTGTACATTCATAAAAACTGCGCCACCTCCTCGGACTGTCAAGAATCAGATATTGTGTGGACCCCACACAACATCCGATTCTGATTGCTGACAGTCTTGACAGTCCGATGTCTTTGAGACTATAAATACTTTACCGAGAATTTTTGTTAATGTGCCTGAGATCGGCTCTTACGATTAATTCTTCTTTCTCCTAGCGTTATCCTAGTTTCAACCCGGGGTCCGCTTACTAGTCTTACTGGATTTGACTGAATATTAGCTTTTCCACGAAGCGACTGCCTGTCTGACCTCCGCAACCCAAAGGGATAGCGATATTCCATAGTTTAGACTAGTGTCAGTTTATTCAGAAATAGGTACTGACTTCCTGTAACGACTGTCAAAGATCTTCATGACAACTAGGAGCGACGGCTTAACGTGCTCTCCGAGGCACGGGGCACGCGATAATTAATAATTCAATACGCACATAACTCCGAAAAGTCAGTGGTGCGCGCCGTGGATTCGAACCCGATACCCTCTGCATGGCAGTCTGTTGGTATCTCCACTAGGCTATCGCTGTAATGATTAGATGTTAAAAATAAACATTGATTAAATTACAATACTAAGTTTATTGTTTTATTACTTGTTATCAAGGTCCCTACCACACACGAAAAAATGTCTATGACATTTTTTTACAGATGACGGCTCTCGTCATCTTGACAGGAGCTAGTGTTGCCCTAGTCTTATCTCTTTTACATCTCCCTCTTTTTAAACAAAAAAAAACAAATAGAAAATTACATAGGTTTAGTCTATTCCTTCTATCTATCCCTTTTTATAACAACAACAAAAAAAAAACAAAAGGAAGAAAAAGAAAAGAAAAACAAAAAATATAACTGTCCTTGTTATTAAGATGAAACAAACTGAATTACCTACATAGGTACATATGTGCTTATACATTTTACAAAGAAATACTGATAGTAGCTTGTTGACTAACCTACTTATAAATAGGTACTGAAAACCTTGACAATACTTATATTAAAATTAAACCAAAATTTGTTACATACCAAAGTACAACTAAATTAAACTTCTCAAAGCGCATACATAGGTACTTAAATCTTACAAAATAATGTTGACTTTTACAGCTGAGCTATTTGTTAACCATATACTGTCCTAATGATATCAAATAATATTTCTCAGTTTGAGGAATCTCCGAAACCCCACACCATACCTGGAGAACCACCAAATTAACCACGAATGTGGTACGATGTTCTACAATAACTGACACCATCCTTATCCACTACATTATATGATCTTAAGTAATTTTTCTTTATTATAGTACCTGTTAACCACTTCCTATCATTAACATCTTTCTTAAACCAAACATTTTGTCCTTATACAAATTCGGATTTATTTCTAGTTTTTACATTATAATTTCTTATGTTCCTATTAATCGACTTTTGCATTTCAGTCTTTATAATATTTTCATTCAGTCTTGGTTTTAAATATTGACATGTTACTAGTAGTTTTGTTTTTAAATTCCTGTTCATTAACGATTGTGCTGGGGAAAATTTTGTGCCAGCAACAGGTGTATTTCTATACTGAAATAAAGTTTCAAGTTTTTTATTCTATAATCTATATCATCATCCCTACATTTAAACAAAATTTTCTTAGCTATCTGCACCGCCCGCTCCGCCATTCCATTTGACTGGGGGTATTTAGGACTAGAGAAAGTAAATTTGAAATTCCATTCATGTGAAAAATGCCTACACTCTTTAGAATCAAATGGTACATGGTCAGAGACAATTTCAGAGGGCACCCCAAAATTACAAAATAGATCTAATAATACATTTATTACACTATTAGCAGTCTTGTTATGTATTAATTTAATTTCCAACCATTTAGAATAATAGTCATAAATTACCAAATAGCTGTTTTTTCTGAAATCCATGATATCAATTCCCAACTTTGAAAAAGGTAATTCAGGCACATTATGTGGTAACAAAGGTTCTTTTACATTATTGTTCTGGTATGCTTGACATATACAACAATCTCTAACATACTTATCGAAATGTGAATCCATCTTAGGCCAATAATACAATTCTCTTGCTAATTGTTTCATTTTTGTCATTCCTATATGACCTTCATGCAAAATCTTCATGTACAACAATCTAAGACTCTTAGGTATTATTATTCTATGATTCGTAAATACTAAACTTTCATCAACTGTGATATTTGTTCTAAATCTTAATATATAAAATCCTTGCGTTACTGACTGACTGACAGACAAGCTACAGCCGAAACTATTGGGCGCAGGAAGCTGAAATTTGGCATGTATGTTTCTTGGGGAACGAAGGGGTGCACTAAGAAGGGATTTCCCGAAATTCCCACGGGATCGGCCAAAACGGGTAAATTAAAAAAAAAGCAGGCGTAGCTGCTGGTGTTCTCTAGTTGATAATAATAGCAAAGTGAATCTGGCACATTTTTTATATTTTCTGGCCACCCTTCTTTTGTGTATTTTACAAATTGTAACAATTCCTCATCTTTACTAGTTTCAGTAAATAATTGTATTTTTTGTTCTTCTGAACACTGCAAGTACTGAGATAACCCTACACAATGAATAACCTCATACATGTACGACTCATCAATCTCCGAATTTGATAATTATGATCTCGAAAGTAAATCAGACATAAACATAAATTTTCCTTTTTAAATACTTGCACTCTATGGTCATACTTCAATAGTTTTAGTTTTAGTCTTTGGAGTTTTGGTGATGGAATCTCATGAACACTTTTCCTTAATAATGTCTCCTCTGACTTGTGATCATTTATATCTATACATTTAGTACCATAGATAAAATAATGAAACTTTTTAGTAGCCCAGACTACACTTAACAACTCTTTTTCAATTTGTGAAAATCTTAGATTTCTAGAAATAAAACTTACTGGCTTTCCATTCTGTAACAAACAACCACCCAGACCATCCTTAGATGCATCACACTGTATCACTACTGGTAAATTACTATTAAAGTTTTAAAGAACAGGGAGTTTGGTAATAAATTCTTTAATTTCCTTAAATTTTTTTTCATGAACCCGTCCACAACCAACCTACATTATTTTTTAACAATTCTGTTAGTGGTGACATCATCTTGGCTAAATAAGGAAAAAACTTACGCAGATAATTAACCATGCCTAAAAAAATTTGCAATTCCTTTTTATTTGTTGGACTTTTCATGTTAACAATTGAGTCTATCCTATCAGGGTCAATTTTAATACCTCCCTTGGAGAATATATGACCAAAATACTTGACTTCCCTTAACTTAAACTGAAACTTATTTTTATTAAATTTTACATTACACTTTCTAGCACGCTCAAAAGCTTTATTCAGTATAACATCATGTTCCTCTTCAGAGGATGCAGCTACGAGCAAGTCATTGCAATAGATTATTACACCTTGAATATCTCCAAAAGTTCTTTCACTTTACATTTGGAAAATCTCCGGAGCAACTGATATTCCAAAAGGTAATCTTAAAAATTAATAATTTTCAAAAGGTGTGCTGAAAGTGCACAGATCAGAAGACTCTTCGGTAAGCTTAATATTATAAAAGCCATCAGATAAATCTAATACTGAAAATAGAGTCTTATTAGTTAGTTTTGACACTATTTTTTCATATGTAGGTGGCAAGCTGATTGCTTGGCTCTTACGATTAATTATGTGCCGAAAATAAAATGATGACATTGGTTGTCGTTTGGTGATTAATTTAAATTTGTCTAGTGGTAACATAGAATCTGAAATTGGATTTATACTTTGTTTGGCCTGTAGGTCAATCCCCGACTGCTAAGCCGGAGGTTGTCGGTCCAATTTCCAGCCCATTTGTGTGATGAGCTTGATTATACTCGAGCATAAACATTATACCACAAGTGAATCGGCCGTACAATATGAACGAACTATGACAGAATGTAAACAGCTAACAAACCACTAATTAACGACGTGTACTATTCAGAAAATAACAGATAACTTATTGAGTAAGTAATTATAAGACCTTGCATTTGTGACACCACTATTTATGACATACATCACTGGTTTTAGAATAAGTTTCTCTATGCTATGTATGTTATTCTCTCTTTGGATTCACTCGTATTAAAGAACTATTCATTTTGTCCTGATTATGTTCATAATCATAGTAACCACACAAAGTGCACACAGTGGCTACTGTAAGGAAATAACGTACATGAGCAAAACCCACGAAAACCGATCGGCTCATTGCCAATCGACGATTCCGTCCGCATTTATCGGCTAAGTATTCGCTATGATTTCGGCTCGCCTTATTCTGGGTTTTTGACGAGTGGATAGACAGATAATGGTGACTAGTGGGTTTCAGTGTAGCGCTCATACAAGTCACGCTGACTTGTATCTCACAGTAGATTGGCAAAATAGAACAACCTACACAAAGTTCACCAGGAGTGCGGAAGGATAAGGTGTGATGTTTCTCCAGGTAGAACGACCAGGCTAGGTGATTGTGTCTGGTGGATTGCAGTCCGACGGATTGAGCATTTGTATATTTCGGAATGGCGTGTGAGAACACTGATTGCGTGTTTCAGGATTTTTAGTACCGTCATGTCCGTCAGATATCATCCTAATTCAAATTCAAATTCAAAATCCGTTATTCATTTGGATCACAATGTGACGCTTATGAACGTCAAAATAATAAATTTATAAAATAATTACTTATAGACTCTACATTTACATTTACTGCCACGTTCGCAAAGCAATAGGTCGAACCATGAGAAAGAACGGGAAATAAAACTCACGGTCACTCTTTTTCATCGCCAGGTTTTGCATAATACACAATTTACATTTTGTAAGGTGCTGCAACTGTTACACCTTCTATATCACTTGTATATATTTACTGTACATAATAATACTCAAGCATAATACTTTGGTTAGCCTCCTCAGAATAGACATGGTGAAACATGAGCATCCACTTACATTATATATACCTAATAATGCAGGCAATCCGCGAAAGTGATCAGAACCATGATGGAAATGATGCAGTTAAATATTAAAATCTAATACCAGCCCGCAAGACCGTCATAGACCAGTCATCGCAAGTAGCACCCGTTCACGAGTATGACGCATGTGCCAGCCATCATCCCTCTCGCCATATTAGAGGGACATGGATGACCCGACACACGACGCCACCACAAGAAATGACATTTTAGTGAGCATGACGACAACGGTATACGAACCAGCAGTAAGAAACAATCTATTGGTATACTGACCATGACCGCCAATTACCTCCATTTTCCAGATCGTTATTATTAACATAAGTTAGTGGAACGCGTGAAGGAATGCAAATGTAGAAAGAATTTTGTGAAGGTGACAAGTGAACAATGATATGATCAGGGATTAATAATGTTAAACTACATTCAACAAATCATAAAATATCCAAATCCTGCAAAAATTGGTTGCCTGTAAAGTCGGTATACGGGCGAAAGTTTTACGTGACAACGACTTTGAGTGGTAAAATAATTTTAATGTGAATATTCATTCGTATAGTAGGAAGAAGGATGAAAGACGCGTGCCTTTCACTTTTTATGTCTGTCTCTCTCGCTCTTAGGCGGGACGCGTGCCTCTCACTCGCTCTCATTGTGAGCGCATAACGTGAGCGGAGCGTAACGCAGTTTCTTGAAGTGTCACCCGGCAAACCAATTTATAAGACGTTGTCACGTCAAAATCATGTGTTCACGAGGCACCTCCACTTAACATGTAAATAAAATAATCGTGAGTTAAACAAGCCTAAGCCTATCCCCACGGTGTCTTATCATTTAAAAATTCCTTAATAGTGTAATAACCTCTTTGTAAAAGAAAGTTCCTAATTGTCCGTTTGTATTTGTGCATGGGTAAATTCATTATTTCAAGAGGCAATTTGTTGAACAATCGTATACCAATCCCCGGCAATGAGTTCTGAACTTTATGTAGACGATAGTTAGTTCCCACCAGTTTATGCCTATTCCTTGTGTTCACTTTGTGCAAATCACTATTTTTGCGGTATAGAATTAAGTTTTTCTTAACCGCTTGACCGCGCATAAGTGACTATTCTCCCTTTTTCGAAATTCCGTAGACCGCGCACAAGTGACTATTTTCCCTTTTTGGTTACAGCGCTATACTCGGTCTGAATTTACTGTTTCTTTCTATAACGTAATGTTTTAAAACCTTTTTCTCTGTTCTATTCAAATCATTGAACATTTCTTCATGCTAAAAATACGAAGCGAGTCTTAAAATCGTTAACCCGAAACGAAAAAATAATGTCAAATGCCACTCTTTGTTTCGCGTGCTCCGTGATTACGTGCTAATCGTATGCGTGTAATTAAATATTTTTATACTATGATACATGTTTTTTTTATTTTTATTTAATTCGGTGTAGATGGAATCCCTCTACAGTGAAAACTTATAAAACATGTATGTCATCTATTACACTGGCATCGGATGGGGCCGCGGAACTTGTCACGAACTGGCATGTGTCCGCCGAACCATTCTTTGCCGACCACCGACGTATCTGCTATGACATACGAGTGCAAGAAAGGGTCACACAACCAAAACGCAACCCACGCAATACCAACATTGAGAGCTACAAGACCCTGCTCGAACAGGAAATGGCCATGTCAAATTTCAACGACATGACCGCAAGCACTACAAACATAGAACACAACACTAACTTACTAACAAAATGCATACAACGCAGCTACCAACAAGCCTGCCCCACCACACTACCGAAAACGAGTAGTAAAACCCAATGGTGGGGATCGGAACTGGAGAAGCTCAGGCGCAATCTGAGAAAACTCTTCAACCGGGCCAAAAACACAAGGAAAGACACAGATTAGGACAAATACAAAGAAGCCCAGTCCTACTACAAGAAACGCATACGATTCCGCAGGGTAGAGTCCTGGCGAAATTTCTGCACCAACATTAACTCCACATGCGAGGCAGCCAGGGTAAAAAAGATCCTATCCCAGGACAGCAACAAGACCCTAGGCTCCATCAGAAAGCCTGATGGCACCTACGCTATCACAGACATGGAAATAAGCCAAGTGCTAACCGAAACACACTTCCCAGGTTGCACTGTGACCGACGACTGTGACTGGGAAGAATCAGAACACAGACCACCGACCCAAACAGACTGGACGATAGCCAACAACATGGTTACCGTGGACTGGCTGAAATGGGCAATTGATAGCTTCCAGCCGTACAAATCTGCAGGCCTGGACGAAATAACACCAGCACTTCTACAATGGGGCTGCACAACGATTGTGCCACAGCTACTCAGCATATATAGAGCATCTATAGCGCACAATTACATACCACGAAGGTGGAGGGAAGTAAAAGTCATATTTCTCCCAAAACCAGGCAAAACGGATTACACTCAAGCAAAATCGTTCAGACCTATCAGTTTAACCTCCTTCTTGCTGAAAACGCTGAAGAGGCTCGCTGACAGATACCTACGGGAAGGCGCACTGCTACTCAGACCACTACACCCGCAACAACATGCCTACAGAAGTGGTAGATCAACGGAATCAGCGCTTCACTGCGTAGTGGGGACCATAGAGACAGCGCTATCTGACAAACTAATGACCTTAGGCGCCTTCATTGACATAGAAGGCGCCTTCGACAAAACTAAATTCACCAGCATTAGCCGAGCCCTTGCCAAGTTCGGAGTTGAACAAACCTTCAGTGGCTGGATTGATCAACTTCTGAAACAAAGGGCTATTCAATTCACGGTTAACACCACCACAAGGGGGATAGTAGCAAAAGGCTGCCCACAGGGAGGTGTCCTATCACCCCTGCTTTGGAACATAGTGGTAGACGATCTGTTGAGAAGCCTGAATGACAAATGCTTCTACACGGTCGGCTACGCAGATGATATAACCATCCTAATCAAAGGAAACTCGGAAGACATGATCCATTATCGGATGCAAGCAGCCATCAGGATCATGGAACAATGGTGCAACCACCATGAACTGACGGTCAACCCAAATAAAACGGAGCTAGTACTTTTCACCAACAAAAGGAACAGCCGTATGACCAGAAAACCAAAACTTTTTGGCACGGAGCTTAACCTATCGAGTGAAGTCAAGTACCTGGGCGTAACACTCGACCACAAGCTCAACTGGAATAAACACATCACCACTAAAACCACAAAAGCATGTACAATCTTCTGGCAGTGCAGGAGAATAATAGGCAAGAAATGGAGTCTCAAACCATTCATCACCCTATGGATCTACACTGCCATAATACGCCCCATGCTCACATATGGTGCAGTAGTGTGGTGGCCACGCACTGAACTAAGCACAGTCAAGAGCAAGCTGCAGAGCATACAACGCCTCGCCTGTCTGGCCACAACAGGCTGCATGAAAACAACTCCAACGGCGGCATTGGAGGTGCTTCTCGACTTGCGACCATTGCACCTCATCATCCAGCAGGAAGCAGGTGCCGCCGCGATCCGCCTCGATAAGTTCGGGCTTTGGAGAAGAGACGACCGAATAACCCATGTACTCCTGAAAAAGACGTTAACTAACGAGATCCCGATGCTAGATGCAACGTGCGACCTCATACCTAAAACCTTTGTCTTTGACAAAAAATACCGCATACAACTGCATGAAGAGCACAAGGATAGCTCTGGTATACACGAAGTTAGAGTATACACAGACGGCTCAAAAACAAAGTATGGGACAGGTGCCGGAGTATTCTCCCATGACTTGAACATCAATCTCTCAACATCGCTTGGTAAACTCAATACCATCTTCCAAGCTGAATGCGTTGGGATTATAAGGGCGGCGACGGCGATCGCGGCCAGAAACGTGAGCAACCTATCAATACGCATCATCACAGACAGTGCCTCAGTACTACAAGCTCTCGATGGCAACTGCTTTAACAGCGGCCTAATTCGCGCGCGGTCACTCATTCTATTTCGCTGTGAACGGACGTGTCGCTTGTTAACTCACCAGTAATTTAATATTTAAATAGTGGAATATATTTCTGATATTACCAAATATCGGACCCTCTCTTACTATCTTGAGGGAACTCTCATAAGGCTTGGCGTCCATCTTGAAATTTACATACCTGTCTCACTCGTCGACTCAACATTCGATCTTGTAAGTGAACAATTAATTTTATTTGAAAGAAAAAGAAATCTGGAAACATCACAAAAAGTCCATCGTCCTCTGGGACCCGAACCGGCGTCGGCAGCGCACGGAGCGAGTTGCGACCGAGCGTGTTAGCCACTCAGCTACGATTGTTGGGTGCTGCAGTGCGAAATTACTGACTGCTTAATGACTTAATTGATAATAAGAACTACAGTTTGTTTACGATACCTCCACTGGAGCGCAGTTACTTATTTATTTTATTGAAAGATCAACTATTTACAAGTTCTTTAATTAATAAACCATGAGTCGTTCACCGAGTAAGCAGGCTGTTTCTCACCCGGACATTGCTACTGGGACTGCCTCTACTAATGTAACAGCAAGAAGGCGCAATAAGAATAACGACTTACCTGATATGTTTGATGCCCTTAAGCTTGATTTAATGAAGACCCTCAATGAGTGGCGTGAAGACATGATGAGTCAAATTCAACAAATAAATCAAAACATCTGCAGTGTCAAAACCGATCTTGACCAATTCAAAGCGGACATAAAAAAGGAACTCGGATCGCTACCTAGTGAGCAATCTAAAACGGCTTCGCAGTGTAGTGAACTATCACAAGAGGTCTCACATATCAAGGAATGTAATCAATTCATAAGTAATCAATACAATGATCTCAAAAACCAGGTTGATAAATTATCTAACCAGTGTAAAGAGCAAAATGTTGATACGGTAACAACGCTCGAGGCTAAAATTGACACATTAGAGCAACAAGCTAGACAGTGCAATATTGAGATCTCAAATATGCCCGAGAAACGGAGCGAGAATCTTCTTACTATTCTTGAAAATATATGTAAACATATCGGATGTAACATTAGAAAAGAAGACATTGTCTCCATTCACCGCTTACCCCATGCCGCGCAGAATAACAAGCCAAAGAATATAATTGTGAAATTTACCACAAGAATTCTTCGTGATAATGTTATTAGCGCATACAGGAGAAAAAAGGGAGTTACATCGGACCAACTTGGTATATCGGGCACGTCACACACCATATTTCTCAACGAACACCTTACACTTCGAAATAAGCAGCTTTTTCATAAGGCGCGGGAAGCCTTTAAGGGAGAGGGCTATAAGTACATTTGGACAAAACATACAACCATACTCGTCAGAGAGAATGATAATACTCCAGTACTGGCTATTCGGTCACTCAGAGACATCGTTAAAATTAAGGCGAATACTAATAAACCTGTTAGTAATAAGGCTATTTAGTTTTAGATGCATCTTTTTTCATGATATTTGTCAAGATTATGGTACGTACAATATTATTTTGTGTCAGCCTCTGAATAAGCAAATCGAATTCTTAATTGCTCGTTTTCATAAAATATGTCTAAACTCAAATCTATATATTTTGTTAATAAATTTTAATCACTTATGGCTAAAAATTTAACAATTTACTACCAAAATTGCAGAGGGATGCGAACAAAGCTGCAAACAATTTTCTTTAACGTACTCTCTAATTGTTACGATATATTAATTTTAACAGAAACCTGGCTTAATTCAAACATACACGATTGCGAATTTATTGATGATAGGTATGTTATCTTTAGATGCGATAGAGACCTTAAAGCTTCACAAAAGTGTGATGGCGGAACAACATAACATTCACCGCGTAACATTTCAATATTGTCACAACCACTTTTATTTAAATATCTAGAGTTAGTTTTCGTCCAATTTGGTGGCTTTGACTATTCAGAAAACTATATAGTGGGCGGAGTTTACATTTCAGATAAGTCCCCTTTGGCTGCACATAATTTGTATTTTGAAGTAACTAATAACTTAATAAGGGACACTGGTACCTCTCACTTTTTGTTAGCTGGCGATTTGAATATACCTGACGCAAATTGGCAACTACAACAAGACTCTAACTCACTTGCCTGTACTGGTACGTCCTCTGTTTGCCTTCAGCTGCGTAATTTTTTTACTATTAACAACGCTTTACAACATAATGCTATTCGTAATGCTAATGATAGAATCCTTGATTTATATATTACCAATATTCACGATAGTTGTATATATCGATCTCAAAATTTAATCTCAACCCCCGTAGATGCACATCACCCGCCATTTTATGCAGTTATACCTTATACATTTTAAGTAAGATCAATGCGCCGGCATCCTCTTAAAAAATATAACTATTATAAAGTCAATTATGATGTTATAAACACCGATATTAATAATATTCAGTGGAATAGCTTAATCGGTCGTCTTCCTGCAGAGAGCTCTGTAAATATATTCTACGAAACGATTTATAATATTGTGAAAACACACGTTCCCTTAAGTAAGCCTAGAGCAGTGCGTTACCCCATATGGTTCAGCCCATCATTAATTCATATATTTCAAAACAAACAAAAAGCATGGCGTAAATGGAAATCCTATAAAAACATTTCTGACTATGAAACAATTTCTATACTGCGGGCGCGGTTTAAAACTGAAATGAAGATATGCCACACAAAATACCTAAATAGTGTAGAAAATTCAATCCCTAAAAACATTAAACACTTTTGGACGTATATAAGAAACAAAAATGTTAAGTCAGGTGTACCATCAAATATGTCATATAGTAACCAAGCATCAAATGATCCTGAAACTGTTTGTGGACTGTTTTCTTCATACTTTAAATCCGTGTACGAGCCATCTACTTTGACGTCTGATTGGTTACCACCTTTGAATGTATCGGAAGGAAGTGTTTTGATGAGCGAACTTTATTTTGATATAAATAAAATTAGTAAGGAATTAAAACGCCTTGACACATCTAAGGGACCAGGACCGGACACATTACCGGCTATATTTTTCAAAAATACTGCCGACTCCATAGACAAACCCTTGTATATTGTTTTTAATAAGTGTATTACCGAAGGTTATTTCCAAATGCGCCTATGTCATTCCTGTTCATAAAAGTGGTTGTAAACATAATGTCGAAAATTATCGGCCCATTTCGATTTTATGTATATTGGCTAAGATTTTTGAAAGACTAGTTCATAACGCAATTTATCCCTTTTTTCATAACGACATTATCTGTGAACAGCACGGTTTTGTAAAAAAGAAGTCTACAGTCACTAATTTGGCAACATTTATAAACTTTCTATTCACACATATTGATAAACAAATACAAGTAGATGCAGTGTACACGGATTTTCAGAAGGCTTTTGATAGAGTAGATCATGAGATCCTTCTTAATAAACTAGCTTTCAATGGCATTAGAGGCAATCTCCTACGTTGGTTTAGCTCATATATTAATAATAGAAGTCAGGTAGTTGTGGTCAACGGATATAAGTCTGAAAGCGTTAAAGTAACGTCCGGAATTCCGCAGGGATCAATACTTGGCCCCCTACTCTTTATTATCTTTATAAACGACATAAATAAATGCTTTAAATACACTAATTTCCTTTTGTACGCTGATGACCTTAAGTTATATAAAGATATCAGAAACATCAGTGACTGCGTTAAACTTTAGAGTGACCTGAATAGACTATCGGAATATTGTAAACTTAATAAACTACGTTTAAGTATCTCTAAATGCCATACGATAAGCTTTACGAAAAATATAAATATTATAAACCATGATTACCATCTATGTGACAATATTTTAGCCAGGGTTACGCATTTGAGGGACCTGAGCATAATACTCGACAGCAAATTACATATGGATCTCCACATTGAAAGCATTATAACCAAAGCCTTTCAAATGTTTGGTTTTATTATGAGAGTCAGCACTGACTTTATCCGCCCGTCTACTTATATTCTATTATACTCTTCCTTGTTTCGCTCCCAGTTGGAGTATGCCTGCTTAGTCTGGGATCCCCTATATGACAAATATAAGATTGCCTTGAAAAAAGTCCAAAAGAAATTTCTCCGGACAATGCAATACAGATGCTATCGTACACGATTGACTTATGAGCAGCTATTAGCGCAATACAAACTACTGCCCCTTGAAAAGAGACGAGTGCTTCTCCAGACGATGACACTTCATGATTTGTTACATAACAAATTAGACTCCATAGAATTAAACAATGAAATAAGATTTGTAGTACCCAGATATAACCATCGACGTGGGGTGCGCGACTATCCGCTCTTTGCACCAGGCTCGTGCCAAACTAACGCGGGTAAGCGTGCTCCACTCACACGCCTTACTCAAATGTACAATAAATACTTTTCAGATATCGACATTTTTGCTTTGTCTAAAAGTACATTCAAAAAGGAAATTAAGCGACAGGTATCATAAATCTTACACAGTATACATGTTAATACATAGTAAAAACAACTTTATTAAGTATCTATTTAAATCTTGTAAACATTACTGAGTTTTGGATGTTCTTGACACGTACACTTTACAGCAATTATTTTTATTTAAGTAATTTGTGGAAAATGTTGTTGTTATTGCATTAAGTAATACATTGTAAAATTTATTATTTAAGCTTTTGAAATGTAATGACGTTTGTTTTCCCTAATAAAGTAAAATAAAATAATAATTATGGAGTGCCACCAAGAGCTTCAGAAAACTGCAGCGAGGAATCGGGTCACGCTCCAGTAGATACGAAGACACAGTGACTCCACGGGCAATGACGCAGCAGACCAACTGGCAAGGAAAGGATCGGACACAACAACTCTGGGACCCGAACCAACTGTTCCGATACCTTTCAACCAACTTAAAACGTGGTTACGCGAGAGAACCCTACAACAACATGAAAAAGAGTGGGCAGAGTTAAAAGAGTGTAAGCAATCTAAAGATGCCTTTCCCCAATTAGATAAATGACTCTCGCAAAAATTGTTGCACTCCAACAGGAAAACACTCAAGCATCTGACTGGCATAATAACCGGCCACTGTCCACTAAACAAGCATCTCTACAACATCGGCGTCACGGACAGCCCACTATGTAGGGGCTGCATGGAGACCGAAGAAACACCCGCTCATGTGATC